>LPNX010148304.1:58192-99002 GCA_001517045.1 Pseudotsuga menziesii | reverse complement strand
TTATTTGACATGACTTGCCCTGAAACATAGCTTAACAACCATTAGGATAATCCTACCAATGACATATTTATGTTTCAATAAACGACCCTTCATCACCATCATATTAATGCTGAACTAATATCATACCATACATTATAACCTATGCTCTAAACATGTGATATGTCGTATACAATGTAACAATAGGTTAAAACATGGGATATTAACTTTTGATTACTCCCGCCAATCCTTGTCCATACACCTAGGGATACTATCAGCTCACCCATAAACTAAACGAAATGCATTATTATTATAAGGTCGCTCATGAAATCTCATAGTAATAAGAAAAATAAAGGCGCTTCTCATCAAATCAGTAGTTCCAAAAATTTAAGCATTCAGTATCATAGCATATCACTTCTAAAGTATAAGACATTGCATGAAACAAAATCCCATTTTGTTTGGTGCAATAATGACTTTAGAAGGTTGTTGAGCGAGTGCACAACAGTAAGTTTATAAGAGCTATATATTTGGACTCATAGAAATGGAGAAAAACACAGCAATTGATAGAACTTGGGGGCTCTTAAATAGACAGGCAAGGGCTTCTGCAACAATGGAATACAAATCCACCTCTCCTTCTCAAATTAGTACAAATTTACCTCTCCTTCTTGTTCCCATTTTCCTTATTAATAGCTCTAGTTGAGTAATACCTTGTGCTTCTTTCTTTAAACTTGTCGTGAAAGCAAGTAGAGTGACATTCAAATAGCGTGGTAACCCATTACGTTATATCTTCATAATAATTAAATAATTTCCCTATTTGTCGGTTTCTAAACTATTAGGTCAAGGCTGTGATTAGTCTTTTGGATTTCAACAAAAAAATTATTCTTTAATATTTGTAAGCATCCCACTATTTTGTTCCAACCTAGTTTCCAATAAAAAATGAGGTGGTGAACCTTACGTTTCCAACTCCATAATATTCATCCTTCCTAAGTAGGGGTTTTCTAGTTCCCTTTTTACAGGTGCAACGTCTTTGTGCCCATTGGTTACCAATTTAAGTTCATAATTGGCCAAGGTGATATCCTAAGTATTTCTTTTTCTCGTAATTTTATGATTCTTGTATGTAAAACCACTCATATATGTATAGATATTCCCATCTACCTTTACCTTTGTTAGGCATAATAATTACTCACTCTATGTGTTGGGAATAACCATCACTCATTCTCCTTTGCACCATCTTGTACATCGACAAGAAATAAGGGCAACAAAATCCCGAAAACATGGTGTTGTTTCCAGCAATACTCTTCATATGTCTTTCAGCTATAGACTTTTGATATGGATGCCATAATTCTAATATTCAACCAATAAAACCTTTCCCAACAGACTTCACCTTCATTTCCAAAATTCCATAGCTCCACTACTAGGAAAGGATCTGACTTAAACCTAAATAAAGTCTCACAAGCCCTCAAATCATTGCTTGAAAACCTTTCCCAAAGAAACTTTCATAAGAGAATTACCTAGAAACATAATTTTAATGTTTTTCATCCTTCATTCCTTTCCCAGAATTTATTTAGAGTAAATTTTAGTCTTTTACGACAACTTACTCTATCAGAACTAGTATTATGTGTTTTTATTCTTCCTTTCATGGTGAGAAGTGACTAGAATTGAATACCAAGGCTATTGGTTGGTAAGGCATGCCCATAATCAACCACAATGTTACTTCAACTCTCAAAATTTATCAGAATATGTCTAACATTATGCCACTAGAGTAGCATGATGATTACTTATATATGATGACTAACAATATGTAGCTAGGCTAGCATGACGATTACTTATTTAACATGATGACAAAAGACATAATGTTAAGACAAATTTTACAAAAATACATACTAAACAATGTGAGGGAGATAGTCAGAATGACAAATTAAACTCCAAATCAACTAACAATAGTAACCAAAATGAGCATCACAATTTCCAGCAACGCTAACCATATTTCAGTGGCAAGATGTTGACATTGTTAGACATAAGGTTGATCTTTCCATAAGAACATGTAAGAACATATTAGGATGTATTTTTCCATAGTAAAAATCCATATCCTTCTACCATAATCGCTCATCTAGATATGCATAGCGCCTTGCTTGCAGAAAATTAGCATTTTGTCCTTTTTCAAAAATAAGTTATTTCCGATAACACATCCATGTGTTCATAAGAGACTCTAAGTGTTTGGTGGATAGTAGAAGGTTTATCCGAGCCTTTGTAGGTCGGTGGAGTCCCATCAGCAAAATTTGAGATGGTTCCTGCTCCTCCTCAGGAGGAGAGGGACCACGGGAGTCCGGAAGATGCGGAGGTAAAGACCTCCACAATGGGATCAGATAAGGACAAGGGAAAAATAGTTTTCAATGCCCAGACAAATGCCAAAGTTGGGGAAGGATGCAGTGAAACAAGAAAAGAGGAAATCCTTAATCAAGGTACAAGGAGGATGGGACAGTGTGTCCCAAAATCCATTTCGGTCCCTCGACTACAGATTAAGTCACACAGAGTCAAGGAGGATATTCAATATATGAAGGAAAGGGACCTCATAGGCAAATTCGTGGGGATATGTCCCACACAAAAGATGTTGGTGGGTTGGATAAACTCCACATGGAAACCCCAAGACCACTATGACCTCCAGTTGGGAGCTAAAGGCTTCTTTACCATCATCTTTTTCAACGAAGAAGATAGAACAAAGATCTTTGAGAATGGCCCATACTTTTTCAACTCAACTGGTCTGTTCCTGAGACACTGGAAAGAAAGTTTCGACCCAAATAAAGAAAACCTAACCATCGCTCTAGTGTGGATAAGAATGTACTCTCTACCTTTAGAATATTGGAAGGAAGAAATTCTTATAGACATAGGGAATACCCTAGGGACCTTCATCAAAGTCTCTAATCAAACGAGACAGAGAAAATACATCTCGTATGCCAGGATATGCATCTACTTGGACATCTCAAGAGATCTTCTAGATGGAATAGAGCTAACATGGGAAGACGAAGAATGGTTTCAAGCCATAGACTATGAGCAGATCCCATTTAGATGCAGGTGTTGCCATGAACATGGACATTTGTTCAGAGACTGTCCCCAAGTCAAGAAATCAGGTGGGAAGTAAGAGCAAGACTAGTTGGACGTGGAAGGTTTTACCAAAATACAAAACAAAAAGAGGCAAGCCAGAAAGACTTCAGGTCCCGATGTCCACAATAGGGTGTAAACCCAAAAATGATTTGCAACTCTTCAAGAATATCAGTCTATAAAAAACATGGCCAAAGCTCAGACAACAGATCTGTAGGACAAAAACCCAAGAAATCATCAAGGGGAGGAGGATAATGAAATATCATGAGAGGCCAAGAATCAAGTCCCTTTGGTTCCCCCTAGTATTATTTCTGCTCCCCTGGAGGGCTACTCCCCGATTCGGCAGGAGGAACCCCAAGTAGATACAGGTTGAGGGGATGGCACCTCATATGACATGGAGGAAGGAGATCTAGATCTTGACAGAATGGAGGCAGCCTGCTCTATTCAAGAACCAGCAAACCCCCCCCCCACAACAAGTTTATCTTCTAGAGAAAGTGATCATTCAAGCCAATAACGCAAATACCCTAGGAGTAGTGACTGAATCCCTTAAAGTCACAGATGGTAAAGGGAAACACTCAAAAAAAGACAAATGAGGCATACCAAGTAATATCCAGAGAATCAAAGCTATAAGAGAACAACTGGTGGCTTCAGGGCAGTATCCAACCATCGATGCAGCCCTCCCCCCCCCAATTAAAATCCTTATCAATGCATATTACATCCTGGAACATCAGAGGCTATAAAAATGCGCTAAAGAAGCATATTCTGAAAAGATGAATAGATAAGGATAAGTCAGGGATCATTTTCCTTCAGGAAACCAAATGCTCAGGAGAAGAGTTAGCAAAGATAACACAAAAAATATGGAGGGGATGTGAATCGGCCACCATTGATGCTAGAGGAGCGGCTAGGGGGCTGAGCATTCTTTGGAACCCCAGCATTGTGACTTTATCAAGATTTCTTTCCACCTCCTTCTCCATTTCTGCTGAGTTCCACATACTTGGTACCTGTATCTATGGCTTCATATCCAATGTCTATGGCCCTTCGAAGGTGGATCAGAAATAGGCCTTCATCGAGTCTATCACAGACCTTAAAACCCTTGCTCAGAATAGAGCATGGATTATTGGTGGTGACTTTAAATTGATAAGGAACCTTGATGAAAAAAAAGGTGGCATTTGCAGCCTTAATTCGGTCACCACTATGTTTAATAACACAATTTCTGACCTAGATCTGATTGATGTTAGAACAACCAACGGTATTTTCACTTGGAACAATAAACAATCTGGAGACAAAGGCATTGCCTGCAGACTCGATAGATTTATTCTGTCTGAACTGGTCATGATGGTAGGAGGAAACATACGAGCGGTTTTCCTCCCAGCGGCAGGCTCGAATCACTGGCCAATAAATTTGGAGTGGGAGAATGCGGGAGTCAACCCCCGAAAGCCTTTCCGTTTTGAAAAATTCCAGCTCCTTCATCCAGACTTTCAAGATAAAATCAAATATTGGTGGGCTAAATCACCCCCTATCAGAGGTACACGCATGTATCAGTTCCAACAAAAGCTGAAACACCTCAAAAACTACATGAAAAAATGGAACAAGGAATCCTTCGGCAATATTTTTCAAGAAAAGTAGGTTTTAGAGACCAAGATCCAACATCTACAGTCCCAAGTTATTTTGAATGGTTATTCTGAGGCTTCTCGGCTTCAAGAAAAGACTCTATTGCAGGAATTCAATCAAAGAGAGAGACAAGAGGAAGTATATTTGAGCCAAAAATACCGCATCAAGTGGCTCCAAGAAGGGGAACGCAACACCAGGTTTTTCCACAAAGCGACTATTCAACACAGGCAAGGCAATAGACTTGACATGATTAAGAAGGAGGATGGAAGCATTGCTAAAACCCAAGAGGATTTGGTGAACACTCTTCACCATTACTTTGCTAACCTCCTGCAAGAACCGGACAGAGACAGGGAGGAAGTGCAAAGAGAGGTTCTCAGACACATCCCCAAATTAATTTCGGAAGAACACAACAAAGTGCTTAGCAAAGCCATCGAGATGTTAGAAGTTGAAACGATGGTGTCCCAATTGGCTAAAGATAAAGCGCTGGGACCTGATGGATTCACTTCTAATTTCTTCCACGCTAGATGGGAATGGTTGAAAGAAGAAATTGTAGCCCTGGTGGAGGATTCCTAGATATCGGGGAATATCCTCAAAGCTCTCAACTCAACTTTTTTGGCCCTCATCCCAAAAGAAATTTTTACAGAAGACCCTGGAAAACTTAGACTGATCGCTCTTTGTAATGTCATCTACAAAATCATCTCAAAGGTAATAGCTAACCGGTTGAAACCACCCCTCCCTCTTATCATCTCCCCGGAGCAAGCTGGCTTTGTAGAAGGAAGACAAATCTTGGATGGCATCATCTTAGTACACGAGACCATCCAATCTCTCAAAGCGACAAAGTCCCCAAATATGTTGCTTAAACTTGATCTTTCAAAAGCCTATGATAAATTAAATTGTCAATTTTTGGAAGGCATTTTAAAAGCATTTGGCTTTGCGAATGAATGGACTAACTGGATCATGAACCTGGTTTCCTCTGCTTTCTTCTCCATTTTGGTTAATGGTTCCCCCTCATTCCATTTCAATGCTTCTAGAGGAATAAGACAGGGGGATCCTCTATCCCCATTCCTCTTCATAATAGAAGTTGAAGGACTTGGAAGACTGATCAAGAGCAGACGAGTAGAGAATTAAATCTGTGGATTATCCTTAATGGAAGGAATGGACCCACAAACCCATCAACAGTTTGTGGATGATAATATGTTGAATACATGAATATAGGGGAATCAAATATTGTTTGAATACATTCCTCAAATCCAGTGCTCTTGAAATCAATAAGGATAAATCCCAGACCTACTTTTTCAACACTCCTAGGATTACTAAATGAAACATCCTTAGAATTTTGGAGTTTCAGGAAGGATCCCTCCCTTCTAAGTATCTAGGTGCCCCGATGGCAGAATCTACTATGAGACAAGTCTCTTGGAAAGAGTCGTTGGATAAGATTAACAAAAAGCTCAGCCTATGGACCTATAGAACCCTTAATTTTCCAAGTAGACTGATCCTGGTGAAGTCGGTCTTGTAGGCAATGCCAATGTATCTCTTTTCAGTCTTGGAAGCCCCAAAAGCCATCTTAAAACGGATTAGAAATCTACAGAGACAATTCCTTTGGGGGGGCACCAAAGACAATAGAAAGTGGCCTTTGGTGGACTGGAAAACCATCTGTACCCCGAAGAGGTTAGAAGGCTTGGGTCTCAGAGACCCCATGGATAATAATAAAATTATGAGTGCTAAGACCTATGGAGATGGGTGAATTACCACAAAGAACCATGGGCCAAATTGTGGCATTTGAAATATGCACCCCAATAGCCACACCAAACCTTGGTCAGGTTTGGGGAAGACCCACCCGGATCCAGCATCTGGAAAACTGCTTAGGAAAATCGGGGGTTGGTGCAAAAACACAGTTTCTACGAAGTCAGGAATGATCAAAATGCAAGATTCTCGAGTGAAGCATTGAACCAGGAACCATCTATCTCATGTGGGGATGATACACCCCTCTTACGTTCTTTCCTTCAAAACAATGCTATGACAAATGTGGCAGAATTCTGGGATCATAGCATGGATGATCAGAGGTTCAGAAGATGGAAGGACAAGAGATGGTGGCAAGACAAGGAGCCGGGGGAAGACTTAGATAACTTCCTAGCAGAACTCTCCACGAAAATATTCCCCTTAAGTGCTGAACCAGATAAGCTAAGGTGGGGGTATGATACCTCTGGAAATTACAATCCAAAAGAAGCCATAGGCTTACTAACGGAAACCCTCAATTTAATCCCATAAGCTAAGTGGAATAACATCTGGAAGGGCGGTTGGTGGCCCAAATTTTCTGTCTTTTGCTGGCTGGTTATTAAATAACGCATTCTAACCTGGGACAACCTTCAGGCCAGAGGTTTTATTGGGCCATCCCAATGTTTCCTATGCAAGGAGAAGGGAGAGACTATTAACCATTTTTTGGATGAATGCAGGGTGGCCACGGCCTTATGGGCGAGGGGGGTGACCATCTTCAGAAGAGACAATAGACACAGGGGAAGACCTGACTTAACCATTGCAAAATGGCCCACTAATAGCTTCAAAAACAAAATTGTGAACCGTTTATGTGAACTTTTCCCTGGCTTCACAATCTGGGAAATATGGAAGACAAGAAACAAAAAAATCTTTGAGAACAAAGCAAGAAAACCAAAGGAGATGTGGGACTCCATTACAAGACATATGAAAGAAACTATAACCTTGTAGTCTTGGTCGTAGGAAGAAATCAATGCATAAAATAATGAACGAAGTATTCTACGGGATTTCACGGTTGATGAATTACCTCCAGACAATTCAATTGCTCCCTCGAGGCCGGTGCAAGTCTCTAGCCCGCTGTTCTGGACCCCTCCTCCCTATAGAACTTTCAAACTCAATTTCGACGGTGCTGCTAAAGGTAATCCAGGACCAGCTGGATATCGGGGTGTAATTTGGAATTCGAGGGGTTGCATTATCAGCCTATTCTGGGGATCAATAGGGACAAACACAAATAACATGGCCGAGCTAGAAGGGCTAATCAATGGCCTAATCTGGGCTAAGGAAACCAGTAAACTCCCGCTGGTGGTGGAAGGGGAATCTCGAATCATCATCAACATGGGTCGCAGGCTCTAAGCACGATCCATCACGACTCAAGTTTCCAAAAATTGGAGATGGGAGAGCAGATTATCAACCCTCCGACAGCTCTTAGTAGGAGAGGAAGCCATTCTGTTAACTCATGTCAAGAAGGAAGGGAACAGGGCAGCAGATGCCATGGCCAATTCTGGTGTGGAGAGTGAATTTTCATTTCATGCTAAGAGTAAGGAGGACGAAGGCAATTCTCAGCAAGTTTGGAATGGGTGCTTCAAGGTGGCGAAGGAAGACGTGAGGAAAAATGAATCACACCATGCATGTGAAGGACAGATGGCCCAGATCTAGGGCGTGATCCGAGGTTGGCGTGCCATCAACCAAGCTAGGCCCACCATCGCTGGATCAACATTTGTGGCCGAAAATAGGAGCTGTCATTTGCTAGTTGGGGCACGAGGAGGTCCGTCTCAGCATATGGCCTTTCAGCCCAAACACGCGGATAACTCCCATCTTTTGATGCTCAACACGCTGCTGTTGTATGAGACACATGGTTTAAGCACATGCCAACCCCCATGATGGATGGGATGATCGACTTCTCCTTATCTGCGAAGATGGCCATAAAGTTGGACTCATGGGAAGGAAAGAAGTTAGAGGCACAAGTACTGATCTTGACAGGAAGTTTTATGGTCTTGAAGCTATGAAGGCAGACCATATCCATTGGCATGCCACAAATATTGAAGTGGTGAATCGCTCGCAGTGGATGTAAGATCGTCGCACCCATGGCGAGTTGCAGAGAATAATTACAAGCTTAGGGATAGTTAAGGCAGGTGATAGCAGGGGCAGAACTGTGGCGAAAGAATTTCCTATTTATACCCTTTCACTGAAGTCTCTGATCACTTCCATTCATCTTCTCCCCCTCCTATTTCTGTCTTTCGTTCCTTGTAAAGACAGAGCCATGCCCAGACTGTGGAGGGTTAGATCTAGAGCCAGAGGTCACAACCAAGGAAGCAATCTTAGTGAGGCCTCAGCTGATGCTGAGGCTGAGCCTACGGCCCAGGTGGTCGCTCCTTTCAATTGGGGCGACCAATATTTGTCTGAAACTCCACCAGTGGTTGACGCCTACATCGCTATCATGGAAATCGATCTCCTAAGGGAGTTCGAATCAATAATGGGATGCTCCCTGATTCCCAGCCCATTCTGGTCTGTGTGCATATTGCTTTCTCATGACATTCAAACCAAAATTCAAACTGCACAAGGCATCCGGGAGGCTATGGAGAATATCCGCCGTGGTCAGCAGGAGAGCGCGGATAGATTTCAACTGTTGGATCAAATCACACAGAATATGCTGGCTAATCCAGAAGCTGCGCCTGAGAATCCGAGGGTCACACATGCTAACTCTCCAGCTATGCAGCCCCTCAAGGAGGAATTCCCAGGCACCAACCCCAGTGATATCAGCCGTTATCTGGTTATAAGGTCTGAAGGTCGTTGGTCTTCTTGGTAGCACCCGGTGGTTTTATATGTCTCTTGATTGATCTCTATTTCTTCCTCTGCTAATGGCCTCTGAGCCGCTTAGGTTCCTGTTGGGTCAATGATATTTATTTTTTTGTAATCAATGGTCTCTGTTAGGAAGGTTGTTTGGGGCTTGGCCAGGATATTTTTTTTTTGTAATCAGTGGTTTGAGAACAAGGCATAGTTAAGCCTGCTTCTCCTTTTGTCTTCATAGGCAGTTCCCATCTTTTTGGGCTGATGGTCTTGTTTTTTCGACCAGAGGACAAGCCTTTCTTTGCAACATTTTTGTATCATAATAGGATCTCTTAGTTAGAAAAGAAAAGGTTATTTCCCTTCAAGGTTCAAATCCTTAAGACATCAGTCTGTGTGCTAACAGGTAAGTTAAAAGTTTGCAAAATAAGCCTCTTGTATTCTCAGTTTACCCAGTTATTCATACAAGGTTGACAAAGTTAGACATAAGGTTGATATCTCCCTAAGAATCTGTAAGAACATATTAGGATGTGTTTATGCATGGTAAAACTCCATAGCCTTCTTCCAATATTTCTTGGCTAGAGATGCATAGCGCCTTGCTTGCAGAAAATTGGCATTTTGTCCTTTTTCAAAAATAAGTTCTTTCCCTTCAAGGTTCAAATCCTTAAGATAGTAGTCACTATGGTAACATGCAAGTTGAAAGTTTGCAAAAGAATCCTCTTGTACTCTTTGTTTTCCTAGTGATTCATATAACACCAAAGATTATCTAATGGCACCATTGGATGAGATATCATACTTCTTTTGCTGAGAATTATTTTTCTTCTCCTCATTTGAAGCATCAGATTGTTTTAGCATTGCTTCCAAATTAAAAATTCCAATTATGTATTCCGACACATCCTTTCTTGCAAGAAACATTGAAAGTCTCAAATATTTATGGGTTTTTTGGTATAAACTTAATTACGCAATCCATTTATCATAGAATCAATTTCTGACTCAATGGAATTGAGTTCAAAATGGGATACACCATAGTATTTCAAAGCTTCTCCATACTGGAATTTCACATTGTCTAAAATGTGACTATAAGCATTCTGGAGAATGCCATATTTTTTTTAGGAATTTATCTTAGATGCCAAATAATTTGCAAGTGCTCTTTTGTTGTGCCCCAAATTGCAATTGATCACGATGATATTGGTAAAACCCTTAACTTATTTAACTTATTTAATTGTTGTTGCAAAAGCATATTCATATTATTTTAGTTCTTTATTGGAAAGCTTTTGATACAATTCATTAAATACCTATCCTTTCTTCCAATTTGTGTACTAAAACCCCTATGTACCCGCAATATGGCCCCATAAGGAATCCCTGGCTACATAGTAACACTTTGCAGTAGCTAGAATATTAGCTTCCAAATATCCAGTTTTTTGTCCCTATAAGAAACTAAAAATGTTTTTAGATTTGTCTATAAAGGTGTTTGTGGAAGTAAACTAGAGTTTGGAAAAGGACTATTAACTATGATCTAGGAAGTGATATGATTTTAAATGGTTGGGAGGTTGGTGAATGATGGGTCCTAAAATATAATATAGGGAAATCAAAAGTTGTTTCCATGCATTGTCATTACTAAATAGTAACCTAGTAAACCTTTTTTAATGGAAAGTGGTAAAATGAAGTCCTAAAATTCCCTCTTTCTCTCTAGGAATTAGTTTTTGATATTGCATTTCAATTCAAGATGAGATAGATGAAAATAGTAGAAAGTAATATTAACATACCGATGTTATAATTGAATGCAAAAAATTGAAGATGATTCAATGACCAGTTTTATCAAGGAATGAATACCATGCACATGATTAGAGAATATCCGATGAGAAGAGCTTGGAGACATATGCATTCCCATATAAAAGTTGTATCAGTTGGAATATGAGAAGAATAAAAGTGATATTTGAACACATGTTGAGATTCTGTCATAGTGCTATAAGCCCTTTCCCTCAAAATGGTTATCCACATAGGATACCATTGCAAAGCATGAGAGATGTAGAGGCACAAAACATAGACGAAGAGGAAGCAAATTCAGATGAAGTGGAAAGAATCTTAGATGAAGGGATTGAAATTGATAGAATGATGAATGAGGGTTTCAAGGATGACTGACACAAAATGATGGAGGATGCTTCAAAACATGTGTATGGTACTTGAAGGTTAAGTCATCTGACAATAATCCTTCTAATTATTAATTTGTAAACTGTGCATGCCGGGACAAATGATAATTTTGATGAGTTATTGGCATTGTTACATCAATTGTTACCACCTAAATCTATGTCGCAGATAAAGTGAAGTGCATGTAAACATAAATTAATAAGCTAGAATTAAGGTATGAGAATATCCACACATGTGTGAATGGTTGTGCATTATTTTGCAAAAATCATGCATGTGAGACTAAATGTCTAAAATATAAAGAAACAAGGTATAGACTGGGGTTGAAATCAAATTCTGAGCCTAGAAAGGTTCTTCGCCACTTTCCAGTAATCCCATGGTTACTTCAAATATATAGTTTTCGAGACATTACTGAGCTTATGCAATGGCATTCCCAAAATGAGAGCACTATTGGAAAACAATGGTCTATGGTTGATTCTAAGATGTGGATGGAATTTGACAACAAATGGCCCAATTTTTCCCAATATCCTCGTAATATAAGGTTGGGTTTAGTTGTATATGGGGTGAACCCATTATCATATAGGAGTAATAAATGGTCAACTTGGTCAGTGTTTTTGATAAATTATAAATTGCCTCCATGGTTAGAAATCAAACCATTTTTATTGATTTTGGCATTGATTATATCAGGAAAGAAAAGTGTGACTTCAAATACAATTGAACGGTTTATTTAGAGCCATTATATGATGATCTAACAAAATTGAGGAAAGGAATTGAAGCAATTCAAATGTTAAGGGACAATGATTCAATCTAGCTCACTTTAAGAGCTTCTTTATTGCTTACAATACATGATCTTGCTGCATATGGCACATTGAATAGTCTAAGTGTTCATGGATATAATGGATGTCCATCTTGCATCTTTAATCCTTTTGTCAGGAACTCACATAGTCTCCATAAGTGTATTTATTGTGAACATCATGCTTTCCTTAAAATGGACCATCGATACCATCAAAAAAAGTCCCGTTTCAATGGTCACGAAGAGAATATTGAAGCACCATCGACAATAACAAGTGATTACATTATTCATAATGCAGAAAGAAGAATGCAATTTATTAAAAATGGTGGCATTGTTGGTAGTAAAAATGATCCAGTCAATGACAATGGTGTAAAACGATTTTGCATATTCTATAAGTTTCAATACTTTAAGCATATAACCATTAGACATATTGTTGAATTTATGCATACTGAGAAAATGTTAATCCCTTAATGATTACACATTACACCATATAATGTGGTGGATTATTCCCTATATTGTGGTGCATTACATATTATTTATGTAGGATTAGGTCTATTAGTGGGTTTATTAGTTGTTATTGTACACCTTTATCTCCTATATATAGGATGGAGATATTCTCATTTTAGTTATCATAGTATCTTATCTTGTCTTGTGTACTCAGTAGATTGAGTAAGGAGGTTCCTCCCTCAAGAGAATTGGTATTTATCTCTGATATTCATTTTTTAGGTGTGGATTACTCTCTTATCGTCTATTTATGCTCTTTTTATGTTATATTTGGGACATGGATGCATAACATTTGGCTTCAGTGCTCTTTCCTCGGGACTGGCTTCTGCAAAACGAGTCATTTTGGCACTTTCACTACAATTTTTTTTATACAGGAATTTAGATATCTAGTTAAAAAACCCACTTCCAAAGCAGGCTGAAATAGTTTCATTCCAAAATTCAGATCTTGATCCATTACAGTTTCAGATATAATTGCGAAGGAATTTAGGGTTTTTTTACTAGTCCTACAACTAGTCTAAAACGGGTGTTCCTGGGAAAACAATCATATCTTAGTAATTCGAGATACTAATGGAGTGATACTGGTTTCATATGAAAGAAGACAGACCGAGGTATTTATGTTCAAAGTGTCAGATATAGAAACAAAACATTGGACACGTGGAATACAATACAAGTGCACTCTTCTGGATAGGCCAAAAATAAGAAGCTTTGGTATATTTGCAATATTTTTTTGTTGGATCATCCAAATTAGGTTAGACCTGTGGCCTTGGAAATACGACAGATCATGGTACTACAAGATGAATTTTCAAACTTAGAGGAGTCACAATTCAAATTTTACCTCAATTACAATTTGGCCATAAAACAATCTTCCAATCAGGGTTTGAAAAAGGTACGTCATTACTCATTTGAATAGCTTTTAGTAGAAGTATACATTTGTGGTAAACCTTGGGGTGTGATATTGTTAAAAATTCCATCAAAAGGAAGTTTAAAGAATCATACTCCATTCAAACCCCCATAGGATTCATCCACGACATATGAGGAAATGGAAGACATTTCTTTTAGAGTGTCCAAGGTAGAAGATATGATTAAAGGAAATGTGAAAATTGATGACATTGCTAAATTGGAAAGAATATAGCTACTAAAGAGGGTCTCAAAGGTATGGATAGTAAAGAAGATATTCAAGGCTTGAAGGGTTTTATCAATGATATCCAACATAACTTAATTCCTCAATTATCTACTCAAGAAGAGGATAAGGAGGAAAAACATGACTTATTCCAGTCACGTCTGGAGAAAATTGAAAAAAAATTGAAGAGTAGGAAGTTGGAGTCCTCAAAAGTTGATGATTCACAACAACATCATGGGTTTAATTCAGGTCCAAGAAACTACTTTATCCCCAAGATTGACATGAGAAATGTTAATGGAAAGGATCCAATCACGTGAATTTTTCAAATGGAGCAATTCTTTGATCTACACCAGGTGCCCACCATGCAAAAGGTAACTATTTCATCCTTGTATTTAGAACCTAATCAGTTTGTATGGTACCAATGGATTTGTGACCGTAAAAAGGAGTCTATTATCTCTTGGTCTATATTCACAGAAGAATTGATTGCAAATTATGGGGATATAAATAACAACACCTTCTTCAGTTAGTTGGTAAATCTCAAGCAAAGAGGTTCAGTTACAGATCACATAAATCAATTTCAACAGCTAAGTCTCGGAGTAAAGAATATTTCAAAAGATAATTTGTTAGATCTCTTTATTGGAACCTTGAAATATAGCATTCAACATGAGGTGCATCTCTTTGAACCATCATTGCTAGAGAAGGCTTTCATGCTGTCAAAAAAGTTTGAAAATAAAAATATGGCAATGACTATTAGAAAGGCCTTCTTCAGCACATATAGAGAAAATAATGTTCCTTCTTCTAAACCACCATAAAGGTTGACACCCCAACAACTATATTAAAGAAGAGAAAAGGGATTATGCTTTAATTGTGATAGCAAGTATAGTAAGGAACATAAATACAACGAAAATAAATTATTCTACATAGATTGTGAAGAGGAAGAACCAAAAGAAGACGCGACTTCAGAAGAAATAGAAGAGGCTACTTCAGAAGAAATTACTCCCACGATATCTTGTCATGCATTGGTTCGAATTAGCACTCCTCAAACTCTCAAGATAGAAGGATACATCAAAAAGAAGAAGGTAAGAGTGTTGATTAATTATGGTAGTACTCATAATTTCATTCATTGTAATTTAGCCAAAGTTCTTAATTGGTTTGTTTATTGAGCACCAAAATTTCAAGTAATGATTGCAGATGGAGGAACTATGAATTTCTCAGGGAAATTCCATAATATCAATTTGGCTATGGGAGAATATGTATTGAATAGTCCAATGATTTCTATCCCAATGGGTGGTGTTGATGTTGTCTTGGGTTTCCAATAGTTATAATCATTGGGAACAATGGATTTTTAATTTTAAAAAATGTTTCATGAAATTTTCATGGGAAGGTAAATAATATGAGTTAAATGGTATCATAGGAAAACTAAGCAAGGTGATAACCTATAATGGTATGACAAATTTGTTAAAAAATGGACATCAAGGTATAGTTGCACAATTATGATCATTAGATGTTCAAACCTCAAATTTCCATATCTCCCCAGATCTCCAAAGGGTCATTAATAAGAATTTCGAGGTGTATGAATAAATTCCCAAATTTCTTCCACCTATTCATGACTTTGATCATGCTATCCACTTAATTCCAAGAATTGTGCCTCCTAACATCAGACCTTACCGATATGCCTATAGCCAAAAGAGTGAAATTGAGCGTATGGTGGTTGAAATGTTAGAGGATGGCATAATTAGGCCTAGCCAACGTTCTTACTCTGCACCATTGGTAATGGTGCCCAAGCCAGATGGATCATGGAATATGTGTTCTGATTATAGAGAGCTCAACAAGATCATCATTAAAGATAAGTTTCCCATTCCCATCATTGATGGATTGTTAAATGAATTACATGGAGCAGTTTTCTTCACAAAGTTGGATCTTCGTTTCGAGTATCATCAGATTCGATGAAGGATGAAGACATCCCCAAAAAAGCATTCATAACTCATGAAGGTCACTATGAATTTTTGGTCATGCCATTTGTTCTAACAAATGCACCTTCCATATTTCAAGGTTTGATGAATTCTATTTTTAAGCCTTTCCTTAGAAAAATTGTGTCGGTATTCTTTGACGATATACTAATCTATAGAAATTCTTGGGAAGAACATGTTCAACATGTTAACAGGGTACTACAAGTACTAACAGAGAAATAACTCTATGCAAACCCTCAAATTTTTTCTTTGGGATAAAGGAGGTAGAGTATTTGGGTCATATTGTATCTCATGAAGAAAGTAGACCAAAAAAAAATATTAAATCCATGATGTACTGGTCGATTCCAAAAACAATGAATAATTTTTGAGGATTCTTAGGTCTCACGGGGTACTATCGCAAGTTGTTCAAAACTATGGAAGAATATCATCTCCTCTAACATCGTTACTGAAGAAAGATGCATTTTCTTAGACTCGAGAGGAAACTCAAGCCTTTCAAAAACTCAAAGAGGCAATGTGTAAAGCTCTTGTTTTTGCGATACTGAACTTCACAAAAACTTTTATTGTGGAATGTGATGCTTCAGGAAATGGAATTGGATTTGCACTAATGCAATAAGGACACCCTATTTCCTTCACAAGTCATGCAGTCAAGGGAAAGAACTTAAAAATCCCATTTATGAGAAGGAAATGTTGGCACTACTACATGCCTTGAAGCAATGCCACTCCTACCTTATAGGGAGACATTTCAAGGTTAAAACTGATCATACTTCTTGGAACAAAGGCTATCTTCAAAAGAGAAACAAAAATGGGTAACAAAGATGTTGGGGTATCACTTTGAAATCATCTACAAAAATGGGAAGAATTTTTTTGTCGTGAATGCAATCTTTAGGAAAGATGAGGATGTTGAAGCATTACTCTATGTTATTTTGATCATTCAAAAAAATTAGATAGCCGAAGCAATGGACGAATTGAAAAATGACAAAAAAATATCGACATTTATTCAAAATTTGTAGTAGGAACCTAGTGCCTCTAATACATTTAGGTGTAAAAATGACTTGTTATGTTACAAGGATCGCTTATATCTTGGTAAGAGTTCCTAGCTCGAGAAAAAGGTACTTTCTAAATTCTACTCTTCATCGATTGGAGGGCACTCAAGTTTCTTAAAAACCTACCACATGGTAAAGAAATATTTTTTTGGGATGGTCTTAAAACTGACGTTCAAAAATTTGTGGTAGAATGTTTGGTTTTCCAACAAAATAAAGTGGAAACAATTAATACCCCTGGTCTCCTACAACCACTTTCCATTCCAATCCAAACTTGGTGGACAAAGGTCTTGATGGATTTTATCACAGGTTTACCAATTTATGAAGGAAAGAGTGCCATCATGGTGGTTGTTGATACACTTACTAAATATGCACACTCTTATAATATAGAAGAGTAGAAGGATTATACTATTATAGAAACTCTTTTTGGTGCATATGATAAAGTGTCATCACACCTAGACCTTAAAGAAATAAAGATTCGTCAAAATATTTGGGTTGAAGAATATGGTGATGAAAAATATAGAAAACCTATTCCTCCTTATATGTGGAAAAATGAAAAATGTGCACAATTCTTAACATTGTTGTCTTATAATCGCTTTCCTACTGGATATGTGATTAGCAATGTTAGAAAGTAAACTGACAATAATGGCTTAAAGGGTGTCAAGACCCATGATTATCATGTCATGATTGAGGATATTTTACCTATTGCAGTCATATCAAATTTAGAAAAGGGGCCAATATTGGCAATTATAAGGTTGGGCCTAATATTGAAGAGAATGACTATGCATGTGTTAGGTCCTTCAAACTTTGATAATTTGAGGGGAGAGGAGGTTCAAGTCCTTTTCTTATTGGAACGGAAATTTGCACCAACAATCTTCAATATTTCTATGAATCTTCTTATACATATAGACCATGAACTACAGCATTATATCCCGATAAGATCGAGATGGTTGTATCGTATAGAATGATATATGAATGTTATGAAAAAATTTGTTTGTAATAAGGAAAAACCAAAAGGTAGAATTTGTGAAGGATATCCAATGCAAGAGGCCCTAGGATTTTGCACAAAATATACGAAGGATTTTAGTAATGTCAATCGATATGTATTGGATGACGATGAAGACGAGAGATTTGCAGGAAAATTATTAGAAGGATATGGACATCACTTGAAGCTATCAATTGAGGAAAGAGATGTGATACTAACCTATGTTCTTCAAAACACATCCTCATTTGATCAGTGGCGCAGGTGAAATATTATTTACATGATATTTTATTTATTTAATTTCATATAATAGTTAAATTATTATCATTCTTTCTATCTTGTATCTTCATATTCTATGTAGAAAATACGAAGAAGAGATTCATACAAGGATGTGGCCATGTTGAAAGTGTACCCTCCAGTATTTGAATATTGGAGATGGTTCTTTTCCAGAATTTGATGATTTGATTGTTGATGAAATTAGTAATGCACAACAAGAAGGTCAAGATTTCATAATCAAGGAAATTGATATTTCACGACCTCCAAATATAATATATACTTATTTTAGTGGGATGTGAGCCTATGGTAGTCATTTAAGAGTGGAAGAAAAGGACATAGGAAAGGAAAGTTGTGATTGTATTGTTAGTGTTGAATTTCATCACAACACTGAAAATAAACTTTATGTTGGATTCATACATGAAATTATTCAAGTTGATTATGGTGAGACTAGTCCCATATTATTGAAATGTAAATGGATCAAACCATCCTCTATACAACATGATGATTATGGATTTGTATGTGCAAATACACGCCAAATTTTATCAAACGCTGATGAGCCATATGTTTCCCCTTTTCAAATTACCCATACATTTCTAATTGATGGTCTAATAATCCCAAGATGGTCGTATGCCATTCAAGTAGAGTCTCATTCCAAAAGTAAATTCATGGAATATGTTGATATAATGGTCAATGAGCAATGTACTAGTTTACAAGAAATAAAGGGAAAAGAAGATGAAGGTGACAATATAGATGTATTTGAAGAAGAAACTTTCATTCCCAATGAAGAGATTGAGATAGAGAATGTAACGCATGGTCACAAAAATCTATTGTATGAGGACGATGGAGAAAGTGAAGAATATGCATACACGAGTGATCAGGATTGTGATCTTGATGGAAATGAAAATATGGACGATGATGTTTATCATCTTAAGTTTATGGAAAAAAAATCACTATGCAAATTGGATTTTATTGTTTTTGGCCATGGGATTAGTCAATGGTTGTACTAAACTCTATACTAAGCTTTGTATGGATTTTATAGTTTTGTCAATCGGATTAGCGAAAGATTTTTTTTTGGTACTATGCAATGTTTCAAATATGAATGTCTTCCATTCTTTAATATCAATTTTTGTTTGAGAAATGCTATGAATGGATGTTTTTTAGTTTCAATCTTAACAAAATATGGAAGAATTATTCTTTGATTGTATGCCATCATGAAGGTCATGGTAAGGAGTTAGCAATCAAGATTTATTTTCCTTACCAAATTGCATCAAAGATGACTTGTTCACAAACCATCACCAATTCAAGACTAGTTGGTACTAAATAGTGGTCCAAGTATTACATTGTGATGTCAACCTTTTGTTTTCCCATGTACTACTGATGTTTTTTATGAGAAATGTTGGCCATAAAAGGCTATGAAGAATAAGGCGCTGATATGTAAAAGTGGCCAAAACAATGATGAAAATGTTGTAGAATATGAGTTTGTTCGTAAAGAACAGATCACAAGAAATTAAGAATATATTTCATATCTTGGTTTGGGAAATAAGTAGTTATTCCTTGTACCTTTACCTTGAAAGAGATGGAAATATGATTTAAACTTATATTGTCTAGTTACAACAATACTATTTTGTCTATATTATTGTTTTGTCATGGTTTTTCATGGTTGATGTCTATTTGAGATGGTTTGTCATGGCTAATGTTTTTTTTCGTATCAGATATCTGTTGCTAAGTTTAAATATCAAAATCTAGCTGGAAGTGACTAAAAGTTGTAGTTGCATTGATTCCTATTTGTAGGCTTTTGGATCCATCTCTCTAACTGTTCAATATATTTTAAGTCACATGAGAAGGTATTTGTGTTTAGATGTTAATTTCATGTGCTTTCTTTCTTCTAAAATTGTGGAAATTTTATTAACATCCTCATTAGCATTTTAGAATCTTTTTCTTTGAGAAATTAGAATAGTGAAGGGTTGATGGGAACTCCCAAATGGTGATGATAAAACTCACTGTTGTGGTATGGAACTTCCTTGTACGGTGATGATAAAACATACTGTTATGGTATGGAACACTTATGGACTATATACCTTGAGAGAGAATATAACAGTTTGACACCTTGGTATTCTGGGTAATAGAGTTGTGTCCCCACCTTGATGGTACACCTTGTTCCTATGGGTAAAGGAATATTCTCCCAACTTGATTGACACACCTTGTACTTGTTGGTGTAAGGGTTGTTTTCCCACTTTATCATGACCCCTCTTGTTGACCTTTCATCTTATGTTGAACTTTGATTGGTCGTTATGCTAGTGCCCCCTCATAGTGTGGTACCTTAACCCTTTTGTTATATTTGTTATGGATGTGACCTTCTAGCAACCACAAACAACTCATAGAATTCTCAAGCAAGTTCATATAGGTCACGGATTAGTCCATCCATCCCAAGAAGGTCACGGTTTAGTTCAAGTAGACCAAAGAAGGCCATTTTTCATTTCAGGAAGCACCAAGAAGGTCACAACCCATATTAGGAGGTCATGGTTTAGACTTGAGTGGACTAATATTTATGCTATACTGTTTGAGTGTGCTAAGCTATAAGAAAGCCATGGGATTTGTATGGGATACAAACTGAGCTCTGGTTTGTGTGTGGAATGTCATTATTACCTGATATTTTATGGATTATTGTTTCTCAGTCTACTGCTCCGGTAATTGGGGTTTCCTTACGGTTCACTTCAAGCAGACCCAAAACTTAAATAGTGCAGCAGAGATCTTTGTCCACTCAAATAAGGTTATGGTTTCTTCTAGGAGTCCCAAACAACTTACAACCTACTCAAGAAATCCATGGGATTTGTATGGGCTACAAACTGAGCTCTGGTTTGTGTGTGGAATGTCATCATTACCTAATATTTTATGGATTGTTGTTTCTTGGTCTACTGCTCCCGTAATTGGGATTTACTGACTTGTAGACTGGGTTACCTTGACTACTACTATAGTTTACTAAACCTATAGTAATTGAATTTATTGTCTCTCTCAGGTATGTCACTTGTTCCTATAGTGACTTGTCTCTTCATAGACAAGATCTAAACTAAAAATATATTCTCGAGTATAAGGAAGGTTTCATCTCTCCTAGTGGGTTATCTTATTTGTTTTCTTTTTACTTTGAGTTATATTTACTACTACTATTATTTATTGTCCTTGTATGTTTTCCAGCTTTAACACAGGGACCTTTGGGAGTGTTAAAGTGAAAAGAGATGAAAATTATGCTTTGAACCTATCTTGTGTAATTATGACGATATTATTTTGTTTCTAGTACTGTTTTGTCATGGTTTGTCATAGTTTATGTCTGTTTGAGATGGTTTTTCATGGTTTATGTCTTTTTTCTTATCATATATCTGCTAATAAATTAAAATATAAAAATATGGTTGGTAGTTTCCAAAAGTTGCAGTTGTATTGATGCATATTTGTTAGGTTTTTGGATCCATCTCTCCAACTCTTCAACAAACTTTAAGTATAGGAGAAGGCATTTCGATTTAGATGTTAATTTCATGTGCTTTTTTTTGCTGCTGAAATTGTGGAAATTTTATTGACATTCTCATGAGCATTTTAAAAAATCCCTTGCTTTGAGAAATTAGAATAGGGAAGGGTTGATGGGAACCCCAAAATGGTGATGATAAAACTCACTATTGTGGTATGGACCTTCCTTATATGGTGATGATAAAATGTATTGTTATGGTATGGAATACTTATGGACTATATTCTTGAGAGATAATATAATAGTTTGACACCTTGGTCTTCTGGGTAAAAGGGTTGTGTCCCCACCTTGATGGTACACCTTGGTCCTATGGGTAAAATGGTTATTCTCCCACCTTGATTGACAAACCTTGGTCTTGTTGGTGTAGGGGTTGTTTTCCAACTTTTTTATGCACCTCTTTTTGGCTATGTTGACCCTTGATTGGTCCTTATGCTAGCACCCACTAATAGTGTGGTACTTTAACCCTTTTATTATGTTTGTTATGGGTGTGACCTTCTAGCAGCCCCAAACAACTCATAGCATGCTCAATCAAGTTCAGACAGGTCACGGTGATATGAACAATGACCGAAGTAGGTAATTGTTTATTTCAAGAAGCAGTAAGAAGGTCACAACCTGGCTTAGGAGGCCACAGTTCATACTTGAGTGGGATAATATCTCTGTTGCACTATTTGAGTGTGCTAAGTTGTAAGAAACCCATGGTATGATTTGTATGGGATACAAACTGAGCTCTGGTTTGTGTGTGGAATGTCATCATTACATGATATTTTATGGATTGTTATTCCTTGGTATGTTTCTCCAATAATTAGGTTTTCATTACGGTTCACATCAAGCAGACCCAAACACTCAAACAATGCAGCATAGATCTTAGTCCATGCAAACAGGGTTATGGTTTATTCAACAACCCCAAGCAACTCATAACCTACTCAAGAAAGACATGGTCTTTGTATGGGATACAAATTGAGCTCTAGTTTGTGTGTGGAATGTAATCATTACCTAATATTTTATGGACTTTTGTTTCTTGGAATGTTGCTCTAGTAATTGGGGTTTCCTTACTTTTCGACTGGGTTACCTTGACTGCTACTATAGTTGACTAAACCTAGAGTAATTGAATTTATTCTCTCTCAGGTATGGCATTTTTTCCTATAGTGACTTGTTTCTTAATAGACAAGATCTGATCTAAAAAATATTCTTGAGTATAAATAAGATTTCAAATCTCCTAGTGGGTTATCTTATTTTTTTTCTTTGTACTCTGAGTTAGACTTACTACTATTGTTATTTATTGTATTTGTATGTTTTTCATCTTTAACACAAGGACCTTTGGGAGTGTTAAATTTGAAAGAGGTGAAGGTTATGGGTTTGTTTCCTAGATGCCCTAGGTGCAGAGGAACACAAGCTAACTATTGATTGGGGTGAGAGAATTGGTAAATTAGTTGAGCAATATGTTGAAGTGATGGAAAAAATAAGTGGATCTCTATTTGAACTTTGAATGTGTTATGCATGATTTTTTTGAATGAATACACAAATTTAGGACAATATTTTTTTGTAGAAATTGGATTTACGAAGTGCATGATCAAACTATAGTAGATTTTGTTGCTAATTCTCATTGCCTTTTATAATCAAGTTAAGCTTAAACAAGGATTGAAGTCAATGAGCATATCCAATGAGGGAAATTGTCACTTACAAGTATTCTACCCATCCTTTTTTAGTATTTGGGCTACAATTTTCTTTTCATGTTGTTATTGGGATTTAAGAATGCAATTAAAGGTAATACATAGATTATGGTTACAATATACTTGATATCCAATTTTGGAAGATTTAAAAGGAAGACCTAGCTGTATGTTCCATTGTAGTGAAAACTTCAATTAGCCTTGTATGTCTCCTGGAAACTTTATTGGAACCTTTTATGCCTTTCTTTTTCTCACAAGGTAGGTACTAAACACTACTGAAGTTTGGTAATTACCAGGTGTTTGTAATGCTTCAGTAACATTAATGATAATATATGTTATTTGTTGAATCTTTTCATGTCACTTTGAGTTTTACACATCATTTTGTTATAATTACCATACATCTTATCCTGTTATTTAGTGGCATTTGTGACTCGAATGTTTTTTCACACATGTTGGGGTAGCTCAATATGCCATGTGAAACATTGTCTCTTTGTTATGAAAAAGGTGATGTCGAACATGATAGGAAGCCTTGCAACATTGTACATGTTGGTAACAAGATTGGCAAGCCAGAATCTTTGTTTTCATAAATGGTATTATTATATATTTTGAGAATTCTTCTATGTGCACATCCGGTTAAATCCAATCAAATGGATAAAATTTTGAAGTATGAAGGTGGTATGAATAGAATAGTCATTTTTAAGTAGTGACTGAGTTTGTCATTTTTTATAGAAAGATGGAGATGTCAACTACTACAGAGGAACGTTTGCATGTCAGAACCCCAAATTTTCTGAAAAATTTAAAAATTTTAATTTACATAATATTAACATAAATGCAATTAACTAATTATTTAATTAGTTAAAGGTTACCAGCTTATTATTAAATTTCATCTGTTATTTGCATAGAGTGATAGAACAAATCTTTTCATTTTACTCACTTGTTTCTTCTTGTGAACATAAGGTGGGGCTGTCATGAAAAAAATGGGCTTACTTAGCTTTCGAGCTAATGCAGAAAGTTTCTTCTTTCCTTACAGATTACAGGTAAAGAGATTTGGCTGCTGCAATAAAAAAATTCTAAAGTCTTTATGTACAAGTTTCTTTGCAATTCAAAGTTCAGTAAGACAGTAATAGCTAAGCACATGTCAATGCTTACTGAGGTAAATTCATTATCTGTTCTTCATTCTAGTAGAGATAGATTTATAAGTCCTATGATTATTGAACTGTTGATATCTAGCATTGTTATCGGTGACAAAATATCTTTATAATAGATTGTTTATAAGTCAAATACGAACTCAAAGGTTCAAGTTTTAAAAAAGCACAAAACACTCTTACTTCGTAAAGTGTATAATCCAGGGTTTACATTTTATTACTATCAAAATTAAACTATCCACTCATAGGGTTACACTTATGTTGACGAACCATGTCTTATCTTCATTACCAATGAATTAACCCATAATAACTTTTATCTTAGGTCTGAAGGATAACCTAAAGCAAACTAGTTATTGTTTTAATCATTAAAAGAATGTACACACAACTAACCAATACGTTCATAAACTTCCCCTTAAATGACTTCACCTTTATATGTGATGAATTCTAAGTTTAGTATACTTATTCCAGATGTTACATTCATTGAAATATTTAATGGCTAATTCCTTTTTGTAAGCATTTACCAACCTTAGTTGAATATGGTAAGACCATAAAGGTTTACGTTTATAACACAATTAGTTACTATGATTGAATCTCCAACTTCTTTAAATCAATCATTTGTATACTCTCTAATTATAATTAAAAGTGTTGGTAGATTTCTTATACGAACAATAATTTTACTTATCCATATGTATTATAATTCCCTTCTATAATCATGTACAAACTTATTCTATTAAAACTGTAAGGAGGTTAAATAACAAGGTAGTCATCCACCCAAAAGAACAGTTCATAGTCATGTCCATGACAATTTAAGTTTATAGTTTCATTCTAAAGATCACTCTTAGAATCTTTACATTAACATTTTGAGTTTACACTAGATATTTCAAGTTTGTAAATAAGATGGTGTTAATGTACTTACCACTCTAAATGTGATGTTGATCAAAATCAAAGGTTTATTAGACACCAAACATGTTACAAGATTCTTGCCCTTATCATTAGTTGTAACCACGATGAATATAATTCTATCATTTTTTTTTGTGTCGTATGGGTAATAATATAATATAACATATAGCAATAAAATGCATCATGTTACGCTCCAAGGTATAGTTTATGTGCTAATATAATTCTTGTTATTTTTTTTCAATAATATGTTGACTTTCGCTGGGATTATAATATAACCTTCGAGATAGCCAAAGATTGTCAACAAGAGTTTTCTCGTGTTTTTGCTTTTCTGACTATGGGAATATTACCCACTGTGAGTGATTTATCTGCATGGCAACATGGCTTCGTGAGAGCCAAGCATCCCGGTATTTAAAAGGATCATTCCTATACCTAGTTCATTGTTATCCCTCACCTTCGGGCAGTCCTCCATCTTCTGGGAGTATGCTAGTCGTTCTGTCACCTGTGTTGTGTTTGTGAATGCCTTCGGATTGTTCCTCTCTGCTTCACTTGTGCACTTGCACCCATGTGGGGCCGTTCCTTAGCGTTTCTCTATGCCATGCTTACCATTTTCCTTTTGGTTTTTCGTTGCCTCTACAGCTTTAACCTTTAAACCCTTGACTGTATCCGTCCTCGCCATTTTCTTCAGTTCACTTACTAAGGAAGTGGCTTCTTCTTCTTTCAGAGTATTGTGGCATGATTGCACTGCATAATGGGTGTTATTTGTAAGGAATAACATCACATCTATAGGGTTTTTACTCTATCCGTTGAATAGCTGGGGTTTCTTTGCTGTTCTGTGGTTGGGGAGTATTGTAAACACTATCTCCTTTTTGCAGCTGAATGTTAAACCTTCTGCTCATGCTATCACAGGTCGCTGCAAAGCTGGTTACTACTTTAGAAGCCGAGGTAAGGTATTTTCAATCTTTTTAACGATAAGTTCATATTCTTGTTTATTTAATCCTTTGCTTCTAATAAGTATTTAACAACTGGTTTTATGTTGGTTTTACAGTCACGACCTGCTTCTCTTCTCTGCTAGGATAAAGAGCACGAGCTGCGGCGACAAGAGCCACGGTAAGCCCTGGTTCCTCCATGGCTCATCCACCTTTTGTAAACCCTTATGGGGTAAAGAAGGATTGTTTGTTGCAGCCTGTTAGAACCTCATGGTTTTAATTGTTTTTGGTTGTTTGCTCACTGTTAAACATCACTAGGTTAAAACCCTAGCTCTATTGCAGAGCTCTTCGGCTTCGGCCGTGGGTGTAAAAATTTTGTTTTGTAAATAATACTCTTCTTTATATTAACAGAATAGGCTATAAGCATTCATATGCAATTTCTTACTACGGATGTAATTATTATTACAAATCTGGGTTTTTACTGTCATTACTTGTGAATCATTTTGATCGAATAGGGTTTTAGGCTAAGTTTTTATATAAGTTATAAAATACAGTTTGCTCCACCGTTTATTAACTTACTTGTGAAGAAAATGGATTTTATAGGGTTTAACCATATTGATAATGAAGAAAGAGAATAACTCTGCTCCTTTGATCTTATAAGATTTTATGTTAAGTTGGAAATGCACTTCTCCAGAGTTAGGGTTATTAATTATATTTATAATATATAAAATCAGCTCGATAAAAGAGCATCCTGAACTTCTGTTGTTTATTTTCTGTCCAAATGCATTTGATTTGTTTACTGTTAAAATAATATCATTATTATTGTGGTTTATGTAACTGGTTTATAACTTGACTTTCTTGTTATTAATAATTTGGAATTATTAATGTATAGTTTATACCCTTTTAAAGATATAGGGTTTGTATGACTTTCTTTTTCATTAAAAAATTAAGAACTGTTAGTTCACTTGCGGCTGAGACCGTAAAAATATTTCTGGAATATACTTATAGTAATAAGAATACTTCTTTATATTAATAGGAATAATATCTCTATATGGCTTAAATAAAGTACCTTACTGCTAGTATAATGACTATATTATCTCTCTGTAATTTCTATAACCTTTATATTAATATTCTCAGATTAGTTTGTATATGGAAGATAATACTTGTTATTTGATTCTTAAATAATTTATGTTATGCTACCTGTGTTCTATTATAAAAAATTTATTTTCTTAGTTATGATGTTTATTTATATATATACAGCATTTTAATTAACTCTGTCCAGAGTTTATTTTGTAAGTAAACATATAAACATTCGTTCAAACTCTATATAAAAAGAATAAGAGCTCTAGAAACCTGTTCGAGCTCAGTCCTAATCAAAAAGAAAGAAAGAAATGAAATAATTACATCGTAATAACATTCATAAAGTCTAAACCAGATTGGTTTGGTAGTAGTATCTAAACATTATCTAACTATTCTTTACAATATAAATTACTGGAATAAAGCATCATACAGTACAAGTAGTTTGTAACTAAAACTCATACAACAGTGAATCAAATATCTTTTTTTTTTTTAAATAGTTGAAGAAAACAATCTACTATTCTGAAATCTCATCATGCTAGCCTTATTTAAGTGTTACCCCTGTGCTGGAGTACGGTCTGGTAAAACCTAGATGTGGAAAAACACAGTGGGTCTTTATCTTTCATCCACAAATTCCATTACTAATAAATTAAAACATTTACATCACTAAACCAGTTAACTCTTATCTCTTAAACTACAAACATAACATTCAACCATTCATAGTATTTAAACAAAGACAGTTAAGTGACAGAACCTGCTTAAGCTTGGGACAACAACATCAATGGGAGGTCGTTCTTCCCTACCAACTCCTAGAGAGTGCTCAAACAGCGGCTCCTCAGGACCCCCGAGCTTGCTCTGGTCTTCCTAGCTGGAACTAGGTGCAACAAAAAGTCAGATACCAGTCTTCAAACTCAGTAATAATCTAGAACTTATCAGTAAGTTCTCCCAGCTAACAAGCTGTAATAAGTCAAGTTACTACAGCATTCCTCTCAAAGCAGCTTCTTTACTGTTTTTCCCCTTTTCCCTCAATGGATTTCCTGAATAACATTCCCTGAATGAATTCTCTCTGGAAAATATATGAGCATCCTTAGCTCTCTTCATTGGGTACTTTTAAAAGATTGCCTAGGTCTTTTTGGGTTAGTTGTCATTTAATGAGCCACCTGCTCTGATCCCACTTTCTTGGGGGTTCATGACGCCAAATATAGGGAAGTTGCCACCTGCAACTTAGGAAGTGTTTGAAGATGCTACCACTTGTCTTTTGCCTTCCACCTAGTTCCATCCACCAGTTTGACCAGTAACCTCTTTTTAACAGCTCTCCCATGCTGTTGTCTCCACAATTTATTTATTAATAATAAAATATTCTGAATTACATTCCACTTATATTGACTCTGCTGAGTCATCAGTTCCTACTTCATCAGTTCCTACTTAGCATTAAATTTAACATAATGTCTCAGGAATATAATTAAAACAATTTACATAATTTTACAAAATCGGGGTATGTGACATACACACCCCCTTAAAATGTAACATCGTCCTCGATGTTACTTATTCTTCATCCTTTGCAACCTCCTGGAACAGATTTGGGTATGCTTCCCACATCTTACTTTCCAGTTCCCAGGTAGCTTCTTCAGGACTAAGGTGCTTCCATTGCACCTTCAACTGTCCAATTGTGCAGTTCCGCAGAGTAATTTCCCTCTTCCCGAGGATACAATCCGGCTCCACCAAAACTTCTCCTTCTAGTTCCACCTGTACAACATTCCAATCAATCACATGAGTAGCATCATGAACATACCTTTTCAGAACAGAAATATGAAAAACATTATGCACTTTCAAATTAGGTGGTAACGCTAGATGATATGCAACTTGACCAATTCTGGATAAAATTTCAAATGGACCACAGTAACGTGGTGCTAGCTTTTCACAACTCCCCAGTCTTAGAGAGATTTTATTTGGTATTACCTTTATAAACATCATGTGCTCACCCACCTGGAGCTCTTTGGGAGTTCTTTTTAAATCTTCTTGGCTCTTTTGCCGATCCTGTGCCACCTTTAAATTTTCCTGCACTTGTTTTACAATCTGTTCCATTTCCTTCAATAATTATAGTCCTAACACTAATCTATCTACTGGATTATTCCAGGAGATAGGCGTGTTGCATTTACGCCCATATAGAATTTCAAAAGGACTGAACTTAGCTTATGACTGATAGTTGTTATTGTATGTAAACTCTGCCAAATGCAAATAGTCTTCCCACTTACCTAGTTGATCCTTAACATACATTCTTAACAGATCTTCCAGTACCTGATTCACTCTTTCAGTCTGTCCGTCTGTCTGGGGATGGAAAGAGGTGCTGAAATTCAGTGTTGTATTCAATCCCTTAAACAAGGATTTCCAGAAATTACCTGTAAATTTAGGATCCCTGTTTGAAATGATAACCTTCGGTACACCATGTAGCCGAAAAATCTACTTTAAGAATATGTCAGCTATGTTTGCAGCCTTATAAGTAGTTTTAACAGGAATGAAATGTGCTGCTTTACTTAATTTATCTACCACCACCATAATTGAATCATTCTGATTCTGATTTTTGGGTAATCCAGTAATAAAATCTAAGTTGATTATTTCCCATTTCCAACTAGGAATAGGCAAAGGATGTAGTAAACCGGCTGGATGTTGGTGTTCAGTTTTCACTTGTTGACAACCCAAACATCTAGCTATATACTTAGCTACTTCAGATTTCATATTAGGCCAGAAATATTCTTTTCTTAACATGGTGACAGTCTTTTGGTAGCCTGGATGCCCTGAATAAGGTGTTTTGTGAACTTTGGCTAGAATCAACAACTTAACCTTAGGCACATACAGTTTGTCCTTAAACAATAAAAATCCATCTCTATTTATACTATAACCTTTGATTAAACTTTTTGTAGGTTCTTCTTTAGCTATAACTTGTAATTTTTTATAAATTTCATCCTGTTTTATCCCTTCTGTCAGCTCTTCATTTAAATCAGAAGCATAGGTACTGATTGCTGCCGTAAAATTCAGCTTTACGTTTCTGCTCAAAGCATCAGCCACCTTATTTTCTTTTCCTTTTATGTGTTGAATTTTGAAATCATATTCACTCAAGAAGGCCAACCACCTTGCTTGTCTTGAATTTAAGTTGGGCTGATCTAAAAGGTATTTCAGACCTTTATTATCAGTCATTAAAGTAAACTTTCTGCCTATTAAGTGGTGTCGCCACATTTCTAAGGCATGAATAACAGCAGCAAGTTCTAAATCATAAGTGGCATAATTATTTTCATGTATCTTTAACTTCCTGGACTCATAAGCAATGACATGCCTGTCTTGAGTCAGCACACCGCCAAAACCATCATTACAAGCATCGGTGCAAACCACGAAATCCTTATTAGGATATGCTATTCTTAGAATAGGCGCAGTTGTTAACAAGGTTTTTAATTTATTAAAACTTTCTTCACATTTTAAGTTCCAATCAAATTTCTTGCCTTTATTTTGCAAAGAAGTGATTGGATTAGCTATTTTTGAAAAGCCTTCGATGAATCTCCGGTAGTAACCGGTAATTCCCATGAAGGACCTAACATCTGTTACGACTTTTGGTACTGGCCAATCTTTGATTGCCCGAATCTTTTCAGGATCCACTGAAATCCCTTCCTTAGTCACTACATGACCTAAGTACTGGATTTCATCCTTAAAGAAATCACACTTGCTGAACTTTGAAAAGAGCCATTGCTCTCGCAGCTCTTGTAAAACTATCCGTAAGTGTTCCTTATGTTCTGCTTCACTTTTAGAATAAATTAAAATGTCATCGATAAATACGACAACAAATTTATCTAAGTATTTATGCATTATATTATTCATCAGGCACATAAAGACAGCTGGGGCATTAGTAAGACCAAATGGCATTACAACAAATTTGTAATGTCCATACCTTGTTCTGAAGGCTGTCTTAAAAATGTCCTCATATTTAATTCTTACCTGGTGATATCCTGATCTCAGGTCTATCTTTGAGAACACCGTAGCTCCACGTAGCTGATCAAACAGATCATCTATGCGGGGCAACGGATATCTGTTTTTAATAGTCATTTTATTTAGTTGACGGTAATCTATGCATAGTCGCATAGTTCCATCTTTCTTTTTAATAAAGATTACTGGTGCTCCCTAAGAAAACACACTAGGTCGAATATACTTCTTATCTATTAACTCTTTTAACTGTGATTTTAATTCATTAAGTTCTAAAATATTCATATGATACAGAGCTTTCGAGCTAGGTACAGCACTTGGTACCAGCTCAATAGTGAAATCCAGTTCCCTCCTGGGAGGTAATCCTGGAATTTCCTCCGGAAAACATCAGTAAATTCGTTTAACACAAGAATATCCTCTATTTTTATTTTATCTTTTCCAGATTTACTTGCCTCATCTGTAATAGTTACAGCATCGGCTTTGCACCCTTTCCTAACTGCTATTTTAAGTTGTAAGGAAGAAATCTGCCTAATTACAGTTTTCCTAGGAATACCTTTAACTGTTATTGGCTGTTCATTATTATTTACGCACGTAAAGGTTTTATCAAAACAGTTTAAAACTACCTTGTGCTGTTGTAACCAATCCATACCAATCAGTAAGTCATACGAGCCAAGTGGCAGAAAATTTAGCTTAACAGTAGTTTTAAAATCATTCATAACTAGAGCACATTCTTTCACATAACAGGTTACTTTCCTTTTTGCCCTAGTGGCTAATTGAACTAACCAGGATCTATCAAACTTTTCAACAGTCAATTTACACTTTTCTACTATCTAAGGTGAAATGTAACTAAGACTAGCTCCTGGATATATTAAAATGGTTACAGGGGTTTGGTTAACCATACCTTCTACTTCCACCATGGAATTTTGATAATCAGCTTGGCGGTTCTCCAATGCTGCATTGATTCTGGGCATAGTCCTTGCAAATTCTCCAATAGTCATTTCATCCTGCACAGTATGAATATTGTTGTTTGGCTTTTTTTGATTTGGGCAGACCGAAGCATAGTGCGGGCCATTGCACTCCCAACACTTAACAGGCTCCTTTCGTTCGAAATTCTTAGTGAAATTTCCATGATTGTTTGAAGCTTCCTTCCCCTTGAAGTTATTGGAATTATTGGAATTATTAGGAGCATCATTTCTGTTTCCCTGGAAGTTCTTACCATTTGAATGATTTCTGTTCTTATTATTCCTGAAATTCTTCTGGGGTACAAACTCATTTTTCTTGAACTCAGGCTGATTACTGTTCTTTTTAGCCTTCCAGTTGGCTATACCTTCTTTCTTTTTGTTCTGTTCAAAACAGAAATTAGCCTTCCGCATGGCTTCTTCCAGAGTTTTAGGGTTATCATACTCAATTCTGTCCTTGTTATGATATGGCAGACAACTGAGAAACCGCTGAACTTTAGGTTTCTCATCCACTAAATAAGGTACATACCTTAACAAACTTAAGAATTTATTGTTTAAGTCCTTCATAGTCATGGATCCTAACTTTAACTCATAAAATTCCTTAGCCCGTTCTTCATAGTATTGTTTGGACATAAATTTCTTCTTGAAGCACCTTTTAAAGGTACTCCAATTGACTTCTTTTTCTTTGATCCCCTTGACTCTTTTCAGATCTTGCCACCATATATCTGCCTTTCCCGAGAGATTATAGATGGCCATTCTTTCCTTCAGCTGATTTGAATAGTTGTATATCTGAAAATATTTCCTCATCCCGGATAACCAGGACTCTGCCTCTTCCCCTTTTCCAGTCTCTCCGTTGAAAGTTGGGGGCTTTATTTTTTTTAAACTCCCTGGAAATCTCTTCATATGGCCTGTACTTTTTCTTTCTGTTATACAACTCAGCCTCACTACTGTCACTAGTAGTGTAATAGCTTTGTTGTTCCCTAAATCCTTCAGATGATGAGCTGCTTTTAGCTTTAGCTAGTTTCATCTTTTTAGATCCTTTTTTATGGCTAACTTCCTCAGACTCGGATCTTTTGCTCCTCCCTTCTGTCTGGAACTTTTCCATCAAAATTTGGTTTAACTCCTCCTGGGTCTTTAATATCCTCTCGTTATCCTTCTTGACTAATTCCATTTCAGTCTTCAAATCCTTGATAGTCTGCATCAGCTCAGAGGAGTGAGCAATTACCTCCTCTAACATAGGTTCTCTGGACATTTGTCTTGTCTCAGTGTTTGGAGACTCTTCCTCAGCATATTCTCCTAGCTTCTCCATACCTGCCTGTTAGATTCAGATAAAGAAATTTTATGTTCTTTACATAAAACAAAATATAGGTCAGTATATTATTTTTACTGTTCTACAAAAACTAGTTGGGCTGCATTTAGGCCTAGTATTTGAACCATGCTCTGAAACCACATGTCAGAACCCCAAATTTTCTGAAAAATTTAAAATTTAAAATTTACATAATATTAACATAAATGCAGTTAACTAATTATTTAATTAGTTAAAGGTTACCGGCTTATTATTAAATTTCATCTGTTATTTGCATAGTGTGATAGAACAAATCTTTTTAGTTTACTGACTTGTTTCTTCTTGTGAACATAAGGTGGGGCTGTCATGAAAAAACTGGGCTTACTTAGCTTTCGAGCTAATGCAGAAAGTTTCTTCTTTCCTTACAGATTACAAGTAAAGAGATTTTGTTGCTGCAATAAAAAAATTCTAAAGTCTTTATGTACAAGTTTCTTTGCAATTCAAAGTTCAGTAAGACAGTAATAGCTAAGCACATGTCAATGCTTACTAAGGTAAATTCATTATATGTTCTTCATTCTAGTAGATATAGATTTATAAGTCCTATGATTACTGAACTGTTGATATCTAGCATTGTTATCAGTGACAAAAGATCTTTATAATAGATTTTTTATAAGTCAAATACGAACTCAAAGGTTCAAGTTTTAAGAAAGCACAAAACACTCTTACTTCGTAAAGTGTATAATCCAGGGTTTACATTTTATTACTACCAAAATTAAACTATCCACTGATAGGGTTACACTTATGCTGACGAACCATGTCTTATCTTCATTACCAATGAATTAACCCATAATAAATTTTATCTTAGGTCTGAAGGATAACCTAAAGCAAACTAGTTATTGTTTTAATCATTAAAAGAATGTACACACAAAGATTCAAGGTCTAACCAATACATTCATAAACTTCCCCTTAAATGACTTTCACCTTTAAATGACTTCACCTTTATATGTGATGAATTCTAAGTTTAGTATACTTATTCCAGATGTTACATTCATTGAAATATTAATTCCTTTTTGTAAGCATTTACCAACCTTAGTTGAATATGGTAAGACCATAAAGGTTTACGTTTATAACACAATTAGTTACTATGATTGAATCTACAACTTCTTTAAATCAATCATTTGTATACTCTCTAATTATAATTAAAAGTGTTGGTAGATTTCTTATACGAACAATCATTTCACTTATCCATATGTATTATAATTCCCTTCTATAATCATGTACAAACTTATTCTATTAAAACTGTAAGGAGGTTAAATAGCAAGGTAGTCATCCACCCAAAAGAATAGTTCATAGTCATGTCCATGACAATTTAAGTTTATAGTTTCATTCTAAAGATCACTCTTAGAATCTTTACATTAACATTTTGATTTTACACTAGATATTTCAAGTTTGTAAATAAGATGGTGTTAATGTACTTACCACTCTAAATGTGATGTTGATCAAAATCAAAGGTTTATTAGACACCAAACATGTTACAAGATTCTTTCCCTTATCATTAGTTGTACCCACGATGAATATAATGCTATCATTTTTTTTTTGGCATCGTATGGGTAATAATATAATATAACATATAGCAATAAAATGCATCATGTTATGCTCCAAGGTATAGTTTAAGTGCTAATATAATTCTTGTTATTTTTTTTCAATAATAGGTTGACTTTCGCTGGGATTATAATATAACCTTCGAGATAGCCAAATATTGTCAACAAGAGTTTTCTCGTGATTTTGCTCTTCCAGACTATGGAAAGATTACCCACCGTGAGTGATTTATCTGCATGGAAATGTGGCTTCATGAGAGCCAAGCATCCTGGTACTTAAAAGGACAATTCCTAGACCTAGTTCATTGTTCTCCCTCTCCTTCCGGCAGTCCTCCATCTATTGCAAGTATGTTGGTCCTTCTGTCACCTGTGTTGTGTTTGTGAATGCCTTCGGCTTGTTCCTCTCTGCTTCGCTTGTGCACTTGTACCCACATGGGGCCGTTCCTTAGCGTTTCTTTATGCCATGCTTACCATTTTCCTTTTGGTTTTTTGTTGCCTCTACAGCTTTAACCTTTAAACCCTTGACTGTGTCCGTCCTCGCCATTTTCTTCAGTTCACTTACTAAGGAAGTGGATTCTTCTTCTTTCAGAGTATTGTGGCGTGATTGCACTGCATAATGGGTGTTATTTGTAAGGAATACCATCACAGATATAGGGTTTTTACTCCGTCCCTCGAATAGCTGGGGTTTCTTTACTGTTCTATGGTTGGGAAGTATTGTAAACATTGTCTCCTTTTTGCAGCTGAATGTTAAACCTTCTGCTCATGCTATCACAGGTCGCTGCAAAGCTGGTTACTACTTTAGAAGCCGAGGTAAGGTATTTTCAATATTTTTAACGATAAGTTCATATTCATGTTTATTTACTCCTTTGCTTCTACTAAGTATTTAACAACTGGTTTTATGTTGGTTTTGCAGTCACGGCCTGCTTCTCTTCTCTGCTAGCATAAAGAGCACGAGCTGCAGCGACAAGAGCAATGGTAAGCCCTGGTTCCTCCATGGCTCATCCGCCTTTTGTAAACCCTTATGGGGTAAAGAAGGATTGGTCGTTGCGGCCTGTTAGACCCTCATGGTTTTAATTGTTTTTGGTTGTTTGCTTGCTGTTAAACATCGCTGGGTTAAAACCCTAGCTCTATTGCAGAGCTCTCCGGCTTCGGCCGTGGGTGTAAATATATTGTTTTGTAAATAATACTCTTTTTTATATTAACAGAACAGGCTATAAGCCTTCATATGCAATTTCTTACTACGACCGTAATTATTATTACAAAACTGGGTTTTTACTGTCATTACTCGTGAATCATTTTGATCGAATAGGGTTTTACCCTAAGTTTTTATATAAGTTATAAAATATTGTTTGCTCCACCGTTTATTAACTTACTTGTGAAGAAAATGGATTTTATAGGGTTTAACCCTATTGATAATGAAGAAAGAGAATAACTCTATTCCTTTGATCTTATAATATTTTCTGTTAAGTTGGAAATGCACTTCTGCAGAGTTAGGGTTATTAATTATATTTATAATATATAAAATCAACTCGATAAAAGAGCATCCTGAACTTCTATTGTTTATTTTCTGTACAAATGCATTTGATTTGTTTACTGTTAAAATAATATCATTATTATTATGGTTTATGTAACTAGTTTATAACTTGACTTTATTGTTATTAATAATTTGCAATTATTAATGTATAGTTGATACCCTTTTAATGATATAGGGTTTGTATGCCTTTCTTTTTCATTAAAAAATTAAGAACTGTTAGTTCACTTGCGGCTCAGACCGTAAAAATATTTCTGGAATATACTTATAGTAATAATAATACTTCTTTATATTAATAGGAATAATATCTCTATATGTCTTAAATAAAGTACCTTACTGCTAGTATAATGACTATATTATCTCTCTGTAATTTCTATAACCTTTATATTAATATTCTCATATTAGTTTGTAAGTATATGGAAGATAATACTTGATATTTGATTCTTAAATAATTTATGTTATGCTACATGTGTTCTATTATAAATAATTTATTTTCTTAGTTATGATGTTTATTTATATATATACAGCATTTTAATTAACTTTGTCCAAAGTTTATTTTGTAAGTACACATATAAACATTCGTTCAAACTCTATATAAAAAGAATAACAGCTCTGGAAACCTGTTCGAGCTCAGTCCTAATCAAAAAGAAAGAAAGAAATGAAATAATTACATCGTAATAACATTCATAAAGTCTAAACCAGATTGGTTTGGTAGTAGTATCTAAACATTATCTAACTATTCTTTACAATATAAATTACTGGAATAAAGCATCATACAGTACAAGGAAGTAGTTTGTAACTAAAACTCATACAACAGTCAATCAAATATCTTTTCTGAAAAAAAATAGTTGAAGAAAACAATCTACTATTCTGAAATCTCATCATGCTAGCCTTATTTAAGTGTTACCCCTGTGCTGGAGTACGGTCTGATAAAACCCAGATGTGGAAAAACACAGTGGGTCTTTATCTTTCATCCACAAATTCCATTACTAATAAATTAAAACATTTACATCACTAAACCAGTTAACTCTTATCTCTTAAACTACAAAAGTAACATTCAACCATTCATAGTATTTAAACAAAGACAGTTAAGTGACAGAACCTGCTTGAGCTTGGGACAACAACAGCAATGGGAGGTCATTCCTCTCTACCAACTCTTGGAGAGCGCTAAAAAAGAGGCTCCTCGGGACCCCCGAGCTTGCTCTGTTCTTCCTGGCTGGAACTAGGTGCAGCAAAAAGTCAGATACCAGTCTTCAAACTCAGTAATAATCCAGAAATTATCAGTAAGTTCTCCCAGCTAACAAGCTGTAATAAGTCAAGTTACTGCAGAATTCCTCTCAAAACAACTTCTTTACTATTTTTCCCCTTTTCCCTCAATGAATTTCCTGAATAACATTCCCTGAATGAATTCTCTCTGGAAAATATATGAGCAGCCTTAGCTCTCTTCATTGGGTACTTTTAAAAGATTGCCTAGGTCTTTTTGGGTTAGTTGTCATTTAATGAGCCACCTGCTCTGATCCCACTTTCTTGGGGGATCATGACCCCAAATATAGGGATGTTGCCACCTGCAACTTAGGAAGTGTTTGAGGATGCTGCCACTTGTCTTTTTCCTTCCACCTAGTTCCATCCACCAGTTTGACCAGTAACCTCTTTTTAACAGCTCTCCCATGCTGTTGTCTCCACAATTTATTTATTAATAATAAAATATTCTAAATTACATTCCACTTCTGTTGACTCTGCTGAGTCATCAGTTCCTACTTAGCATTAAATTTAACATAATGTCTCAGGAATATAATTAAAACAATTTACATAATTTTGCAAAATTGGGGTATGTGACATTGTAGGTAGTTGAGATGACACCGGGGAAGGACTGAGAGGGTCAAATTTGAAGCAGTAAAAGTTGCAGAACAAATCAAGAGAACAACAATTGCAGTTGAAACTTTTATCTATGAGAAAGTATTGTTATGATGGTTCTACGAATGGTATTTTGTAGTTGCTAATTATTTTTGAAAGTTATATGATTGGTGTTTTTACTTTTCTTCTATGGAGACCCTTAAAGGTTATCCTTTCTGTCATCAACCATGTTTTCAAATTTCAAAAGCCTTAGTCAATGGATTATTACAAAACTCTTTTAATCCACTCTAATACACAATGATTGAGTCATTTTCATTTGTCTGCCTCAATATTTCTAGAATGGGTAATTCAAATAACTCTTAACATTTCATAAATTGAATTACGAATATATATGTATTTTTAATATTTTGTTCTTCAAATTTTAGCTCAGATAATTATTTGACATTTTTCTATGTTGGACAAGTTTTGTTTTGCAATCAATCCAAATATTTTATTAATACTCACTGCTTCGTTATGCATACATACAATGCTCTGAATCTTGTTCTGCAATCACAACACTTGGCACGTTATAAAGCATTATGTGTTTTCATGATGGGATTGATCTATGCCTCTCCACCAGATAATGACAGATCATATATATAAGCCATTTATAGCAAGAAAAGCAATGGAAAACAATCAAGATAAAATTTTATGGGTACCGTTAGTTATTATTCACAATGCATGTACTAGAAAAATAAAGGATGGCCATTCATAGGGTACTATTGGAAATCGAGAGATGGATGAACAACTCAAAGGTGCGTAAAGAAACTCAATCCTCTTCCTATTTTGATTTCCTTTTCCATTTCAATTTATGATTCTTTAAATAGATTTTTCTTGTATACTAGACAACATAGTGTACATAGAAGTTATCCAACAATATGAAGTCCTTTTACTGTAGATATGCCATGAATTATTATTTCCTTTATTATTTAGATATGGTTCTAGAGTAGTTAGGTCCTTTGTCATATATTAAATGAACTTCAAATGGATATAAGAAAGGAGGCTTCTATGGTGCATTCTGCACTTCTCATTTTTGTTCAACTTATGAGAAAGGTTGATAAATATGTTAATCCCTATGCTGGCTTTATCATTGGAAGAATGAGATCCTCAACTTTTCAGCTCATATTAATCATGTTATATGTTTCTCAAGGTTTTTAACATCATAGATATCAACAATATGTTGTTATTTATTTCATTATTAATCCCTACAAATGATGTCTGAACTACATGAATAGGCTTGCATCATAGATTATATATGGTAACTAAATTTCTTTGGTCCTAGTTGCAGCCATATCTGTCATAGTAATGGAAAATATGATGCTTCATATGTTTTAGTGAGTTCCTTTAAAAGGCATGAACATACTTCTTTGAAACAAGCGTTGATCAAGGGTTCTTATTAACTAGATATTTCTAACTTCTAAGCTGATTGGGGGGAGGGTGTTGTCTTAGTCAGAATGTTTGGATTTACTTTAATAGGTGGCCTAGTGTAATTCTAATCCACCTTGTATTTGTAGAAAATGGTATGTTCCTGATTTTCATTCCTAGATAAATCTAGTGTCTGGAGTATTAATCTGTCACAGTGATCTAGGGACTAAAACAGTCTCATAGAAGATTTCAGACAATTAAGCATAAACTTCGCATAATGGTGCTGCAATAGAAGTAGCATCTCTATATAATACATAAAGAATGAATAATACAATACAATGATCATGCAAGGTGCATGAATGAAAATAAAATTCAAATTCCCAAGCAGGTCATTAGAATTGAATGAATGGGTGTAGCTTAACTGATGTCGAGCCATAGTAAACACGCCTAGTTAACCCATTGATCAAGCCATGATTGACTCAACTGAGCCCTAACTGTATCGGAGTGCAATGGATGACCCAGTCTAACTGAAAGTAGCTTAGACACACTGCATGCCAAACAACAAGTGGTAGAGCATCATTAACTCCAATGAGCCCCAATGAGGTTAGCTGAAGTCAAACTGGTCATCAGAAGTGGTTGTAGGTGCCAGTGTTAGCTCCAGTTCATAAATAATCAATAAAAATAATTAAATAATGAATGCAGGTGCCTTCAACACTTAAATTAACTGATTATAACAATTATTTAGAAATTATGTGCATTCATGACACTCAAATCACCTCCAGATGGCTCCACGATTGAAGGAGGAAGCCTAGTTAGCTTCCCTGAATGAAGGAGAAGGCCCAGTTATCCTCCTTGACTGTAGGTAGGCATGGGTGTGCTCATGCTAATGTCATAGTGTGCTCATATGATGC
>LPNX010148304.1:0-54353 GCA_001517045.1 Pseudotsuga menziesii | reverse complement strand
TTCCTTTGGAGTCTTCAATCCCGAGAGATGGAAAAGAAGATCCCAGGAAATAGAGAGGCACAAGAATCTGAATGCTTCATCTTTCTTGTTCAAGAATCTAGATTTATCTGTCATAGAAGCAAGCTCTTCTTTAGTGTACATAGTGACCTTATAGAGTCCTCTAGCACGTAGCTCAATCTCCATGTCTCCTTTCCATGAACGGAAATTGAACAGAGTCAAGAGTTCTACGAAGAAGCCATTTCAAGCTGCTGGAGCGAATGCTTTCACTTGTTAAAACCTGCAAATCACAACAAAAGGGGCACCATAAGGTCGAACATCCTGCACATTTCAGGCTTTCATCACACCCAACATAATTTATCAAGCAATCTTGATCAACAATTTCTTTACTTGGGGTATTAAGTGGTAAGCCTTGGCTTCTAGTGTAGTGCTAGATTTTTGAGCTTTTGCTCAATTTTTCATGCAATATCTGTCAAAAACCATGTTTTTGAGAGATCTGAGCTTCATCCCACCATAAGCTATGATACCATGTTAATCTGCCATAGTGATCTAGGTACTAAAGCACAGTCTCATAAAATATTTTAGACAATCAAGCATAAACTTGGCATAATGGTGCTGCAATAGAAGTAGCAGCTTTGTATAATCAATCAAGAATGAGTAACACAATACAATGATCATGCAAGGTGCATGAATGCCAAGACAATTCAAATTCCCAAGGAGGTCATTCGAATTGAATGAATGGGTGTAGCTTAACTAAATGTCAAGCCATAGTAAACAAACCTAGTTAACCCATTGATCAAGCCATGATTGACTCAACTAAGCCCTAACTGTATCGGAGTGCAATGGATAACTAAGTCTAACCGAAAGTAGCTCAGACACATGTCACTGCATGCCAAACAACAAGTAGTAGTGCATCATTAACTCCAATGAGCCTCGATGAGGTTAACTGAAGTCAAAATGGTCATCAAAAGTGGTTGTAGGTGCATGTGTTAGCTCCAGTTCATAAATAATCATTAAAAATAATTAAATAATGAATCGAGGCACATTCACCACTTAACTTAATTGATTGTAACAATCAGTTAGCAATTAGGTGCATTAATGACACTCAAATCACCCCCAGATGGCTCCACGATTGAAGGAAGAAGCCCAGTTAGCCTCCCCAAATGAAGGAGAAGGCCTAGTTAGCCTCCTTTACTTAAGGTAGGCATGGGTGTGCTCATGCTGATGTCATAGTGTGCTCATTTGATGCTCATTAAGTCAATAAAACTTAGGATATTGGTTTAATAAGACCAAATTGAATAAATTAAGTGTGCATGGTGGGTAAATGTCTCCAACATGGAGGAGGGTGTTGTCTTAATCATAAAGTTTGGATTTACTTTAATAGGTGGCATGGTGCAGTTCTAAGCCACCTTGTATTTTCAGATAGTGGTATGTGCTATATTTTCATTCCTACACAAATGTAGAGTTTGTTACTTCTACAACTGAATTGGCATCTCAGAATGTTGCAGTTAATTATTCAATAAGTGTGGAAATTGAATCCAGTGTTAGATCAATTACACTCACATCAATTGCCAATTACACATGCAAAATTACTCACAAAAGAGACTGAATATGGAGCTGAACACTAAACTGTATTGAATAAGTGTACAATAGCCAAACCTGTGAAGTCATAGGCTACCACAATAAATAATTACATGATAGATTTGAATGCATGAATATTCCATTCGAATCTAGTCAAAAGCAGGCTTACTAAATCTAAGCAAATCCCCCATATGTGCATAAAGCAGTTTCCAAAACTGTCAAGGAGCTCACGAATTGGAAAAATCAATTAGGCAAGATAAAAGGTAATGGAAGGACAACTAATACATGCTTTTCATAGGATAAAAGAGTGGAGGATGTGTAGGACAAAAAACAAGTTAACCTCACCTAGTCAAACTTTCCCAATTGCCTTAAAACATTGAAAAAGCAGGCAATAAAGCAGAAAAAACAGACATGCGCTAGGGAGGCCAGGAATAAAGTAGATTTTATTCCAGGAGGTTTCCCAAGTGCTCCATGACTCAAAATTATCACGTTTGACCACTATGGATGTGTAGATGACAACTTGCATAAGGTGGAATATGGAAACTAGGCAAATAAGACAAAAATGGATTAATTAATGTCTAAGGTAGCTAACTATGGGTTGATTATTCTAACACCCCCCCTTAAGCCTGACTTATGAGTAATATATCAGAAAATTATAGGGCCTAGCAACAAGGCTTAGTCACCTTTTACATACTGCATGTCCATTTAACCAAGGAAAGAGGCAAAAAACCCAGTGGGCAAATCCTCCCTTAAACATGGACTGTAAAACAAAATTTGGAAATCTTGTCATCACTCATGCTTCATAGCATGATCAGAAATCCCCAGCAGTGATTTGAGATTGTTGAATGTATTCTCACAAAATGCTTTGGTGAAGATATCAGCTACTTGTTTTGAATATGAACAGAAGAGTAGGTGAATGGTGCCATCATGCACAAGCTCTCTGATGTAGTGCATATGGATCTCAAAGTGTTTGGTTCTCTGCTTCTGAACTAGATCATTTCATATTCGAATGGTACTCTGATTATCATAGTAGATAGTAGTTGATTATTCTGATTCGAAGCCACACTCTCCAAGTAACCCCTGCAACCATAAACATTGAGTTGCTGCATTTACAACTCCTCTGTACTCTGCTTCTGTAGATGAGAGTGCAATGGCACTCTGTTTCTTGCTTGACCAGATGATTAGCCCTTCTACAAGCATGAACACATATCCTAATGTTGAATTTTGATCTGTGCTGTCACTTGCCCAATCAGTGTCAGTAAACCCAATCAAATCAAGATCAGATTTAGCTTTATAAAAGATCCCATGTGTCCTTGTTCCCTGAACAAAGTTAAGGATCCTTTTGGCTGCTTTCCAATGGATCTCATGAGGCTGATCCATGTATCTAGAAGCCACACTTACTGCATAAGAAATATCAGGTCTAGTATGTGTAATATACAACAAACATCCAATCAATTGCCTATACAGTGTATTGTTTACCATAGGTGAAGAATAAACTTCTTCAAGCTTCACTCCTGAAAGGAAAGGAGTCTTGCTTGGCTTGCAATCCTTCATTTTGAATTTGTTCAGAAAATCCAAGGCATACTTGGACTGGTTGACCTTGATTCCATCTTTGGTTTGAGCAATCTCAATCCCCAAGAATTGGCTCAATAGCCCCAAATCTGTCATGGAGAAGGCTTGGTTCATTGCACCCTTCAAGGAAGCAATTTCAACCTTTGAGCTTCCTGTAATGAGAAGGTCATCAACATATAAAACAATGATCATTAATGAACCATTAATTAGCTTCAAATAGACATTTGGATCTGATTTGCATTGAACAAAATTCAATGATAGCAGAAAGCTATCAATCTTGGCATACCAAGCCCTGGGGGCTTGCTTAAGCCCACACAATGACTTCTTTAGCCTGTACACAAGAGATGGGTTAGTAGAAAATACTTGAGGCTCCTACATGTATATCTATTTAGTGAGATCTCCATTCAGGAAGGCACACTTCACATCCATGTGATGTACCTCCCATTGCTTTGAAGCTGCAATGGCTAAGGCTAGCTTGATGGAGTCCATCTTTTCAACTGGTGCAAAGGTCTCATTGTAATCTATGCCATGAACCTGTGAGTAGCCCTTGGCTACAAATCTTTCCTTTTACTTCAGATTTGAACCATCAGCAGAAAATTTGGTCTTGTACACCCACTTACACTGAAATAGCTTCCTCCCTAGGGGAAGATCAACCAGCTCCCAAGTGTTGCTCTTCTGAAGTGACCTGAACTCTTCCTTCATGGATGCTTGCCATCTTGGATATTCTGCTGCATCTTCATATGTATGAGGATATTATTCCACCATCAGATATCATTTCTCAGCAGACATAAGGTCTTTCATGCATAGAGCACTCTCAAATTGAGATCTAGTCCTCCTAGGGTCATTAGGATTTCCAACTAGCTCTCCAGCTGCATGAATGGTCTTGGCTGACCATTTTGGCCTCATAGGGATGTTAGGATATGCAATAAAATAATCACTATCAGACATATCATAATCATCATGTTCAACTATCTCCTCACTTACATTCAGAGGTTCTGGTGGTGAAGAGGATTCTCCAACTCCCATTGCTACTAGGGGTTCTTCTTGAAACTGAACACACCTTTCAATGAAGGATTTGTTTGTGCTCAAATTGATCATCTTGCACCCTTTTGAATATTCAGAGTACCCAACAAATAGACACTCTTGGCTTTGGGGCTGCAAATCCTTCCTCTTTTCTGTTGGAATTCTATCCCAAGCCCTTGAGCCAAAAATCCTGAAATGGGTCACATTTGGCTTGTGCCCACTCCATGCTTCGAAAGGAGTCATACCATCAAGATGTTTATGAGGCACCCTATTATGGATATAGGCTTCACATTTTATAGCTTTGTCCCAGTACTTTGGTGCCAAAATCTTAGCCTCCATCATGCATGTTGCCATCTCTTTCAGTGATCTGTTCCTCCTCTCAACAACACCATTCTGCTGTGGTGTGTAAGAGATAGAATGCTGCCTTTGAATACCTACATCTACACAATATTGAATAAACTCAGACTTGACATACTCACCACCATTTTCATATCTGAGGACCTTAAGTTTCCTCCCAGACTGGTTTTCAACCAAATCCTTAAAGACTTTGAAGAGGCCAAAAAATTTAGACTTTGTGTTTCAGGAAGTGAACCCAGCAATACCTGGAAAAGTAATATATGAAAGTCAATGCATATTTGGCTTGACTCATGGACATATGAGGGAATGGGCCAGCAACATTACTGTTGATCAACTCAAGAGGTACAAAGGTTCTCTCATGACTAGCTCTCTCAAATTTATGCTCTGGGTGTCTTCCTAGGATGCAACCTTGGCAGGCTCCTTTGGAAAATTTTATCTTTGGTAACCCTATGACCATCTCTTTTTCACTAAGATCAGAAAGATACTTGTAATTTAGGTGGCCAAATATTTCATGTCAAATATTGCTTGCCTCATTAGCATGAATTAGAAGAGGAGAGTGGTTTGAGTAGGGTAGGAAGTGTGAGAACATGTATACCTTCGAAGTATGATTTGCAACCCCTTTAGAAATGACTTTACCACTTGATATCTCTGTGATATCAACTTCATTAGGGGAGAATATGACCTTCTTTGGAGACCCTGTGTGTCACAAACCCCAATTTTGTAAAATAATGTTAATTGTTTTAATTTGATTTCCTAAGACATTATGTTAAATTTAATGCTAAGTAGGAATTGATGACTCAATAGAGTCAAAATATGTGGAATGTAATTTTGAATATTTTATTTTTAATAAATAAAAAGTGGAGACACCAGCTTGGGAGAGCTGTTAATAAGAGTGTTACTGGTCGAACTGGTGGAGGAACTACATGGAGGGAAAAAGACAAGTGGCAACATCCTCAAACAATTCCTATGTTGCAGGTGGAAACTTCCCTTCATTTGGGGTCATGATCCCCCAAGAAAGTGGGATCAGAGCAGGTGGCTCAATAAATGACAACTAACCCAAAAAGACCTAGGAAATCTTTTAAAAGTACCCAATGTAGAGAGGTGAGGCTACTCAGATATTTTCCAGGAGAAGAATCATTCAGGTGGAATGCACTTCAAGGAATTCATTGGGGAAAAAGGAAAAATTGTAAGGAAAGTGTTTTGAGAGATAATCTGCAGTAACTTGGTCTGATACAGCTTGCTAGCTGAGAGAATTTATTGATAAGTTTAGGATTGGTATTGAGTTTGAATACTGGTACTTGATTTTTGCTGCACCTAGTTCCAGCCAGGGAGACCAGTGCAAGCTCGGGGGTCATGAGGAGTCGCTATTTGAGCACTCTCCAGGAATTGGTAGGGAGGAATGGCCTCCCATTGTTGTTGTCGTCCAAGCTTAAGAACAGGTTCTACCATCTAATATTCTTGTTTTAATATCTGTGTATGATTGAATGATATGTTTGCAGTTTATGATGTAAAGACTTAGATGGTTAGTAAGGAAGTTTTTCTTAGTTTGTTAGTAATAGAATCATTTAGATGAGAAAAAAAACCCTACCTGTGTTTTTCCTCATCTGGAGTGATACAGATCGTACTCCAGCACAGGTGGTGAAATTATATAAATGAAGACAATATGATGCAAATGTAGATTAAGATGTTAGTTAAACAATAGAATATTTCCTTTTATTTTGTTATTAGAAGAATTATCTTTTGTACCAGGAGTAGTGTTAATTCAGGATTGAGACTGTCAGTTTATTAGAAACTGAGAAGGAAGCTATATTAATCTACTGATAGTAGTATGTGTAAGTAGATAAAACAGTTTTTGATACAGTATTTACCTTTAGTAATCTTATTGCTTATTTTGAATTCAAGAAAAGAGTATAATAGTTAAACTAGAAGTAGGGTTAAGCTAAATAAAAATGCTTTACAACTTTACAGTTTACTTCTTTCCAGTTTAGGCTAGTTAACTACTGCATGTATAATAATAAAATCAAAAGGAAGAATAGCTAGAATCTTGATTTACTGCTACAGATAATCTAGTTGGTATCAGAACTTACTTATGGATACTAATGTAAGTTATTCATTCATTCTGTTCCATCTAGCTAAGCATAAACAAAATTTTACAACTACTAACTTATCTTTTTAAGATGTCAACAAATGCAGAACTTAGTTAGTTCTTATTCTTTTATTTTACAAATATTAACTTTGTAATAGAAACAAGTTAATATAGAATACAGAGAGTACTTCTATAAATTATTTAGTACAATAAGTATAAGAACACAATAATAAAATACTATCTTACTCTACGATTATAAATAAACAAAGAGCAAAGCTAATAAATAGATATTAATAAGAACAGTATTAATATGAAGATAAAGAAATGTTTTATCCCATTTTAGTAAACAGTAAACAAAATATAATTTATGTACTCAAAAGCTGTACAGATACATAATTACTTCATTAAAAACATAAAGTCATTTTGGTCCGAAGGGTAACAATTATATAGCAACACTTACATTTCTTTTAAATAAAGTAAATTAATATAAAATAATGTACAGAAAACCTAACAAGTAAATTTAAACATATTACGGGGTAAAAATCAAGTACTTTAACGCGCAGGAATTAACCAACAAAGTGATAGTATGCTCGCTTTGCCGAGCTTAACCAAACATTGTACAACATAAGTAATAACCCCATAATTTGCAGAAGTACATTATTAAATAAAGATAATTTCCAAGAAAATTGTAAGCACTTTTTATATGGCCGAGTTAGGGTAATACCCTACAAATATCAAAATATACATCAGAGTCAACAAACTGAAGAGTATGTACTCACGGCCTTAACAAAATTCACAGAGTGAGGCTTTTACAGCCTTTCCACTACTTATATATATACACAGTAATCAGAAATAAAACCAAATATTATAGTCGCGGCCGAAGCCAGAGCACCCCGCATAGCGCAAGGGTCTCATCATCCACTAAAAGCAACAAACCAAGTAACAGGGTAAACCGAAACCGCAAGGATTGCAGGCCTCGACGCACCAACCCAAAAATGTCTCAAAGGGACCAAACAAGGAGGAAATGCCATCGTTAAACCAGGCTTACCTGTGAACCAGCAACTGATGCCTTAGCCTCGCATCAACCACGCAAAGGGAGACAGGCCAACACCTGTGAAAAAGAAACACGATAGTGTTAAATCTAATATACAAAAATAATATTTAGGTATTAAATTAAAAACTGCGAAGTTTAAAGGGAGGGTTGATAATGTATCTTACCTTAAATTTTAACTGAAACATGACCACCCATGAACAGCAGAATGGCTATCAACACAAGGAGAAGCACACCTTTCATCTGCAGCCAGAAAGGATTTTACCAGTAGGGTAAGCAACCGATGGCGACGGGGGTCTAAGCAACTGGGCAAGAAAGTGTAAATGCTTGGGCCGCAACCATCTTCAACAAAAATTACATACTGTAAACCCTATGCCTCCAGTAACCTATGGGAGCAAGACCTTGATTCTCACTATCAAACCAAAGAGGAAGGATCCTTTTACAGTCAAAGGTTCTTGTTCGAGCGAGCTCCGATGAAGAAATCCTAGAGATAGTACCAGTATCCTATACCAAGCAACAAACAGATTTGTGACAGCACTTCTTCATTAAACTCTCAGGACGAGCTAATGAGGAGGAGCAGCAAGCAGGAAGACTGCTGACATCAAAGGCAAGAGACAGTGCAGACAAGCATGGTAGCAGAGCTGTCAGAGGGCCCGAAGGCGATGGAGAGAATTCCAAGCTAGGGTTCGAGGTTGCCTTATAACCATACGACACTTGGCCACGGTGCTGCCACGTCTCCAGGTAAATTATTTTGCATGCAGTGGGTATTTTTCCAATAGTCTCTACGAGAAATCACAAGAGGCGATGGTACCAATCATTCATGCTAATTTCGAAGGTTCCACCATAGTCCTTCGCTCCAAGTCAACCTATATTTTACGTTGCATGATAACAGGAAATCATTACTATATAAACTCGTTATAAAATTTACAAATGGCATGGAGATTTTACGACCCATTAATATATATTATGGTATCTATAACGTAAGTCGAGTTTAGCCTCATATACATCACGGCGTGGTCTTTACATAACCCTTTTTTCATTGTTATGCATCGTTTTCCATCAAACATTTATAAGCATGATAATATTAGAGTCTTGTAAGTATGTTATAAAAAGAAAGTAATAACGTTTATTCTCTTAGTGAGAACTTACTCACAAGTAAGTATTCTTTAAACCAAGTAATTGTAACACAAACAAAAGTAGAATCAATACTTAACCTAGTATTTTATGCATGTAAAGGATATAAAGGAGGCATTATTGTAAAAGATTATAGAACTTAGATTCAAGGGTAAACCTTAGATTCTTCATGGGGGAGGTCTATCCTATGACCCCATTTGTTTAATAAACATGGCATTTATTTACTAAATCAACTTTAACTTTATTCAAAGTTAGGCTAGTTATTATGTTGTAAAAGAAATTTATGAAATCATTCTATGGTAAATGTCTTTCTTGCTAGTATTAGCCTCATTATCTTTGTGTGATTTATTATTGAACTAGCAGGGTATGCTTTTAAGCATAATAAGGCTCAAAATGCTTAATGGATTAACCTTGAAATTTTATTGATATATATATTAGCCATAATTGAATGTTACTTTCCAAGCAATTATAGTACAGAGGAAATTAACCCTCCGACACTAGTATAATTTAAATGATTGTAGTATGCAATAAGGGTTATAACCCCTTTTTTATATTCAAAATAATGGAAGTAGGATTTTGGTACATAAATTTTTTATCAATATACACTACGTTCATATCAAGCAGTATCCAAGTCAATCATAGCATAAATAGAAATTACGCACAATTTTAAATTAAATCTTTAACTTTATAACTCTGCCATTCTTACTATGCTTGTAAAGAAATATTTAAGGCTTTTTACACTTGACGACTATGATAGACATCTAATAGTTTAATAAATAAGAAGAACTATAAATTCACATCTACTTGGAAAAAGGTAGCTTTAACCATTACTAACATAACTGAATCTTATTCCTTAGCATCTTAAAAAGGAAGATAGTTTAATGATATTACCTCGATGAGCTTTGGAAATTGTTTAGCAATTATATTCTATACCGAGTTATTATTGTGCAATGAACTTATGCCAGAAGGCTTTAGAATTAACGACAAGAAGCACCCGGACTTCTTACCTGTAAGTCTGTAAGCACAGGAAAACTCTTTGCATTAGCTCGAAAGCTAAGTAAGCCCTGAAATTCATGACAGTTCCACCTTGTGGTCGCAAAGAAAAACAAGTCAGTAAACTGAAAAAGAAATCGTTCTATAAGATAAACATAATCAAATAGATAATTCAGACGATGAATTCATTAAAATTTAACTAATCAAATAATTAGTTGACTGTATTTATGAAATTTATCTGTATTTTGAAAATTTTAAATTTTTCGGAAAATTTGAGGTTTTGACATGTGCTATCATAGCACAAGGTTTAAACACTAGGCCTTGATGCAGCGCAACTAGTTTCCATAGAACAGTAAAGTAAAATAATATACTAACATACATTTTGTTTTATGTAAAGAACAAAAAATTTATTTTTATGAAGTTTAACAGGCAGGTATGGAAAAGCTGGGAGAGTATGCTCAGGAGGAGTCTCCAGAAACAGAAACAAGACAATTGCCCAGAGAACCTATGTTAGAGGAGGTGACTGCCAACTCTTCAGAGCTGTTGCAGACTGTAAAAGATTTGAAGACTGAAATGGAATCAGTCAAGAGGGAGAATGAGAGGATTTTGAAGGCTCAAGAAGAATTGAGCCAAATTTTAATAGAAAAGTTCCAAACTGAAGGAAGGAGCAGAAGATCAAAATATGAGGATGTTAGTCATCAAAGAAGATCTAAAAATATGAAGCTGGAGAAAAATGAAAGTAGTTCATCATCTAAAGGGTTCGGTGAACGACAAGGTTACCATACTACTAGTGACAGTAGTGAGGCTGATTTGTATGACAGAAAGAAGAAATACAGACCATATGAGGAAATTTCAGGGGAGTTTAAAAAGATAAAGCCCCCAAATTTTAATGGAGAGACCAAAAAAGGGGAGGAATCAGAGTCCTGGTTGTCCGAGATGAGGAAATATTTTCATATATATAATTACTCTAATCAGCTAAAGGCAAGGATGGAAATATATAACCTCTCCAGAAAAGCTGATATATGGTGGCAAGATCTAAAGAGAGTCAAGGGTATCAGAGAAAAGGAAGTTAATTGGAGTACTTTTAAAAGGTACTTCAAGAAGAAATTTTTGTCCGAGCAATATTACGAAGAAAGAGCTAAATAATTTTATGAATTGAAGTTAGGTTCAATGACAATGAAGGATTTGAATAGTAAATTCTTGAGCTTACTTAGGTATGTACCTTACCTAATAGACGAGAAACCTAAAGTGCAACAATTTCTCAGCTATCTACCGTATCATATCAAGGACAGAATTGAGTATGACAACCCGAAGACTTTAGAGGAAGCCATGAGGAAGGCTAATTTCTGTTTTGAGGAGAGCCAGAAGAAAGAAGGCTTAGCCAACTGGAAGGCTAGGAAAAATAACAATCAGCCGGAGTTTAAGAACAAGGAATTTGTACCCCAGAGGAATTTGAAGAATAATAAGACCAAAAATTATTCTAACAATAAGAATTTCCAGGGAAATAGAAATGGTACTCCCAATAGTTCGAATAATTTTAAGGGCAAGGAAGTTGCAAATAACCATGGGAATTTTACCAAGAGTTTTGAACGTAAGGAGGATGTTAAGTGCTGGGAATGTAATGGCCCGCACTATGCCTCAGTTTTCCCAAATCGGAAAAAGTCAGTCAGTGTTGGAGTAGGGTCCCGCAGCTATAGGAAAAGCTGCCATTTTGGCAGATAGACAGTTTGGCGAAGATGAAGAGATAAGGTAAAGATACGACGCCGTAGCATGTTTCTAGCTGCAGAATAGAGCCGAAAACTATGACTACCAGGGCAGCGAAGTCAAAGAAGACTACAGTACCTGAGTGACCGAGAGGAGAGAGCTCACCCACTGCATTGAAGGCAGCGGGGGAAGACAGGAGGGCTCAGCTACCCTCATAAAGGAAAAGGAGCAATGAGGCCGAGGTATTGAAGACGAAGGATAGAAAGGGAAGCGGTGCACAGTACCCATGGTCATCGTCGGGAAGCATGGAAGACTGCAGAGAGTAGTGGTGTGACAGATATGCGGCTACCCCAAGTATAGATATGCCGACTGTCACTAGTTAGGGTTTTTTGGTTACTGTTGGGGCAGGCCCACAGTGTTGTAATGGCGAGACCTTAGGGCCGCCTATAAAGGGATGTATTTTGTATTGTAAAAGGGTTGGGTAGTTAGAAAAGCAGAAATTTAGACAGTTATAATATAGAAGCTAAGCTCTAGTTCTGTTATCATTGGCAGTTATCTTACTGTAACTAGTAGCTAGCTCATTAAGCATGTATGTAACAATCCGTAGGGATTGACAGAGAGAGAGAGAGAGAGAGAGAGAGAATATTGTAAGAAGGCAATATAGAGATAGAAAAGAGATCTAAGAGAGAAGGGCTCCAGGCAGTGAGTGTGGAGTTACCAAGAAGATCTCTAGCTGCATATGCGGTGCAGCAGAACTGTGTGCTCTCTCAAGATATAATAAAACACAGTTCTGTGGACGTAGCTTCTACCCTGGAAGTGAACCACGTAAAATCAGGTTGTTATGTGATTGATTCATGTGATTGTATTTACTTGTTGTATCTGTCACTCATTACATGAACTTTGCTTACAGTTTAATGTATGTATGTGTTATTCAGTTCATAGCATTATAGAGGGATAAATGCAGGTCGAAGCCTTTAAGTATTCTATATTAGAGTTTTTCTATGTTTCACTTAAGACATTTAAGAGTCACAGTGTAAAGCAGTCTTGTATGTTGAGTCCTGTAAGTCGAACACAAGTAACGCTAGGCACGCTGAGCCACAGCGGTAGAATATCGCAGGGAGGCGATATCGCACCATCAGAGGAGCTGTGGTACGCGGTACCACAGGGTAAGGATCAAGAATAGGAGAGAGTTACATGTTCCCCAGGATGCGGTGATACAATAAGGGCTAGATTCATCATGATTAAGAGGAAACTATGCATCGCAGAGAGAGATCTCTCCAGTTGAGAAGAGCTGCGAGACACACATACGATGCCACAGAACCTGGTCGAAGACACTTGAGTCTTTTTCCAACCCATTAGAATCACTTTGGGTGAGACTTCAGGCCACCCCGCGGTCTATCGTCGAAAGGGCCAGTGAGCTAGGGGTGTTGTTGGTACATTACAGTAAACTCGGGTCTGCCCATAGAAACCAACAAATGGTTCAGTTGCCAGTTTTGAACAAACTGAGCACTGATGTTCTGTTGGCATCCTACTAGAGATGAACTCAACCAGTGGGTTAGGTCTAAGGAGAAAGAGTTTGCTGAACACGAGAACAAGAGTCCTAGACTGAGTACAGAGGACTGGTTACAAAAACATATCTTTAGAGACCTGCATGCGATATTTTTTGCGACCTATGGAAATGAGCTTATGACTGGTTATCAAAGTTGACTGATAAGAACATATTCAAGAAGAAAAGAAACATTATCTGGACACCGGAGCTGATTCATACTGTGAAGAACTTTGATAATCCCATTACGAGGATAGTAGACTTCTGGCTTGCGAGTGTGCTAGAAGGCTTCATCACGGAGTTTGCAGTTGAACAGAGAAAAAGCTTCAGCGAGGCTGAGCAGTACTTCTTCAAAGGATATCGCGGTAAGTACCTAAAATATTTAAACTTGTCCATTAAGATGTTATTACATGAAAAAGGAATAATGGATATGGTTTTAGATCAATAAGTTAACAAACTGTAATGTCACAAGAGTTTGAGAGTGATTTCGATGACATTGGACGTACACGTAGTGGAAAGAAATAAAAAGTAGATTTCAGATCTCCCATATTTGAAGACAGTTTAGATAGTACTAGATAGCAAAGTCATATCCATACAGACAGAACAGAAGGGGGTATCCCTTACCACCCTTATACCCCACAGAAACAGATCGGGACTCAAAACAATCTTGTAGGAACTCCATCTAGTAGCTCCCAGACAGTACATCCTACCACTACATCACCTCCACCTACACCACCGAGTGGTAGTAACACAGCAAATCAACATCCACCACATAGAAATAGAATGGGGGATGATATGAAGCTACCTATATTTAAGGGTATAAGGGCAGAGGACCCAGAGCAGCACTGGATTCTATGTGAAGCCATGTGGACCATTAAAGCAATCCATGATGATAATATTAAACTTGTATAGTTGGTCACCACACTAAGAGAACGAGCCTTAACATGGTATATGAAGTATGCCACAGCGGTACCCAGAACACTTGTCCAGGTCAGGACCGCCATGATTAAAGATTTTAAGAAACCTAAGTCTGAGTCATAGTGCATTACAGAGCTCAAAGACATCAAACAGTTACCTACACAGTCAGTATGGGACTTCGATTAGAAATTCAAAGCCCTTATAGACCAAGTCAGCTTTGATTTTGCATCGGAGCAGCATAAAGAATGGTTTATTGCATCCCTGCTTCCTCACATCAGACTGCCATTAATGCAACAGAAACTCCAGATGCAGGATGACACATTGGAGATGGCGATGAAACTAGAGACTTGACCTCTAGCTGAAACTAGCACAGGTATGACAAACCTGCAAAACCAGTTGGCTAATCTCACGTTACAGTTGCATGAGCTTAAGAAAGGGAAAGAGGTTACGCAAGACATATGGTGCGTAAAGTGTAAAGCACAAGGCCATACTAAATATAACTGTCCAGTCTTTGTAGAATATCTAGCAACCGGGGCTCCTAACCCCTTACCACAGACCCATGGGCCGTGGTGTGAAATATACAAAACAAGAGGACACCCACCTCAGCAATGCCCTCTACTTCAGAAGTACGTGCAGACACCTAAGAACTTATACTGTGTCTTCTGTAAGTCTGTAGGCCATGATGAACACGATTGCCGAGCCTATGATCTCATGGTTGGGAGAAAGCAAGACTTGTACAGAGTCCAATCAGAAACACGGGGTCCAGCAGCAGGACCACAACATGATCCGGCTTATGGTGGCCATGGAGGATGATTCAGAGGACGAGGATGTGGAGGAGGATTTGGCCGTGGAGAAGGCACTTGCCGTGGTCGTGGACCAATCACTTGTTACAACTTTGGAGTTGTAGGACATTATGCTAGGGACTGTCAGAGCCCTACTACGACATGTAACTATTGTAAATCTTACGACCACACTATAGAAGAATGTCCTACCTTGATAGCCAAGATCAGAGAACCTAAGCCAACAGTACACCAGAACATCCAGCTTATTGCTGTTGAGAAGGAAGAAATAGAACCGAGAGTCAACATTGTGACTCGCAGCGATGCTTCCACTAATGGGACATACCAGGATATTGAAAAGAACATAGGTCAGGAGTGGGTGCGCAAAGCTCCTAACAAAGCAACACCACTTGACCTATAGAAGAATAAACAGACATTTCAGGAAGCTAAGAATTTTTTTGATGACCCTATGCAATCAGGATCGTAGGTGCCATCGTCTAGGGGCGTACCACAGCAAGCACCTTGTGGCAGTAACCCTGTACAGATATCGCAGGCTACCACATCGGGCGCTTGGGACGAGGACGAGTTGGCAGGAAGTGTACAATCCTTCCTGCAGAGTTGTTTAAAACTCATGAGAAATGAGCAAGCTATCAAAGAACTTCAACGCATCATAGATTAGTGTCAGCCATCTTCTTCCATGAGCAGTGCACATCATGCTGTTCATAATATTATGGGACATACAAGAACATGAAGAGAGATGCGAATCACAGCATAGGTTGGAGAATTTGAAATGGATGAGGCGATCCTAGATCTAGGATCAGAGGTAAATGTTCTGACTAAGCAGACATGGGAACAGATGGGTAGCCCTAAGTTAGTCAGATCGCCTATCCATCTATGATTAGCTAATCAGTAGTGGGTATCACCCCTGGATCGATTACCGTAGGTGCTAGTTGACATTGACGGAGTTCGTAGCTCTGCGGACTTTGAAGTTATAGAAATTATTGGCGATAGTAGACCATATCCAACATTACTAGGAATTGATTGGGCGATCGGTAACATGGTCGTTATCGACTTAAAGAGAAGACAAATGACCTTTGAGGATGTGCAGATCCGGGTCATTGCACTGTTAGATCCTCTTCAGGGTCCTAGATACATTGAACCTATCCGAGCAGAGGAAGAGGCACGCAACATGGACAGTCTCTATCAGATGATTGCGAACTAGGGTGAATACATCAATCCAACCGCATAAGGGAACATTAGTTGGCGATGCAACAGCTCATGCGCATCGGATTCAAATGTGGGTCTAGAGAACTGGAAGAACATACTTTACGAAGTCTCAGCGCGCAGATGTGCATACATGACTAAGTCACTATGATGAATTGGCACAGAGGTCAACGAGATTCCATCATTTCATGGTCTAACAGATGTCCAGGACTTCCTCATGCAGTTTGAACAATGAATTCCTCACGACCAGAGGATCACAACTATGGACCTTGCAATACGAGCCACACCTGCAAGATGGTGGTATGCACATAAAGGGAATATCGCATCATGGGATGATCTTAAGATATTGATGGCGATCAGATTCTCTACCGATAGAGAGTATGTCTAGCAGAAATACACAGGAGAAAGTGACCCCAGGTCACATATTCAGACGTGTGAACAGAATTGGTCGGACATTCCCGAGGATGAATGGGTTCACCGATTCATTCACACTTTGGACACAGTTCCAAGGAACTGGTACACAGAGACTGAATTGCGCAAGAGAATGACTACATGGCCACTTATGATAGACAACTTTCTACTCACCTTCACTTTTGAATCTAAGTATCCAAGCATTAATCAGGCCTTAGATGTAATAAAGATTAAAATATTTGAGGATTGTACCCTATCAGTGTCAGCTCAACCCGAGTGGGCCATCCAGTTATAATAGGCGCTAGAGTGTTATAACTTTGCATCAGAACCAGAGGAGGAGGATGAGGATCCTCGCAACATCAACATTCCAAAGACAGAGGGGACTCGCGATGTTGATGGGCCGAAGCTAGAGACTCCAGCTATCATGGAGCCTATCAAGATTAAACAGATCAATATTGGCACAGACACAGAACCAAATTTTGCCTCTATTGGAGATTATTGGAACGATGAAACAGTTGGACAGATTGCAGACTTGCTACACGACTATCAGGACCTATTTCCAACCAAGTTCACAGAGATGAAGGGAATAGTTGGAGACCTGGGAGTAATGAGGATACCATTAAAAGAGGATGCTAGACCAGTTAAGCAGCATCCTTATAGATTAAATCTGTGCTACAAAGAAAAAGTTAAGGATGAGATCGATAAGATGCTAGCGGTAGGCATCATCGAGCCAGTGGAAGAAAGAGAATGGGTTAGTCCCATGGTAATGCAAGAAAAGAAAACCAAAGGAGACATCAGGATTTATGTTGACTTGCGTAAACTCAACGATGCATCACTTCATGATCCATTTCCGACACCTTTCACTGATGAAGTATTAGACAATGTGGGAGGACAGGAGGTCTACTCCTTCACTGATGGCTTTTCAGGCTATCACCATATCAAATCCACCCAGAAGATCGACATAAGACCACTTTTGCAACAGAATGGGGCTCATTCCAGTATACGGTAATGCCCTTTGGTCTTAAGAATGCACCAGCTATCTTTTCTAGAGTAGTAGTTGTTGTGTTTAAAGAATACATCCATAAATTATTAGAAGTTTATTTTGATGATTGGACTGTATTTGGATTAATTGACAAGCACATAGGATATTTAAGACTGATGTTACAGAAATGTAGGCAGCACCAGATTTCTCTAAACTTGAAAAAATGTATATTCTGTGCGCCATTTGGTATCTTGTTGGGTCACATTGTTTGCAGGCAAGGCTTGATGGTAGATCCCGCAAATATTGTCATCATTGTAAATCTTCCAGCACCCAACTCAGTCAAACAATTGAGGATAGTACTTGGTCATACCGAGTACTACAGAAAATTCATCAAGGGATACGCGAAGATTACAGCACTGATGGAAAAACTGTTAAAGAAAGATGTAAAATTCCTATGGAATGAGGAATGTCAGCAGAGTCTAGACACACTTAAAGAGAAGATGGTTACAACACCCATTTTAGTATTTGTAGACTGGACTAAGCCATTTCATGTACATGTGGATGCATCTGGCATCGCACTAGGGATTGTTTTAACGCAACCAGGAGAAGGAGGTATCAATCATCCTATCGCATACTCCAGCAGAAAGTTATCGATAGCAGAAAAGAAATACACCACGATATAAAGAGAAGGCTTAGCTATGGTGTACGTGCCACGGAATTTCAGGCACTATCTGTTGGGTGCCTTGTTCAAGATGTTTACTGACCATTCCGCATTAAAGTATCTGGTCAATAAGCCAGTGTTAGGGGGAAGAATCTGTAGATGGTTATTGCTCTTTCAGGAATATGATTTTGAAATCATTGTGAAACCAGGAAGATTGAACGCTGGACCTGATCATCTGTCGCGAATAGACTCAGGAGAAGAGCCAAGTAATATAGAGGACAATTTTCCAGATGCGTAGTTGTTTTCTATGCAGATCGTAGATGAGTACTATGATGATATCATTCACTTTCTCACTAGAGGAGGGGCACCTGATGGGTTTACCAAGCATCAAAAGAGGCAGTTGGTTGTTAAAGCAGCAGACTTCACCCTGATCGCAGGACAGTTATACAAGTTAGGTCCAGATGAAGTCCTGCGTAGATGTGTGATGCCGCATGAGAAAGAGGCCATTATCAGAGAAGCACATTCCGGTACCGCAGGAGGTCATTTCACAGGAAAGTCGACTACACAGAAAATCCTGACCGCAGGATTATGGTAGCCTACTTTACATAAGGATACTAAGGAATTTTGTAGATGTTGCGATATCTTCCAGAGGGTAGGAAAACCTTCACGACGAGATGAAATGCTGCTGTGACCGCAAGTTACGCTGCGCGCATTTGACAAGTGGGCTATAGACTTTGTGGGTCCTATCAACCCACTGGGAAAATGAACTGGTGCGAGATATATTATCACAGGAATAGAATACCTCACCAGATGGGCAGAGGCTAAAGCAATAAGAAATTGTGATGCTGCTACAGCAGCACAGTTCCTCTTTGAGAACATTATCAATAGATTTGGATGCCTAGTAATTTTGATGAGCGATCAAGGCACCCATTTCTTGAACCACACTATTGAGGCCTTGACGGAATAATTCCAGATACAGCACCATAAGAGCACCCCCTACCACCCACAAGCTAATGGTACGGTGGAGGCCTTTAATAAGATTTTAGAAAATTCTCTTACTAATATCTGCAACATCCAAAGGAATGATTGGGACCTCAGAGTTAACGCTGTATTATGGGCATATAGGACTACATGCAAGAAACTTACAGGATACACACCTTTCAACTTGGTGTATGGACAGGAGGTTGTTATGCCTATGGAGTATATTCTTCCCAGTTTAAGAATTCTCAGATCATCGGGATGGCTGATATAGACACGGTGCATAAAAGGCTAGCGCAGCTTCTTGCCTTAGAGGAAGACAGGTTCATCACAGGATTCCATCAGAAAGTGCAAAAGGCACGAGAGAAAGCTTGGCATGACACGCATGTCAAGAACAAGATTTTTCAGATAGGAGACCTAGTCCTCCTCTATGACAGTAAGTTTGTGAAGTTTCCAGGGAAGTTTGAGACGCATTGGTTGGGGCCATACCAGATTCAGCAAGTTACAGACGGGGGAGCCGTTCAGCTTAGCGAATTGAACGAGGAGCTTCTTCCCACTTTCATTAATGGAAGTAGGATTAAACTTTACAATAATAGCCACTTCATACCCCAGCCTTAGCTCAAACAACATTTGAGCGTGCATATGTCTAGTGTAGTTGAAAGGAGGCATCGCACCGGGAATTAGTCTACACCGGCAGGTATTCTAAGTATAAGGAATCGCATAAGGATAGTTCATTTTGCACAAGTCAGAAAAAAAAAAAAAACGTAAGTTGTTTCAGTGGGTAATGCGGTGGTTCATCACAGCAACACGATGTTTCTCCATGCTACGTATCCAGTTTTGAAAAATGACAGACAACCAGCCAAGTCACCTTCTGATAGGCAGTTAATGAAGAAATGACTGCTATACCTTACCGTAGATTTGGCAGTGACATAATCAATTTTTCCAGATTTAGTAAATCTTCGACGAGACCGACGCCTGCACACACACTTCGAGGACAATTGATCGGATTTCAGCATTTAAGGAGGATCGGGCTGACGGGTGTGGTCTCGTCCAGGCATTAATATGACCGACGGGTTCAGCTTCGATGACCGTTGCGTCCGGGATGATAGCCTTCAACATAAAAGCAGAGATCATTCATTCAGGACGGTTACTTTTGCAAGAGACAAGAGTTGTAGAGTAAGTCTCAAGTTTCCCCTGTGCAGAGCTAATTTCGTTACAGAGTGTTGTGATTTCCCTATTTTGCAGCCATTTCCTGCCTAGAGTATAACACTGAGTGGGTTCTGTCCGAGGAGGAACCCATAGAAGCTATTTTTGAAAGGTTTGAGTGTGGAGGCCTTGTGTCCATTATGGCGACACCACCCAAGAGTATGAAACCAAGAACATCACAGGTCAGACAACTGCCAAGGATGAGCAGTCAAGCATAGGATGTAGAAGATGTCATCAAAGTCTATGCTAAAGAGAGAAATAACGCCGAGCAGATCACTGAAGATAAGAAAGAAGAGCAACGGAATGATGAGAAGAAATCTCTCGTTAGGAAAAAATTAAAAATGAGAAAAAGAAGGCAACGGAAGAAGGAGGATGACCTATCTCATCAGCTAAGAGAAGAACAAGAGGTTCCAAAGGTCAAGAATGAAAATATGCGGAACCCAAGCAGCATGAATACCTGGAGCAAATGGCTGAAAAGAAAAGTGAAAGGGAAAACAAACTGAACAAGTAGAACTTCAAGATGCAGACAAAGGCATGTTCTCGGAATGGAATTCTTGGTTTGTATACCTTTCGCATAAGTAGGCTCCAGACTGAATAAAATGTTTGAGAAGGCTGGAAGATACAGAATTTCCTTGTGATAAAAGTTCTAACCCAGATAAAGAGTAAAGGATATCTGTGGAAGACTTCTCAAAACCTGAAGATCCTTAAAAGGTCTCACAAGCGACGAGAGCGAGACCATGACTGAGGGAAGGAAATATAAGAGAGCCCAACGAACTAAGTTACAGAAACTATAGAGAGAATGTCGCAGCTATGGAGAATGAATTCGTAGGACTTCGGGAAAAATTTCAAAAGACTTCACAGGAAGCCAAGGAGAAGCTACAGCAGGAGAAGCCCACTGGTAGTGGCTCAAGGATGAGCCACAACTAAGTGTTAGGGGACTGTTGGAGTAGGGTCTCGCAGCTACAGGAAAAGCTGCCATTTTGGCGGATAGACAGTTTGGCGAATATGAAGATATAAGGTAAAGATACGACGCCGTAGCATGTTTCTAGCTGCAGAACAGAGACGTAAACTATGACTACCAGGGCAGCGAAGTGAAAGAAGACGACAATACCTGAGCGGCCGAGAGGAGGGCTCAGCTACCCTCATAAAGGAAAAGGAGCAACGAGGCTAAGGTATTGAAGACGAAGGATAGAAAGGGAAGCGGTGCACAGTACCCATGGTCAGCGCCGAGAAGCATGGAAGACTACAGAGAGTAGTGGTGTGATGGAAAGTGGCTACCCCAAGTACAGATATGTCGACTGTCACTAGTTAGGTTTTTTGGGTTATTGTTGGGATAGGACCACAATGTTGTAATGGCGAGACCTTCGGGCCACCTATAAAGGGATGTATTTTGTATTGTAAAAGGGTTGGGTAGTTAGACAAGCAGACACTTAGATAGTTATAATATAGAAGCTAAGCTCTGGTTCTGTTATCAGTGGTAGTTATCTTACTGTAACCAGTAGCTAGCTCATCAAGCATGTATGTAACAATTCGTAGGGATTGACAGAGAGAGAGAGAGAAAATATTGTAAGAAGGAAATATAGAGATAGAAAAGAGATCTAAGAGAGAAGGGCTCCAGGCAGTGAGTGCAGAGTTACCCAGAAGATCTCTAGCTGCATATGCGGTGCAGCAGAACTGTGTACTCTCTCAAGATATAATAAAACACAGTTCTGTGGACGTAGCTTCTACCCTGGAAGTGAACCACGTAAAATTAGATTGTTATGTGATTTATTCATGTGATTGTATTTACTTGTTGTATCTGTCACTCATTACATGAACATTGATTACAATTTAATGTATGTATGTGTTATTCAGTTCATAGCATTATAGAGGGATAAATGCAGTTCGAAGCCTTTAAGTATTCTATATAAGAGTTTGTCTATGTTTCACTTAAGACAGTTAAGAGTCACAGTGTAAAGCAGTCTTGTATGTTGAGTCCTGTAAGTCGAACACAAGTAACGCTAGGTACACTGAGCCGTAGCGGTAGGATATCGCAGGGAGGCAATATCTCACCATCAGAGGAGCTGTGGTGCGCGGTACCACAGGGTAAGGATCAAGCGTAGGAGAGAGTTACGTGTTCTCCAGGACGTGATGATGCGATAAGGGCTAGAGTCATCATGATTAAGAGGAAACTGCGCATTGCAGAGAGAGATCTCACGAGTTGAGAAGAGCTGTGAAACGTACACAGGATGCCACAAAACCTGGTCGAATACACTTGAGTCTTTGGCCAACCCATTAGAATCACTTCGGATGAGACTTCAGGCTGCCCCGCGGTCTGTCGCCGAAAGTGCCAGTGAGCTAGGGGTGTTGTTGGTACATTACAGTAAACCCGGGTCTTCCCATAACAACCAACAGTCAGCAATATTCATACTGTGCAGGAGGATATGACCATTGGAGAACTAGCGAGGAGTATGCCCCGAATTAATGCAGCTTTGGAGAACCGCCAGGTTGATTATCAGACTTCCATGGTGGAAGTGGAAGGTATGATTAATCAGACCCCTGTAACCATTTTAATTGATCCAGGAGCTAGTCTTAGTTACATTGCACCTCAGATAGTGGAGAAATGTAAGTTGTTTGTAGATAAATTTGAGAATTCCTGGTTAGTTCAATTAGCCAGTGGGGCAAAAAGAAAAGCAACTTGTTTTGTGAAAGAGTGTGCTTTACTTATGGATGAATTTAAAACTACAATTAAGCTTAATGTTTTTCCACTTGGCTCATATGATTTACTGATTGGCATGGATTAGTTAGAACATCATAAGGTGGTTTTAAATTGTTACCATAAAACTTTCACGTGTTTAAATAATAATGAACAACCAGTAAAGGTAAAGGGTATTCCTAGAAAAACTATTATCAGACAGATTTCTTCTCTACAACTTAAAAGAGCTGTTAGAAAAGGATGTAAATCCTATGCAGTAACTATTACAGATGAGGAAGGTAAAACTAAAACATATAAGTTAAAAATAGAAGATATTCCTGTCTTAAAAGAATATATAGATGTATTCCCAGAAGAAATTCCAAGATTACCTCCAAGGAGGGAATTGGATTTCACCATTGAGCTGGTACTGTGTGCGATGCCTAGCTCAAAAGCTCCTTATCGAATGAACATTTTAGAACTTAATGAGCTAAAATCACAACTAAAAGAATTAATAGATAAGAAGTATATTCAACCAAGTGTGTCTCCTTGGGGAGCACCGGTCATCTTTGTTAAAAATAAAGACGGAACTATGCGACTATGCATAGACTACCATCAACTAAACAAAATGACTATTAAAAAAAGATATCCATTGCCCTGCATAGATGATCTGTTTGATCAACTATGTGGAGCCACGGTGTTCTCAAAGATGGACTTGTGGTTAGGATATCATCAAGTAATAATTAAGGATAAAGATATCTTCAAGATAGCCTTTAGAACAAGGTATGGACACTGCAAGTTTGTCATAATGCCATTCGGGCTTACCAACGCCCAGCTGTCTTTATGTGTTTAATGAATAATATAATGCATAAATACTTAGATAAATTTGTTGTCGTGTTTATCGACGATATCTTAATTTACTCTAAAACAGAAGAAGAACATAAAGAACACCTAAAGATAGTCTTACAAGAGTTGCGAGAACAACAACTCTTCACGAAATTTAGTAAGTGTTATTTCTTTAGGGATGAAATCCAGTACTTAGGTCATGTAGTGACTAAGGAAGGGATTTCAGTCGATCCTGAAAAGATTCGGGCAATCAAAGATTGGCCGGTTCCTAAAGATGTGATGGATGTTAGGTCATTCATGGGAATTACCGGTTATTACCAGAGATTCATTGAAGGATTTTCAAAAATAGAAAATCCGATCACTTCCTTGCAAAAGAAAGGCAATAAATTTGATTGGAACTCAAAATGTGAAGAAAGTTTTAAGAAATTAAAAACCTTATTAACTAGTGCATCTATTCTAAGAATAGCAGAACCTAATAAGGACTTCGTAGTATGCACTGATGCCTATAATGATGGCTTAGGCGGTGTTCTAACTCAAGACGGGCATGTCATTGCCTATGAGTCTAGGAAGTTAAAAATTCACGAAAAGAATTACGCAACTTATGATCTAAAACTTGCAGCTGTTATACACGCCTTAAAAATGTGGCGACATCATTTAATAGGCAGGAAATTTATTTTAATGACTGATCATAAAGGACTGAAATATCTTTTAGATCAGCCTAATTTAAATGCTAGACAAGCAAGGTGGTTAGCCTTCTTGAGTGAATATGATTTTGAAATACAGCACATAAAGGGTAAGGAAAATAAGGTGGCTGATGCATTAAGCAGAAACACAAAGCTGAACTTTACAGCAGCAATCAGCACTTATGCTTTTGATTTAAATGAACAGCTTAAAGAGGGGGTAAAATAAGATGAAATTTATCAGAAATGGCAAAATATAGCTAAGGAAGAACCTACAGAAAGCTTAATAATAGGTTATAGTTTAAATGAAAATGGATTTTTATTATTTAAAGATAAACTGTATGTACCTAATGTACCTAAGATTAAGTTGTTAATTCTGGACGAAGTTCATAAAACACCATATTCAGGACACCCAGGTTATCAAAAGACTATAACCATGCTGAGGAAAGAATGTTTTTGGCCAAACATGAAATCTGAGGTAGCTGAATACATTGCAAGGTGTCTAGATTGTCAACAGGTGAAAACCAAACACCAACATCCAGCTGGTTTGCTACAACCTTTACCTATTCCTAGCTGGAAATGGAAAGTGATTAGCTTAGATTTTATTACTGGACTGCCTAGAAATCAGAATCAAAATGACTCTATTATGGTGGTAGTTGACAAGTTAATCAAGGTAGCACATTTTATTCCTGTCAAAACTACTTACAAGGCTGCCAATATAGCTGATATCTTCTTAAAGCATATTTTTTCGGTTACATCGAGTACCAAAAGTTATAATTTCAGACAGGGATCCTAAATTCACAGGAAATTTTTGGAAGTCCTTGTTTAAAGGATTAAATACAACATTGAATTTCAGTACCTCTTTCCATCCTCAAACAGATGGATAGACTGAAAGAGTGAATCAGGTGATGGAGGATTTATTAAGGATGTATGTTAAAGAACATCTAGGTAAGTGGGAAGACTACTTACATCTAATAGAGTTTGCATATAATAATAACTATCAGTCATCAGCTAAATTTAGTCCATTTGAAATTTTATATGGACGTAAATGCAACACTCCTATCTCCTGGAATAATCGAGTAGATAGATTGGTGTTAGGACCAAAATTGTTGAAGGAAATGGAGGAAATTGTGAAACAAGTGCAGGAAAATTTGAAGGTAGCACAAGATCAGCAAAAGAGCCAAGCAGACTTGAAAAGAACTCCCAAGGAGTTCCAGGTAGGTGAGCATGTGTTTATAAAGGTAAGACCAAAGAAAATCTCTCTAAGAATGGGGAGTTGTGCAAATTTAGCACCACGTTACTGTGGTCCATTTGAAATTTTATCTAGAATTGGTCAAGTTACATATCAGCTAGCATTAACACCTAAATTGAAAATACATAATGTTTTTCATATCTCTATTTTGAAGAATTATGTTCATGATGCTACTCATGTGGTTGATTGGAATGTTGTATAGGTGGAACCAGAAGGAGAAATTCTGGTGGAACCAGACTGTATCCTCGGGAGGAGGGAAATTACTCTGTGGAACCGCACCATTGGACAAGTGAAGGTGCAATGGAAGCACCTTAGTATCGAAGAGGCCACCTGGGAACTGGAAAGTAAGATGTGGTAGGCATACCCAAATCTGTTCCAGGAGACTGCAGAGGATGAAGAATAAGTAACATTGAGGACGATGTTACATTTTAAGGGGGTGTGTATGTCACATACCCCAATATTGTAAAATAATGTTAATTGTTTTAATTTGATTTCCTAAGACATTATGTTAAATTTAATGCTAAGTAGGAACTGATGACTCAATAGAGTCGAAAGATGTGGAATGTAATTCTGAATATTTTATTTTTCATAAAAAAAAAGTGGAGACAACAGCTTGGGAGAGCTGTTAATAAGACTGTTACTGGTCAAACCGGTGGAGAAACTAGGTGGAGGGAAAAACACAAGTGGCAGCATCCTCAAACACTTCCTATGTTTCAGGTGGCAACTTCCCTACATTTGGGGTCATGATCCCCCAAGAAAGTGGGATCAGAGCAGGTGGCTCAATAAACGACAACTAACCCAAAAATACCTAGGCAATCTTTTAAAAGTACCCAATGTAGAGAGCTGAGGCTGCTCAGATATTTTCCAGGAGAAGAATCATTCAGGTGGAATGCACTTTAAGGAATTCATCGGGGAAAAAGGTAAAATTGTAAGGAAAGTGTTTTGAGAGATAATCTGCAGTAACTTGGCCTGATACAGCTTGCTAGCTGAGATAATTTATTCATAAGTTCAGGTATGGTATTGAGTCTAAAGACTGGTACTTGATTTTTGCTGCACCTAGTTCCAGCCACGGAGACCAGAGCAAGCTCGGGGGTCCTGAGGAGTCGATGTTTGAGCGCTCTCTAGGAATTGGTAGGGAGGAACGGCCTCCCATTGCTATTGTCGTCCAAGCTTAAGAACATGTTCTGCCATCTATTATTCTTGTTTTAATATCTGTGTATGATTGAATGATATGTTTGCAGTTTATGATGTAAAGACTTAGATGGTTAGTAAGGAAGTGGTTCTTAGTTTGTTAGTAATAGAATCATTTGGATGAGAAACAAAAACCCTACCTGTGTTTTTTCCCATGTGGAGTGATCCAGATCGTACTCCAGCACAGGTGGTGAAATTATATAAATGAAGATGATATGATGCAAATGTAGATTAAGATGTTAGTTAAACAATAGAATATTTCCTTTTATTTTTTTATCAGAAGAATTATCTTTTGTACCAGGAGTAGTGTTAATTCTGGATTGAGACTGTGAGTTTATTAGAAATTGAGAAGGAAGCTATATTAATCTACTGATAGTAGTATGTGTAGGTATATAAAACAGTTTTTGATACAGTATTTACCTTCAGTAATCTTATTGCTTATTTTGAATTCAAGAAAACAGTATAATAGTTAAACTAGAAGTAGGGTTAAGCTAAATACAAATGCTTTACAACTTTACAGTTTACTTCTTTCTAGTTTAGGCTAGTTAACTATTGCATGTATAATAATCAAATTAAAAGGAAGAATAGCTAGAATCTTGATTTACTGCTACAGATAATCTAGTTGGTATCAGAACTTACTTATGGATAGTAATGTAAGTTATTCATTCATTCTGTTCCATCTAGCTAAGCATAAACAAAATTCTGCAACTACTAACTTATCCTTTTTAAGATGTCAACAAATGCAGAACTTAGTTAGTTCTTATTCTTTTATTTTACAAATATTAACTTTGTAACAGAAACAAGTTAATATAGAATACAGAGAGTACTTCTATAAATTATTTAGTACAGTAAGTATAAGAACACAATAATAAAATACTATCTTACTCTATGATTATAAATAAACAAAGAACAAAGCTAATAAATACATATTAATAAGAATAGTAATAATATGAAGATAAAGAAATGTTTTATCCCATTTTAGTAAATAGTAAACAGAATATAATTTCTGTACTCAAAAGCTGTACAGATACATAATTACTTCATTAAAAACATAAAGTCATTTTGGTCCGAAGGGTAACAATTATATAACAACATTTACATTTCTTTGAAATAAAGTAAATTAATATAAAATAATGTACAGAAAACCTAACAAGTAAATTTAAACATATTACAGGGTAAAAATCAAGTACTTTAACGCGCAGGAATTAACCAACAAAGTGACAGTATGCTTGCTTTGCCGAGTTTAACCAAACATTGTACAACATAAGTAATAACCCCATAATTTGCAGAAGTACATTATTAAATAAAGATAATTTCCAAAAAAACTGTAAACACTTTTTATATGGCCGAGTTAGGGTAATACCCTACGAATATCAAAATATACATCACAGTCAACAAACTGAAGAGTATGTACTCACGGCCTTAACAAAATTCATAGAGTGAGGCTTTTACAACCTTTCAACTATTTATATATATACACAATAATAAAAAATAAAACCAAAGATTACAGTCACGGCCGGAGCCGGAGCACGCCGCATAACGCAAGGGTCTCATCATCCACTAAAAGAAACAAACCAAGTAACATGGTAAACCGAAACCGCAAGGATTGCATGCCTCAACTCACCAACCCACAAATTTCCCAAAGGGACCAAACAAGGAGGAAATTCGATGGTTAAACCAGGCTTACCCGTGAACCAGCAACTGCTGCATCAGCCTTGCATCAACCGCGCAAAGGGAGACAGGCCAACACCTGTGAACAAGAAACACGATAGTGTTAAATCTACTATACAAAAACAATATTCGGGTATTAAATTAAAAATTGCAAAGTTTAAAGGGAGGGTTGATAATGTATCTTACCTTAAATTTTAACTGAAACATGACCACCCATGAACAGGAGAACGACTATCAACACAAGGAGAAGCACACCTTTCATCTACAGCCAGAAAGGAGTTTACTAGCAGGGTAAGCAACCGACAGAAATAGGGGTCTAAGCAACTGGCCAAGCAAGCGTAAATGCTTGGGCCGCAACCATCTTCAACAAAAATTACATTCTGTAAACCCTATGCCTCCAGTAACCTAGGGAAGCAAGACCTCGATTCTCACTATCAAACCAAAGAGGAAGGAGCCTTTTACAGTCAAAGGTTCTTATTCGAGTGAGCTGCGACGGAGAAACCCTAGAGATAGTACCATTATCCTATACCAAGAGACAAACAAATTTGTGACAACACTTCTTCATTAAACTCGCATGACGAGCTAACGAGGAGGAGCAGCAAGCAGGAAGACTACCGACATCAAAGGCAAGAGACAGTGCAGACAAGCATGGTAGCAGAGTGGCCAGAGGGCTTGAAGGCGATGAAGAGAATGGTAAGCTAGGGTTCAAGGTTGCCTTATAACCATACGATTCTTGGCCATGGCGATGCCACGTCTCCAGGTAAATTATTTTGCATGCAGTGAGTATTTTTCCAATAGTCTCGACAAGAAATCACAAGAGGCAATGATACCCATCATTCATGCTAATTTCGAAGGTTCCACCATAGTCCTTCGCTCCAAGTCAACCTATATTTTACGTTGCATGATAACAGGAAATCATTACTATATAAACTCGTTATAAAATTTACAAATGGGGTGGAGATTTTATGACCCATTAATATATATTATGCTATCTATAACATAGGTCGAGTTTAGCCTCATATACATCACGGAATGGTCTTTACATAACCCTTTTTTCATTGTTATGCAATGTTTTCCATCAAACATTTATAAGCATGCTAATATTAGAGTCTTGTAAGTATGTTATAAAAAGAAAGTAATAATGTTTATTCTCTTAGTGAGAACTTACTCACAAGTAAGTATTCTTTAAACCAAGTAATTGTAGCACAAACAAAAGTAGAATCAATACTTAACCTAGTATTTTATGCATGTAAAGGAGATAAAGGAGGCATTATTGTAAAAGATTATAGAACTTAGATTCAAGGGTAAAACTTAGACTCTTCATGGGGGAGGTCTATCCTATGACCCCCTTTGTTTAATAAACATGGCATTTATTTACTAAATCAAATTTAACATTATTCAAAGTTAGGCTAGTTATTATGTTATAAAAGAAATTTATGAAATCATTCTATGGTAAATGTCTTTCTTGCTAGGATTAGCCTCATTATCTTTGTGTGATTTATTATTGAACTAGCAAGGTATGTTTTTAAGCATAATAAGGCTCAAAATGCTTGATGGCTTAATCTTGAAATTTTATTGATATATATATTAGCCATAACTGAATGTTACTTTCCAAGCAATTATAGTACAGAGGAAATTAACCCTCCAACACTAGTATAATTTAAATGATTGTACTATGCAATAAGGGTTATAACCCCTCTTTTATCTTCAAAATAATGCAAGTAGGATTTTGGTACATAAACTTTTTATCAATATACACTACGCTCATATTAAGCAGTAGCCAAGTCAATCATAGCGTAAATAGTAATTATGCACAATTTTAAATTAAACCTTTAACTTTATAACTCTGCCATTCTTACTATGCTTGTAAAGAAATATTTAAGGCTTTTTACACTTGACGACTATGATAGACATCTAATAGTTCAGTAAATAAGAAGAACTATAATTTTACATCTACTAGGAAAAAGGCAGCTGTAACCATTACTAACAGAACTGAATCTTATTCCTTAGCATCTTAAAAAGGAATACAGTTTAATGATATTACCTCGATAAGCTTTGGAAATTGTTTAGCAATTATATTCTATACTGATTTATTATTGTGCGACGAACTTATATCAGAATGCTTTAGAATTAACGACAAGCAACACTTGAACTTCTTACCTGTAAGTTTGTAAGCACAGGAAAACTCTCTGTGTTAGCTCGAAAGCTAAGTAAGCCCAGAAATTCATGACAGTTCCACCTTGTGGTCACAAAAAAAAACAAGTTAGTAAACTGAAAAGAAATCATTCTATAAGATAAACATAATCAAATAGATAATTCAGACAATGAATTCATTAACATTTAACTAATCAAATAATTAGTTCACTGTATTTATGAAATTTATCTGTATTTTGAAAATTTTAAATTTTTAGGAAAATTTGGGGTTTTGACAGTGTGTGGGTCATCTGATACACTGATAAGAGGTTAGAGGCAAGACCTGGAACATTGTTGTAATCTCACAGATCACATAAGGTTACCAATAATACATACTAAAACATATATATCTATAAATCAGAGACAGGAGACAAGAACATATAGGAAAACAGATTATATTAATGCAATGAGTTCATACAAGGCAGAGAACTGAACTGAGTTCTTGTTTGGCTCAAAAGCCTAATATATACAATTTACAAACAGTTACAAAATAACTACCTTTCGGTTCGGTGAACCGACACGACTTTTAGTTAGCCGACTTAATCTTTTGTTTTAGTCAGCTGACCGACTTAGTCGGCTCATTGACTTAGTCGACTGATCGACTAAGTCAGTCTTCGTTCAAGTCGACTTGTGTCGACTTGCTCCTTCTACATCTCCCCCATGAACAAAACGTTTCCTCGTCTTGAAGAAACAGGGAGGTACAAAAAATATGTCTCTATCAGATTCTTCCAAAATGCTATTGTGGAGGGCTGTGCAGACGAATGGTCGGCCTTTTCTGGACGTAGATCTCGACAATGGCCGGAGCAGTGATGGCAAGGTGATGCTGAAAATCCGTCCAACTCTGCAAGGATTTCTGGATTTCGATCGTTAGTGTAGTTAAGCGTGTTAGGACCAACATCTTTTCGGAGAGTGGGACTTCCGCGATCTTCTCCATGTTGGGGCCCAGGATCTAGTCCTGTTCGTCAGCTGTGTCGATGAGTCTTTTCATCTGTGGGTAGATGATGTTGAATTTCTCTAAGTTTGGAAGGGCTTATTGGACCCACTGGTGTGCTTCTCGTTCCAACTTTTGTAGCTTGGTTGTCTCTAGCACAATCTGTTCTTCTATCGTCTGCCTGAGTGCTGCCTCTGTCATCTTCTTGCCCTCCAAAGCCTGAATTCCTTGACGAGTTTGTCGGGTCTATTGATAGATTTGCCCACAGTGAGTAGGCCAGTCTCTTAAGACTTCTTCGGTAACAACAGATTCCTCCATGTGGTCCTGCAGCACTTTGTATGCCTCTGAGAAGGCAGTGTACTATGCCAGTAACAGTCGGGCAGTCTCTTCCTTTTGCTCTTCCTTAGTCTCTTGGAGACGTGCCTGGACAGTCGATACCATGGTCTTGAAGAGCTGATATGCTCTTTATAACGGTCGATCTATGTCAACCTCAATAGGGCCTGGTATCATAGACTAAGCTAGAGCCCTACATTTACCGAGAAACTCGACCTGTTCTGTATTTTTGTTTGAAAGCTCTTTAGTTTTCCGTGTCGTCCTTGTCTTTTCTTCCTTGGCCAATGTCTTGAGGAGTTGGCCAAATTTTGTGTCGGTCAACGAGATTGCATCCTTTAAGCTGATACGAAGTCTGGAAGGATGATGCTCCTTCTTCTTCTTTTGTTTGTCTGTTTCTTTTTCCTGGGTACCTGCAGTAGTTGAGGGGGTTTCGGTGGTTGGTGGGTTTGAAGTCGATGGTTTTTATGGCTGGGTGGTTGGTATGGTTGCACCTAGTTGAGAGGATGTTTTGGCATCGTTCTCATATGGTTTTGATCATGTCGACGACATAATCTCCCCATCGGTAGACTCGACCGTCGGTGGCAATTGTGTTGACGGCCTCTAGCATTTCCAGTTTAAGGTCGCTACTTCGACCTGCTAAAGTCAGGGTTATGGTGATGATCTTGGCCACAATATGTGGCGTCCGAGTCTACAAACATACAACACATTGTTGAACTTACCATGATCAAGATCAATCCTCCCTTTTCCCAAACTTTTAGTGAGAGAGTCATCTCCTAGTACTATTGGTGGAATTTTCGACATGTCAAGTGAGGTGAATGCCTCCTTGGTCGAAACCATATGTCTTGAAGCTCTAGAATCAATGATGAAACTAGGTGAGCTTGATGTGCCAGCAACCAATGCATGAAATATCTCTCTATCTTCTGAACTTGATCCTCCTTCCCTCTTCTTTGAGTTGTCTTGAAGGGAGATGCCATTCTTCTCTAGGAGTTGGGTCAACATGTCTATTTGCTTCTTCATGCAGGAGCTCTCAGAATGATTTTCCATGGCAGTATGTGCACTTACTCATTTCTCCTTTGTTTTTCTTCTTCTGTTAGTTCTTCTTGGAACCTTGAGGCTCCTCCGGAGACTTGTTCTTGTCTCTCTTTGCTCAGGTGGATTTTTAGCTTTCTTTTTGCTTTTTGAATCCACCCTCGAATCTCTAGAAACCAGAGCTTGGCCTTTGGATGGTTTGATGGTGCACATCATCACCAATTTATCTTGTTCTTGTGTGAGAGATTCCATGAAATATGCAAGGCTAGGCATCTTCCAAGTTCGAGCTGTCAACTTTGTGGCATAGAAGGTAAAAACAAACACTGAATAGTCAGGGCCAAGATTCGAGAGTATGTCCAAGACTAGATGATCATCCTTATTTTCAATCCTACATTGTTTTAGCTGCAAAACAAGTGCTTTGAGCTTGGAGAAATAGAGCTGCAAGGATTCAAAGCTATTTGGACTCAGGGAGATCAGTTCATTTTCGATTTGATGTCCTCTCATCTCATTTGTCTTTCCAAAAATATCAACAAGCTTCTCCCATACTTCATTCGGTGATGTCAATCCATCATGATGGAAAAGGAAGTCTCTGGATATACTCAGACACAAGAGACCATAGGCCTCATCCCTCCTGTTGTGCCATTTTATCTTCTCTGCAGCTGCATTGGGCTCTGCTTCTGTTGCCATAGTCACTCTGTAGAGGCCTTTCGATCTCAATAGTATCTCCATCTCTGCTTTCCATTCAAAGAAGTTAAATGGAGTTAAGATCATCTTTTGAAATTGATCCATAGCTCAGAATTTGTCCCGGCAGGCAGTAGAATGCTCCCAGTGAATGATGTCAAACCTGCAAAACAAATTGGAAGGAGATAAATCGATCTACGAAGGCTCTGATACCATGTGGAAATTGAACCCAATGTTAGAACAATTACACTCACATCAATTTCCAATTACACATGCAAAATTACTCACAAAAGAGACTGAATATGGAGCTGAACACTAAACTGTATTGAATATGTGTACAATAGCCAACCCTATGAAGTCATAGGCTGCCATAATAAATAATTACATGAGGGATTCAAATTCATGAAGATGCCATTCGAATCTATTCAAAAGCAGGTGTTAAGTCAGTAATTTTTCTGTCCAATTTTGGCTTGACTTCTTAAATTTTTGGTTTGTTTCTCATTAAGCTTTTGTTTTAAGTTTTAATCTTAGTCCCCTTCAGAAGCTATATGGATGATTGCATAGTTTTTGAGTCCACTCTTTATAAGTTTTATTTGATTTTTTTGGTCTTTTATATTTCAAAAGGGGTTAAAAAGGGTCATATTATTAAAAATGGATTCATTAATGTATTTAGAGAGCAGTTAGACTTGTTTCTTAAACCAAGCAACTTTTAAAACCTCCGACAAATTAGCTGAAAATTGCAAAACGACGAAAATTTGGCCTAGCAACTATTCTTGTAGCGCTGGATGAAAATATAACAAAGGGCGCGCTACAAGAATATCGCGGCCCTTTGTTTTTCCGATTTTTATACAGATTTTCATCATGATTTTCATCTGGAAGTGACTGATCGTATTGTGTGAGTGTTTTAACACGTGTTTACTGCAGTTTAGACACGATTTTAGTTGGTTATCAGTCACGAAGTAGAGCAGGTTCATCATTGCATATTATGCGGAATCAGTTGGACAAAATCAGCAAATCTTGGCTAAAGCTTGCAAATTTCTCTTTCTATACGCATTATTATCGGAGAGGAGTGCTCGTAATGCATATCAAAACGCTAAAGAGGTGGATTGTGTTCCTGTGAAGAGAAGATAGTGTTTTTAACGCCAGCAAGAAATTAGGGCTTCTTAATTCACGCACCTGCAATTAAGGAGATGATATGAAGACACCTGTTCTCATAAGAAGAGACCGTTGATACTCCAAAACGAAGCTTTAAGCCACGACAGTTGAGAAATTGGTAGGTACTTTGATATGAACCCTTAAAACTAAAAAAATTGGATTTTTCTTGCTGCACGATTATCTGGAGAAATTGGTTGCTAGAGATGATAAAATAGGTTATAAAATAAACTCTTCACCACAGAAATAGCTATCTGAAGCTATTATGAGGAATTTGCATGAACAGAGCAGCAAAGAATTCTTAAGTTTAAAGTTTATAGCCTGGGAAATTTTAATGACAGTTTAAACGAAGATTGTTTATCATTTGCTCTCCAATACATTTGAAAGCTCTGACACTGATGAATATTGGTTACAATGAGTTAATTGAATGGATTCTTCTCATGACCTAATTCCAGTGTAAACCAGAATCTACAGGAAACAGCACTGAAAGGACTCCTAAATTGATTTGTTATGCTCATCTTTTACACAGAAGGTGTTCAGTTGGTTTGTTCAGTTGGTTTGAAAAGCTGTTGAAAATTGTTATGATTTATAGTATCACTTGTTTGGAGAATTATGTTCGATTGCTTGGAGAACATATTGGCTTTCATATACAGGTTTTGATGGTAGTTTTGGCTAGGGTGAATACATTGCAGACAATGGTGTTCTTCTCCTTTTTTCATACAGGCAGTCTCCAGTTGGTTAAATAAACCTGTGGTTGATATTGCTCTTCCAAAATTCTGAAGGTGTGAAGACTTTAGGGCTTGAAAATCTAGACTGGATGATACACAGAGATTAAGGTGAAATACTGATATTAAAATAGCCACATTTACTGACAATTTTCCATTACATTGAATAACCTGGACATTGCAGTGCTGTTTTGAGTGAGTTGAATCAGTGGTACTGAAGGAGGAGCTAATATTTGAATGCATATCATACTGTTTGTCTCCTTAACCTTAAAATGAGAAGATTGAATGGCTAATATTCTGAAACAGTTCGACATTATGCCTGATGGTGCATTTTGAGACTAAGCAGTCTTGTATTCTTCTTATGACAGTTCTCATTTGTGGTTGATCTTGTCTCACAGTTTATTTATCCACAGACCTAGTTGTATGGTTGAGACAAGGGAACATTGACATTGCAGGCTTGTCCAAGAGTACATAACAGATTGTGGAGAAATTCAAAGAGCAGAAAACCAGTTTGTAAAACCTATTGGAAACCTAAAACAAAACTATTTTTTTTGTTTCCTGAACGAGGAATATGGGAAAGAGTGGAAAAAGTGGTAAGGTCAACAGGGCTGAGCCCACTGACCTAACTTGGATTGAGAAGCTTCGAGACTGTGTAGAATTGTTCCAGCAGGCAACTTGGTTGAATTTTTTTAAGAAGATAGATGGTTTCAATGCTCAGGTGTCCTGCAAGTTTGCTCAGGGACTCAAAGATGATATGGTCATCATGGATGCTTTGAAATTCAAGCTGACTGTGGAATTAATTACAAAAGCTACTGAGATCAGCAATAAGGGTGAGCATTGGTTTAAAAAATTGCCTTTTGATTTTGAACCCCAAAGGTACCTGTTGCCTAATGTGGCTCCTGACTGGAACAAGGGTATCCTCATTCAAAATTTTAGGAAGGAGTGGATTGAGCCCATAAGAATACTTCAGAGTTATGTAACCTGTGAGGGCAGATATTCATTTGTATTTAAATATCATTGCAGGTTCCTTCAGCACATAGTAGGAGTTTCTAAAATGAATCTTCCCTTCTTTTTCTTAAAAAGCCTGCAGAAGATGTCAAGCAAGATAAAGCAACATGATGATCATACCTCCCAGTCACTTTTTCACCATGGTCTCATCAAACTGATCATCACCACAGTGTTGCAACATGAGGGAAGGACTTGGGATTTCTTTTTGGTCTGGTCATATGTTCATCCTCAAAAAGAAGATCAGCAGCCTAAGAGGCAAACTGATAAGGGGAAGGTAATGATGAAAAAGTTAAGCCACTCAGTCAAATATACAAGTAAAGATGATGATAAAGCCAAGAAGGTGAGAGAGCAGGTAGCAGGACAGGTAAAGACTGACAGTCAGCTCAAAGTGGTTTCAGATTCTATTAAAAACAAGTACTCATTTTTTGCAGGAGAAGAAGTGCATCCTTGTTTGAAATTACCACCAGCAGCACATTTTGAGCAATCTAGGACTATTGATAAAAAGAGAGCTGCTACTCCTGAAGAGGAATTACAAACTAAAGAAAGGAGCCCTCTTACCATATTATCTGAAGATGAAGGTTATTTATTGGAGGATGAACAGCAGATTGTTGAGATAGAGCCAAGTACAGAAGCATGTGGAGACTTTCCTACCTCAAGGGTAAAATCAGCCAAATCTAAGAAGAAGAAAAGGACTGCTACTTCATACAGAAGGCCTAAAACTAGGCCAACTAATAAGTTGAGATGGAACATGAAAAAATTACTTAATCCCAAGTTGAATGCTAGACAAGAAGCTATTGTGATTAATTCTTCTTCTAATGAAGAAACATAAATTGTTAAACAGGGCAGCAGAGGCAAGGGAAAGTCAATTGCCAAGCCTTTTCCTTTTTCTCAACCTGCAAACACAAAAAGATTACAGTTAGCAAGAGAGATTCAACAGTCCAAGATTAATTTATCTGAAATAGTGCTGGAGATAAGGAATAAACTTTCAAAACAGCTAGAAGATGAAGAAGCTAGAATCTGTCCTTTTGAAAGTCATGATTGGGAGGATGAAGATGAACAGATACTCAGAGAAGCAGGTATTTTGGAGGGTCCTGGTGATTCTGCAGATTACATAGACTTTTTAATGAAAGAAGAAAGTATATCAGAGATCCCAAATTTTGATGAAGAGGATGTACAGGAAAGTATTCAGAAATATAGGAAACACATGAAACACCTGCAAGAAACTAATGATGGATTATTCAAAGTTAATCAAGGGCTTGTAGAAGAATTGCTGGATGTTAAAGGTCATTTCCAAGAACTAGCAGAGGTATCTAAGGAGGTTCTTAAAAGAAAAAGGATGACTGACAAACACTGTTCAGAATTAGAAGGCACAATAAAGAATCTGCAGCAAGAGAACAGAAAGCTCACTCAAAATATGATCAAGCTGGAGCAGGAGAAAAAGAAGACCAAAAGATAACCTCAAAGGCTAGATGGCATTGACCTCCTTGTTGAGGCAGCGAAGGAGATATGAAGGAGTTATTAGCTAGTGGTTATTTTAGATAAACATTATCCTTTTGTTAAGCATTTGCTATTTTTAGCAATATTTGTAATTTTGTAAAAGTCACTTTTTACTTTACCTACTTAGTGACTCGATGGAGGTAGTTAGAGGGTAAAACCTAACTGATTTTGGAAGAACTTTCCTATTTAGATGAGATAGCAAGACATTGTTAGGGTTCTGATTTTTGGGAGCATCAGGAGGTCTGCTAGCTGCTTGTACTTTCAGACTTGTTCAGAGAATGGTACTGTAACTCTCATATGCATTTCCTAATGAAATAATGTGATATATGACTCTTTCCCCCACATTTTTTCTATGTTGGCTTTGTTATTGAGCATGTTTTGCTTCTTAAATGGTAAATTCATTGCTAGTTAATGTGTTTTTCTAGTAATGCTTATCTTTTAATGTATGAACCACAGCATAGTCTCTTTGTTGGATTTTTGTGATATGTTGGGAATCTTTATCAGTTTATGTCTATGATTTAGTTGTTGCTTTTACTCTGAATGTATTCCCTGCATGATCTTGAAGCTTACAACCATATCAATCATACACAAAACCCTAAACTTTGTTCTATTTATTGAGTTTTACTCTTGAGTGTGTGTTGGCTTGTTACCCTAGCCTTAGTAACAATTTCTGACACAAACATCTTTGGCGCCGTTGCCGGGGACGAAGCTGAAGCAAATCTTCCCTGGGATACTTATCATTTTCCTGGTTTAAGAGGTGGACTTAAACCAGCATCTTTTGAAGGCTATTTTCACCAAACTTGGACACACTGGCTTCTAGAAGTATTGGAACCAGGAGTAGACCTACATCTCCCTTGCTACGGGGTGTGACAGACCCTGAAAAGATTATAAAAATAGCAAGAAAGCTCAGAAGGTCCCAATCTTTTCCAGCTTCTTGTGATCCTCACCAGTTGGGTGATTCATTAGACCCAGCTGAAAACTCACCCTGGTTAAAACCTACCATACCTGAAAATACTTTTCAAGTTTTTACCAATCCAGAAACCTTTTTGAAAGCTAAGACTACTTCTCCTAGAAAAATCCCATTCTTTCAGCTGAAAATAGGAAAAAATCCATTCCAAGCAAGTACCAGTCAAGTTTCTTCCTCTTCAAAACCTCAATCTAAACCTCAGTCCACAATGGCAGGCCAAAATCCACCCATGGATATGATGGACAGAATGATAGCTGCTAGGTATGCACCATTAGCATTACCCTAGCCTTTACATGCCTTGCCTGTTCATGATTATCAGAAATATATGCCTAGATTCAATGGACAAGGTGAAACAACTACAGAAGAACATTGGGAGGCTTTCCTAAGTTATGCAGACAATCAGAACATTGAAATTAAAGATGTATGGATGAGAGTATTTGTGCATAGCTTAGATGGGGATGTGAGAAAATGGTTCAGGGAGTTTCCTGCCAACTCCATTACAATCATTGAAGAACTCCGTGACCTTTTCCTGAGGCAGTGGGGAGACACCAAGGACCACACTTATTATATCACTGAGTTTGGTGCTCTTAGAAGAAAGAAGGATGAAACTGTTGCTGATTTCTCAAAAAGATTTAATAAGATGTATAGTAGGATTCCAGCAGAGATCAAACCTACTGAAACATCAGCCAAACTAACTTATGCAAATGCATTTGACCATGAATTTTCATTATTACTCAGAGAAAGAAGAGCTGTCTCTTTGCTGAACATGCAAGATGCAGCATTGGAGGTGGAGTCAAACTTACTGGCTTCAAATAAACTTAAAAAAGAAACACCTCAACAGTTATATGAAAGAAAAGGAAAGAAGGAGGCTGTTTCAACAAGTGCTACATCTCAGTCTGCTGAAGCCAAAATAGATGAAATGGATAAACTTGTGAAGGTTCTCACTGCCAAGCTGAACAAATTAGAACTTGAAAAGAATTCTGCCAAAGCTACCCCAGAAGCTCAGAGAAATCCAAATAATCCAAATCAGTTCAGGAGGGAGTTTTCTCCTAGATTCATGCCAAGGGAGCGAAGAAATAATGACATTCAACAGGAAAGGAGAGAGAATGAAGAGAAAAAAGTGCCCCCACCTTTTCAGAATAATTTAGCTGATGAAGAAGAAGTTGATGAACAGCTCCTCTTTGAGGAGACTGAAACTGACCAAGACATGAATCACTTTGGAGATGGTTTATCCACAGGTTTTGTTACTGAAGAAGATTTCCTAAATTCGGAATACTATGATGCTGATTTGTATGAAGTTGAAGATGATTTAGAGTTGGAGAAAACTGCTATAAATGCTGCTGCTAATCAGAATGGAATTAAAAAGACCATTAATCTCAGATCTGGTCCGAAACAAGTATTCCAAGCTCCCAAGAAGAAAGCTGCTGTACCTGCTGCAAATGTTCCTGATAAACAAGTTGCTGATCCTATCACAGAGAAGAAGCATCCTGCAGAAAAGTCCAAGAAGAATGCTGAAATTGAAGAGGTAAACAGGTTAGCTCAGAATTTCAATTTGGAAACTGAATTAGGAAAATTGAAAATTCCTGTTCCATTGACTGAACTTATAAAGAATCCATCTTATAAATAAACAATTTTAAAGGTTATGAATTCTGCTAGTGGTCAGCCTACTGCTGGTGGTCAGCCTGTTTCTGATACTGTCAATCTGCAAGAAGAAAGCCCAAAAATATTTATTGGATCCGCTCTGGCTGAGAAAATAGAAAATGAAGCTGGAGCTTCTCCTCCCTTCTATGTTACCTTAACTGTCCATGATCAAATGATCCACAATTGCCTATTAGACTCTGGAGCATCCCATAACTTAATGCCCAAAGCTGTGATTGAAGCCCTTGGTCTCAGTATCACCAAACCTTACAATGAATTATATGCCTTTGACTCCCGAGCTGTCAAGTGTCTAGGGGTAATTAAAGACATGGTTGTTAACCTTACTCAGCTGCCCATGAAGAGTGTCATAATGGATGTTGTTGTAGCAGACATCACACCCAAGTTTGGTATGCTTCTTTCAAGATCCTGGGCAAAGAAGGTTGGAGGAACCTTACAAGTGGATCTCTCATATGCCACCATTCCTGTTTTTGGTGGAGAAAATAGGATACTTTACAGAGAACTACAGTTTGCCTACATTGTCACAGATGATAAAAACCCCACTAATCATCCATTGTACTCTGTTGATAAAGATCTTGGTACTTGCATGTTAAATTTTTCTGATGAAGACAATTTAGGTGGTTTATTACAAGTGGAAAAAGATCCACCCATAAAACACAGTAGAGAAGAAGAAGATGCATTATGGGAGCTGTATTTTGATGGATCCTCTTGCAAAGAGGGTGCTGGAGCTGGAGTTTTACTCATTTGTCCTGGAGGTGAGACAATAAAGCTCATGTATAAGCTGGAATTTTTTACTACTAACAACACTACTGAGTATGAGGCTTTGCTACTGGGATTGAAGGCTGCAAAAGACTTAGGCATTCAACAAATTGCTGCATTTGGCGACTCCGAATTAGTTGTTCAACAAGTGAAGAACAAATATCAAGTAAAGCAGGGTTTGTTGAAGATCTACAGGAATGAGGTATGGGATATGTTAGAAAATTACTTCATAGCATTTAAAATCTCACATATGCCCAGAAATCACAATGAAACTGCAGATTCATTAGCTCTAGCAGCTACATACTTCGGAATTCCAAAAACTACCCAGCTAAGATATCTAATAGAAGTAAGATATAGACCATGTGTCCCTGACAATGTAAAACACTGGAGGGTTTTCAAAGATGATATTGAAATTAAGAGATTCCTTGATCTTACAGATGAGTTTTACAATGCCCAAATTGATCAGGATGAAGGAGAAGAACAAGATGATGAGTCTGCTGAAAGTGAGTCTGCTGAAAATGTTTTTGCTGAAAATGAGTTTCCTGAAGGTAAGATTGCAGGTCATAAGATCATTGAGTTGAAGAGTAATTTTATCCCTAAAGTTTTAGTGCCTTTAGAAATAATTTTTACCAAAGATGACACTCCATCGAAGCCAGTGGTACAATCTTCTGAAGAAAATGTAATGGACTGCAATATTGGTACTGCAGAAAACCCAAGAATGGTAAAAATTTCTAAATCTCTGTCAGCTGAACAAAGGAGCAGATATATCAAGCTTTTGAAAGAACATGTGGATGTATTTGCATGGTCCTATGAAGCATTAAGAACCTATGACACAGCAATCATTCAGCATAAGGTTCCCTTGAAGCCCAATGTTAAGCCTTTCCGACAGAAATTGAGAAGAATTAATCCAACCTTGTTTCCAGTAATTGAAAAAGAGATAAAGAAGTTGATGGATGATACGATAATAGTGCCTCTCAGGTACTCTTCCTGGGTTGCAAATCTTGTACCTGTCAGAAAAAAGAATGGGGAGATAAGACTGTGTGTTGACTTCAGGAATCTCAACAGATCTTCATTAAAAGACAACTATCCTCTTCCCAAGATTGAACAAGTATTGCAGCAGGTTGTTGGAGCACAGAGGATTTCCATGGTGGATGGGTTTTCAGGTTACAATCAGATTGCCATGCATCCGGATGATAAGGAAAAGACAGCATTTACCACCCCTTGGGGAACCTTCATGTATGACAAGATGCCCTTCGGTCTGATGAATGCTGGAGCAACCTTTCAGAGGGCAATGGACATTGCATTTGTAGGTGAGAAAGATAAGTTTGTTGTCATTTATCTATATGACATCACTGTATTCTCACAGTCTGATGATGAGCACATAAAACATTTGAGGCAAACTTTTCAGAAATGCAGAAAATTTGGACTGTCTTTAAACCCCAAGAAATCTCATTTTGCTGTGCAAGAGGGAAAACTGTTGGGTCACTTGGTGTCTGCTGATGGCATTAGAATTGAACCTGAGAGAGTCAAAGCAATACTAAATATTAGTTTTCCTAGGAGCAAAAAGGATGTGCAATCATTTATTGGCAAGATAAATTTTCTGCGGTGGTTTATTCCTAATTTTGCTGAGACCATTAAACAAATCACAGCAATGTTAAAGAAGGACCAAGAAGTTAGATGGACTGTTGAAGCAAAGGCAGCTTTTGAAAAAATCAAGGTGGCTCTGATTGAAGCACCTATGTTGGTAAGTCCTGATTTCACCAAGGAGTTCCTTACTTTTTCTTTTGCTTCACCAGATACAATTGCAGCCGTATTACTTCAGAAAAACAAGGAAGCACTAGAGAAGCCCATTGCCTTTTTCAGTAAAACTCTCAGGGATTCTGAACTGAAGTACAGCATTCTGGAAAAACAAGCCTATGTCCTGGTGAAGGCTCTGAAATTTTTCAGAATTTATATTCTGCATTCAAAGGTAATTTCATTTGTTCCAAATGCTGCAGTAAAAGATATTCTGACACGGCCTGATAGTGAAGGAAAGAGGGGAAAGTGGATTGCCAAGATTATGGAATATGAGGTGGAAATCAGACCTACAAAGCTGGTCAAAGGACAAGGATTGGCCAAACTGCTGGCTGACTCAAATTGTCAACCACTAGGATTACATGTTATGGCAGAAGAATCAGTACCTGAAGGAAAGCAAGCAATGCTGGAGAAAGAAAGGATCATGGACTCTTATTCATCTTCAGATTCATATGCTGATATTGTTTATTTCCTGTTATTTTTGCAATGCCCAGAACACTTAGATAGGAAGGCTGCCAGATCTCTGAACCTGAAAGCTACTAAATATTGTTTGTTGGAAGATAAATTGTTTTGGAAAGACCCAAGAGGTATCTTGTTAAGGTGTTTAGATCAAGCTGAAATAGGGGATTTCAGAATCTCATGAAGGAGCTTGTGGAGGGCATAAATATTGGAAAACCACAGCTTACAAAATTTTGAGAGCTGGATACTATTGGCCCTCCCTTTTCTCAGATGTTTACCAGCAGGTAAGAGCTTGCATAGCCTGTCAAAAATTTGCAGGTAAACAGAAATTATTATCCTTGCCATTGAAGCCTATTGCAGTCAATGCCCCTTTTCAGCAATGGGGTCTGGATTTTATTGGAGAGATAAATCCAACATCTTCTGGACAGCATCATTGGATTCTGACAGCCACAGATTTCTTCACAAAGTGGGTAGAAGCCATTCCTACAAGGAATGCTACAGATAAGGTGATTATGGAGCTCATTGAAGACAATATCCTGAGTAGATTTGGCTGTCCACAGAGATTAATAACTAATAATGCCAAAGCATTCAAATCCAAAGCAATGGTGGCTTTCTGTGAGAAAAATGGCATTGTTTTGAAACATTCAACTCCCTATTACCCTCAGGGAAATGGCCAAGCTAAATCATCTAACAAGAATATCATTCAAAGTATCAAGAAACTGCTGAAGCATAATAAAAGGTCTTGGGATTCAATGTTGAAATATGCATTGTGGGCAGATAGAATCACTGTTAAGCAGGCCATTGGCACTTCTCCTTTTCAGCTGGTCTATGGAACAAAAGTGGTGTTTCCTGTTCAGCTGGGAATTCCAGTGATGAAATTCCTCCAAAAATCTCAAGAGGAACCAGATGACATGCAAAGGAGGACCTTTGAAATGATAGATTTGCAGTAGCATAGAGAGAAGGTGGACAAAGAAGCTCAGCTGTATAGAGCTAAGGTAAAAAACAGGTTTGACAAAAGAGTTAAAGAGCATACTTTTTCAGAAGGTGAGTTGGTTTTAAGATGGGATGCAAGAAAGGAACAGAAAGGTAAGCATGGCAAATTTGATAATCTTTGGTTTGGCCCTTTTCTGATTTCTAAAGTGTTGGAAAATAATACATTTATCTTGCAGTCCTTGGAAGGTGAGGAATTGCTCAGCCCTGTTAATGGGCGATTCCTCAAGCATTTCTACAGTTTATGAGATCATTTTCACCCTTCATTGTACATACCGGTGTGAGTGAGGTTGAATAAAGACTCCATTGCCCAATGGAAGTTTGCAGTTAGGTAAATAAAGGACAGAAGGCACTGGTCTACAGGTTCTTGAAGCCTCGCAGGGAGGACTTCATCCCGCAGCTGGAGCCAGATGTTAAGTCAGTAATTTTTCTGTCCAATTTTGGCTTGACTTCTTAAATTTTTGGTTTGTTTCTCATTAAGATTTTGTTTTAAGTTTTAATTTTAGTCCCCTTTAGGAGCTATATGGATGATTGCATAGTTTTTGAGTCCACTCTTTATAAGTTTTATTTGATTTTGTTGGTCTTTTATATTTCAAAAGGGGTTAAAAAGGGTCATATTATTAAAAATGGATTCATTAATGTATTTAGTGAGCAGTTAGACTTGTTTCTTAAACCAAGCAACTTTTAAAACCTCCGACAAATTAGCTGAAAATTGCAAAACAACGAAAATTTAGCCTAGCAACTATTCTTGTAGCGCTGGATGAAAATAAAACAAAGGGCGCGCTACAAGAATATCGCGGCCCTTTGTTTTTTCGATTTTTATATAGATTTTCATCATGATTTTCATCTGGAAGTGACTGATCGTATTGTGTGAGTGTTTTAACACGTGTTTACTGCAATTTAGACACGATTTTAGTTGGTTATCAGTCATGAAGCAAAGCAGGTTCATCATTGCATATTATGCGGAATCAGTTGGACAAAATCAGCAAATCTCGGCTAAATCTTGCAAATTTCTCTTTCTATACGCATTATTATCGGAGAGGAGTGCTCGTAATGCATATCAAAACGCTAAAGAGGTGGATTGTGTTCATGTGAAGAGAAGACAGTGTTTTTAACGCCAGCAAGAAATTAGGGCCTCTTAATTCACGCACCTGCAGTTAAGGAGATGATATGAAGACACCTGTTCTCATAAGAAGAGACCGTTGATACTCCAAAACGAAGCTTTAAGCCACGACAGTTGAGAAATTGGTAGGTACTTTGATACGAACCCTTAAAACTAAAAAATTTGGGTTTTTCTTGCTGCACGATTATCTGGAGAAATTGGTTGCTGGAGATGATAAAATAGGTTATAAAATAAACTCTTCACCACAGAAATAGTTATCTGAAGCTATTATGAGGAATTTGCATGAACAGAGCAGCAAAGAATTCTTAAGTTTAAAGTTTACAGCCTGGGAAATTTTAATGACAGTTTAAACGAAGATTGTTTATCATTTTCTCTCCAATACATTTGAAAGCTCTGACAGTGATGCATATTGGTTACAATGAGTTAATTGAATGGATTCTTCTCATGACCTAATCCCAGTGTAAACCAGAATCTATAGGAAACAGCACTGAAAGGACTCCTAAACTGATTTGTTATGCTCATCTTTTACACAGAAGGTGTTCAGTTGGTTTGAAAAGCTGTTGAAAATTGTTATGATTTATAGTATCACTTGTTTGGAGAATTATGTTCGATTGCTTGGAGAACATATTGGCTTTCATATACAGGTTTTGATGGCAGTTTTGGCTAGGGTGAATACATTGCAGACAATGGTGTTCTTCTCCTTTTTTCATATAGGCAGTCTCCAGTTGGTTAAATAAACCTGTGGTTGATATTTCTCTTCCAAAATTCTGAAGGTGTGAAGACTTTAGGGCTTGAAAATCTAGACTGGATGATACACAGAGATTAAAGTGAAATACTGATATTAAAACAGCCACATTCACTGACAATTTTCCATTACATTGAATAACCTGGACATTGCAGTGCTATTTTGAGTGAGTTGAATCAGTGGTACTGAAGGAGGAGCTAATATTTGAATGCATATCATACTGTTTGTCTCCTTAACCTTAAAATGAGAAGATTGAATGGCTAATATTCTGAAACAGTTCGACATTATGCCTAATGGTGCATTTTGAGATTAAGCAGTGTTGTATTCTTCTTATGACAGTTCTCATTTGTGGTTGATCTTGTCTCATAGTTTATTTATCCACAGACCTAGTTGTATGGTTGAGACAAGGGAACATTGACATTGCAGGCTTGTCCAGGAGTACATAACAGATTGTGGAGGAATTCAAAGAGCAGAAAACTAGTCTGTAAAACCTATTGGAAACCTAAAACGAGACTGTTTTTTTTGTTTCCTGAAAGAGGAATATGGGAAAGAGTGGCAAAAGTGGTAAGGTCAACAGGGCTGAGCCCACTGACCTAACTTGGATTGAGAAGCTTCCAGACTATGCAGAATTGTTCCAGCAGGCAGGTTGGTTGAATTTTTTTAAGAAGATAGATGGTTTCAATGCTCAGGTGTCCTGCAAGTTTGCTCAGGGACTCAAAGATGATATGGTCATGATGGATGCTTTGAAATTCAAGCTGACTGTGGAATTAATTGCAGAAGCTACTGAGATCAACAATGAGGGTGAGCATTGGTTTAAAAAATTGCCTTTTGAGTTTGAACCCCAAAGGTACCTGTTGCCTAATGTGGCTCCTGACTGGAACAAGGGTATCCTCATTCAAAATTTTAGGAAGGAGTGGATTGAGCCCATAAGGATACTTCAGATTTATGTAACCTATGAGGGCAGATATTCATTTGTATTTAAATATCATTTCAGGTTCCTTCAGCACATAGTAGGAGTTTCTAAAATGAATCTGCCCTTCTTTTTCTTAAAAAGCCTGCAGAAGATGTCAAGCAAGATAAAGCAACATGATGATCATACCTCCCAGTCACTTTTTCACCATGGTCTCATCAAACTGATCATCACCACAGTGTTGCAACATGAGGGAAGGACTTGGGATTTCTTTTTGTTCTGGTCAGATGTTCATCCTCAAAAAGAAGATCAGCAGCCTAAGAGGCAGACTGATAAGGGGAAGGTAATGATGAAAAAGTTAAGCCACCCAGTCAAATCTATAAGTAAAGATGATGATAAAGCCAAGAAGGTGACAGAGCAGGTAGCAGGATAGGTAAAGACTGACAGTCAGCTCAAAGTGGTTTCAGATTCTATTAAAAACAAGTACTCACTGTTTGCAGGAGAAGAAGTGCAGCCTTGTTTGAAATTACCACCAGCAGCACATTTTGAGCAAGCTAGGACTATTGATAAAAAGAGAGCCGCTACTCCTGAAGATGAATTACAAACTAAAGAAATGAGCCCTCTTAGCATATTATCTGAAGATGAAGGTTATTTATTGGAGGATGAACAGCAGATTGTTGAGACAGAGCCAAGTACAGAAGCATGTGGAGACTTTCCTACCTCAAGGGTAAAATCAGCCAAATCTAAGAAGAAGAAAAGGACTGCTACTTCATATAGAAGGCCTAAAACTAGGCCAACTAATAAGTTGAGATGGAACATGAAAAATTTACTTAATCCCAAGTTGAATGCTAGACAAGAAGCTATTGTGATTGATTCTTCTTCTAATGAAGAAACATAAATTGTTAAACAAGGCAGCAAAGGCAAGGGAAAGTCAATTGCCAAGCCTTTTCCTTTTTCTCAACCTGCAAACACAAAAAGATTACAGTTAGCAAGAGAGATTCAACAGTCCAAGATTAATTTATCTGAAATAGTGTTGGAGATAAGGAATAAACTTTCAAAACAGCTACAAGATGAAGAAGCTAGAATCTGTCCTTTTGAAAGTCATGATTGGGAGGATGAAGATGAAAAGATACTCAGAGAAGCAGGTATTTTGGAGGGTCCTGGTGATTCTGCAGATTACACCGACTTTTTAATGAAAGAAGAAAGTATATCAGAGATCCCAAATTTTGATGAAGAGGATGTACAAGAAAGTATTTAGAAATATAGGAAACACATGAAACACCTGCAAGAAACTAATGATGGATTATTCAAAGTTAATCAAGGGCTTGTAGAAGAATTGCTGGATGTTAAAGGTCATTTCCAAGAACTAGCAGAGGTATCTAAGGAGGTTCTTAAAAGAAAAAGGATGACTAACAAACACTGTTCAGAATTAGAAGGCACAATAAAGAATTTGCAGCAAGAGAACAGAAAGCTCACTCAAAATATGATCAAGCTGGAGCAGGAGAAAAAGAAGACCAAAAGACAACCTCAAAGGCTAGATGGCATTGACCTCCTTGTTGAGGCAGCGAAGGAGATATGAAGCAGTTATTAGTTAGTGGTTATTTTAGATAAACATTATCTTTTTGTTAAGCATTTGCTATTTTTAGCAATATTTGTAATTTTGTAAAAGTCACTTTTTACTTTACCTACTTAGTGACTCGATGGAGGTAGTTAGAGGGTAAAACCTAACTGATTTTGGAAGAACTTTCCTATTTAGTTGAGATAGCAAGAAATTGTTAGGGTTCTGATTTTTGGGAGCATCAGGAGGTCTGCTAGCTGCTTGTACTTTCAGACTTGTTCAGAGAATGGTACTGTAACTCTCATATGCATTTCCTAATGAAATAATGTGATATATGACTCTTTCCCCCACATTTTGTCTATGTTGGCTTTGTTATTGAGCATGTTTTGCTTCTTAAATGGTAAATTCATTGCTAGTTAATGTGTTTTTCTGGTAATGCTTATCTTTTAATGTATGAACCACAGCATAGTCTCTTTGTTGGATTTTTTTGATATGTTGGGCATCTTTATTAGTTTATGTCTATGATTTAGTTGTTTCTTTTACTCTGAATGTATTCCCTGCATGATCTTGAAGCTTACAACCATTTCAATCATACACAAAACCCTAAACTTTGTTCTATTTATTGAGTTTTACTCTTGAGTGTGTGTTGGCTTGTTACCCTAGCCTTAGTAACAATTTCTAACACAAACAGCAGGCTTACTAAATCTAAGCAAATCCCCCATAGGTGCATAAAGCACTTTCCAAAACTGTCAAGGAGCTCACGAATTGGCAAAATCAATTCGGCAAGCTAAAAGGTAATGGAAGGACAACTCATACATGCTTTTCATAGGAGAAAAGAGTGGAGGATGTGTAGGACAAAAAAAAAGTTAACCTCAGGGTGATTCCATGAAGATGGGTAACACTTTTTGGCCAAATTTGGCGATGAAAACTTGATTTTTTACTCATGTGCTAGATAAAATCCCTCAAAACACATATATGCCATGTGAATTTTGACTTGCAGTAAAAAAACAAATTGTAGAATATTATGTTGGCTTCATAGTGATATTTTTTTTTAAATATTCCGATTTCATTTAATGTGTGAATTTTTGCATTTAATGAACAGTGTGACCTTAAAAATTTGAAGAAGCTAATAAGTGGCTCGTGTCCACGTAGATTAATTGAATCTTGCATTAATAATTTAAAAAAATATATATATATATGAGCATGATCTACATAAAATGCAATGTGATGTGCATATTTTTTTGTTAATTTTTTTCGCATTATACAAGTATTTATTATTTTTCGAAAGTGACCACATTCGATTTCAGCATCGTTTTAAACACATATTTGTCCACGTAAAGTAATTTTTTCTATTTTTTCAAAAATTGAAAAACCAAAGATACCCTTTTGAAGAGGACACGTCGATATGTGATGTGTGCATTTTTAAGAATTTTTTGGCTATGTATTTTTAACTCTGCGGATTTTTCTTTGAGCTACTTCGAAGTTGCAGTGTGGTTTTCTAAGTATAAGTTTTAGAAGTAATTAAAAAATAAATTTCATATGAATGCCAAAATGCGTGTATGATACCTCAATGGATAGAAGATTCGTTGGTGAATTTATCGGTATCAACTCCGCTCAGTTATGTGCTAGTAATGGAAGGGTTTACACCTATGGAAGGCACAGAAAATTTTTCATTTGTTTGAATGGGGGATAAATCTATTTTCTTAAGCCCTCGACCGAGGTATGAACCTCGACCGAGGTATTTAAATACCTCGGTCGAGGTCTTAACAAAACCTCGACCGAGGGTTTGTAAAGCCCTCGGCCGAGGGTTTAACAAACCCTCGGTCAAGGTTTCGTTAATACCTCGACCGAGGTATTAGCTCAGTCGAGGTCCTAGTCATGTAAACTCCTTTGGAGCAAAAGCCCGAGAGTGAATTCAAACATTAATGACACTCCAACTACAAACATTAATGACACCCCAACCATCTTTCCCACCCGAATTTTTGATGAAACTCTATATAAACATAATTCATACTAAGCTTTCTCTATCCTTCAAAATTGCCTAATTTCTTTGAAAAAATGTTTGTTTTGTAATACAAATTTAGCATTGTAGATTGTTTTGCAGGTATCAATTTGGATTGTTGATCAATCACAATGGGAAGCAACCAACATCGAACAAGAAGAAATAAAAGAAATCAAAACAAATTTGAAGAGAAAAGAGAGAAAGATAAAGAAAGGAAGAGGAGAAAAATAACAATCTTGAGAGAAGAAGAAATTCCAAATGAAGCTATGATGGAGGAAGCAAATCCCATTGATATAGGTATAATTTCAAAGTTATGCAATTTGATTTTCATTTTCATAGTTTACAATTTAATAAATTTCAAAGTTATGCAATTTGATTTTCATTTTCATAGTTTACAATTTGATAGATTTCATAGTTTACAATTTGATAGTTGATCAATTTCATAGTTTACAATTTCATAAATTTCATATTCATGTAAATTTCAATTCCATAGTGTTAGATAATTCACAATTTTACAATTTACAATTTTCATGAATTTACAATTTACAATTTACATGAATTTACAATTTACAATTTATATGAATTCACAATTTTACAATTTACAATTTTCATGAATTTACAATTTACAATTTACATGAATTTACAATTTACAATTTTACAATTTTCATGAATTTACAATTTACAATTTACATGAATTTACAATTTACAATTTACATGAATTCACAATTTTACAGTTTACAATTTTCATGAATTTACAATTTTCATGAATTTACAATTTACAATTTTCATGAATTTACAATTTACAATTTTCATGAATTTACAAAAAAAATAAATCAATTAATAGCAATACAAACCTGGCCATGATATTTGTATTTTCCTTAGAAATGTGTGATATTTATTTATATATTCATAACATTCATGAAAAGAAATCTTCAAATTCAATTTCATAGTGTCAAAAAGGATATGAAATTAAGCATAGAAACATAGAAACACATAACTAAACATATAATTGCAAATTAAATTAAGTGGCTCGTGTCCACGTAGAGTAATTCAATCTTGCATTAATAATTTAAAAATATATATATATATATGATATGATATGTATTCATTTTAAAAATTAAATATACAATGAAAAATTGATCAATCTAATGTACAATTTGCATTTATTTATCAATAACTAAGAGCAATTATTGGAAAATGTAAGAGTCTCTTATTTGGTCAGAGAACTAAACAATTTATCTAAATTCAATCAACTTATGTAGGGATAGATCTTGGCCAGCCATCACAGGATCGCACACTCTCCGATTTCTCAAGAGTAATTGGGAGCTTCAATGACGTTGGAATGTCTGCAAATTGTTTAAGCGGGTTGGATGATGCCACGCAAGAAGAGTTCAAGAACCCGACCCCTGATCGGACAATCAGAGAGCATGTTAGTAACATAATCAAGTTGTACTTTGAACAACAATCAGTGATTACACAAGCTCAAATCCTACATGGATTGATAAAACACAAAAAAATTAAGCGTGCCACAAAGTTGTTGGGTTTTAAGCATGTTAAAAATAAAAATGCATGTGAGAATGTAGTAGAAAATGTAACAACTGCACTTTCTGCATTTGGAAAATCAAGGGAAAATGATATTAGAGCTGCTCGTAGGGCAATTACAACTGCTATTGTGGCATGAAGCACCTCAAAAAATTGAATGGTCGCAACAATGTCAAAGTTGCTCCATGTTTCAAGAAGAACATTGCACAAATACACTAAATTCAGGGTAAAGATAGATGAAAATGATGAAGTTGCTTGTTGGGCTCTTATTTGTAGAGAAGCATATCAAGACAAAATGGAAGAGGGCACCAGAGAGAAGGTGATAGAGTATTGGGACAGCCATTCTCGTGCTATACCAGATCAGAAACATGTCTTGCGACAACGTTCTGGCAGAGGCGTTTATAAGGAACATTGCAAGCATGTTATGGAGATGACAGGAGTTGCATTGTTCGAGGAATTCAAAGAATCAAATTTAGGTGTGCATGTCTCATTTAGCATGTTCAGTAAGTTGAAACCGTGGTATATTAGGCCGAATACGATTCGAGACACTTGTTGTTGTCGATACCACATTGAATTCTAGCTATACTACGACACATTTGTGGATTTTTGCAAAAAACATTGGGATGGTGAACCGGCTCCTCACATAGTGCGGGATTTTATTTCTATGATACTATGCAATAGAGATCCTGAAAATGTGTTTTTCTTTAAAAGGTGTGTAGGTGGGAGAAGATGCCATGAATGTGGTGATTTGGTGTTGTTCCATAGGAAGTTTCCTATCGATCCAACACACCCTGGATTGTCAGATATCATAGTTAAGTGGAAGAGATATGAGTATGTCTCCATGAATCCATCATATTCTTCGCATGTTCCATATAATAGGATCGACTTGCTTGAGGATGAGATTCCTATTTCAGACTTCATGGACAAGTTTCAAAGTCATATTTACAAATACATCAAATACTCCCACAGGTCTAGGTGGCAAGCCTTAAAATTTAAACATTCTCGTGAGGTTTTTCAGCCAGGCACAATCCTATCAGTGGTAGAATTTGCTGAGAATTACATATTTGCTCCTCAGAAAGAGATACAAAGTGAGTATTATCACTCCGACCAGGTCACCATCTTCGTACATGTATTGTATAGACATGCTCAGGCGAGCATTGATGGTACTAGGGATAGCACTCCTCAGTCACGTGATGTGATCAAGGAATATCATTTTTATGTTAGTGATGATAGTGAGCACGACACGTTGTTTGTTCAACACTACTTTGGGTTGATTTATGATTTGTTCAAAAACAATGGGGTGTCATTTACAGAACACTGGATTTGGTCAGATGGGTGTGCAGGGCAGTTCAAATTGGCACGCTCATTTTATTGGTTGAGTTGCCTTCACAAAGAGACTAGAATTCGACACACTTGGAGCTTTTTTGAAACAGGGCATGGAAAGGGTGAACGTGATGGTGCAGGTGCATGTGTGAAACGAGCACTTCGGAGGTACCAAATGAGTCATAGTGCATCTCGACTGAAGTGCTCAACAGAGGTAGTTGATTGGTGCACACAAAATTTGGGTCACCAAGGTCACGAACAAGTAAGGCCAGTTCGTAGGTAGGAACAATATATATATTTCAAAAAAACAACTTATTTGGAATTTAATAAATGTGTAACTATATTATATATATATGACAGTTTTTATTCAATGCAGGTTTTTTTGGGATGTTTCCCTAGGTGATGTGAACAGATCGATGCCATGGTATTGCGAGACCATACCTGGCACGAGAGAACTGCATT
>LPNX010148253.1:74056-105399 GCA_001517045.1 Pseudotsuga menziesii | reverse complement strand
AAGCATAAAAATCCAAAAAAGAATTGAAAATCAACCAAGGCAAAAACACAGAAAACTAAAAATTACACAATAAAAACTTGGAACAACCCTAGAGATAACAGGTTGTATAGTCGCATTACGGGACTGTGGGCTCCTAAAATTCTTTCAAACCCCAAGCATGGTGTCACACGAGCGGTTACTAGAGCACATACTGCGGATTGGAATCCGGAGCAGCATAACATCGAGGTTGGGGCCCATATTCTGACAGTGGAGGTAGAGGATATCTACTTCTTGACTGGTCTCTCAAGATGGGGTACCCCCATCTCACTAACAGGTTCCCATGGAGGGGATATTACCACTCGAGAGTTGATAGATCATCACTGTGCTTCAGGGACGAGGACATCGGTGAAGAAAATCCCCATCAGAGAACTGACGGATGGGCCCCTACGGACCGTCCTATTTACTATGTAGAGTGTGGTCAGGAGTCAGGTGTGCACCAGGCTTCTAGGGCACACATGTTATATGCCATAGAGGCCATGGCACCCACAGTATTTAGCTGGGCGGAGGCCATGATTCTAATATTCAAAGATCAGCTGACTAAGTGTCGTTAAGGAGAGCTAAAGTAGTTCAGATTTGGTTCCATTTTATCCTGCTTCTTCTTCGAGCGGGTACCATAGATGAGACCTCAGGTGGTCTTCAGAAGTCTGAGAGCATGGGACCCCCATATGCTAAGGTGGGTCTAGGTCATGGCTCGTACAGGAGCGGGTAGGGAGAAGGTGAATTTTAGTGACCCGTTCTTCAGATGGCTCCAAGATCAAATCCTTATGGTGGAGGGTTATGCTTATGCAGGTACGGACTTCATCGAAGATCCTGACCTACCACTCCCACCTGGCGGATAGTGGGGTGACATCGGTAAGAAGAAAGAAACCCTAAAATGGATGAAATGTTTTTATGTTTTTCAATGTTTTATACTTTTTATGTTAAGTGACAAGACCTAGATATTATCATGCAGATATTGGAGCAGTGCGACTTGGAGGAGCTTCTCCATTGGATAAGCGAGCTGGATCTTGCTTTGTACCACAAGGCGATGATATCACCGGGTAGTTAGAGGAAAACCTGGAGAGGTTGACCTTGGATATCCCAGATGCTTCCATTGATGACCTCCCGGTGAGGTAGCATAGACCTACAGCGGGAGTACCAGGTCGTTTCAGTAGGCTGCTTTGTAGAGTAGCTCGGGTAGTGATGTGCTACCACGAGCATCACTAGTGTATGAGATATGTACTGAAAGCTGACAGCTTCAGGATTTTGTATGGTGATTTTTCCTAAAATCTTATGTGCTTCAGATGAGGTCTCGGGACCTATTTTTTGTAAACTTTTTCGTGTATATATATATATATATACAAACTTTTACCTCGTGTTTAGATGTCTCAAATGGTAAATGTATTTTATATGAGTTTTATGTGTCTTTAAATGTTTATTTACATTGGACCATGTTTGATTTCAATGTCATGAATGGGAAATATGCCAATCTAGGATGTAATTGGCTAATGAGTCAGCAACTACATTATGTTCCCTAGGGATATGCCTATAAGTGATGGTTTCAAATTATCTTTCCAGCAAACATACTCTCCCAGAGAGGCAGAGAAGAATAGTGTTTCTAATGGCGTAAATATGGTTTAAATGGAAAACCACAAGTTGTGAGTCCATCAAGACAACTAGATTGTGAACATCCTGGGAGGCAGCATCAGTCAGAAGACCGATGACTGCTTCATACTCGGCAATGTTATTAGTAGTGGGACCTACACAAACCACTCCTGAACTGACCAAATCTTCAGCTGAGATATAGAGGACCCAATCAGCTGAGGTGAGATTCAAAGTGTGGCGGAAAGCACCATCAGCAAAGTCGTAGAAAGCCATCTGCATGACCAAAACATGGTATAAACAGATGCGGACACTAAACTCAAAACCATCTTGAAAATACTAAAAGCACACTGAAAGTCAAGGAATATACATATATACAAGATACTATCCAAGAAAGACCTAGGCATAGTACCTTTTCAGGTACAACCCATTGCGAGGTTTCCCCAAAGGGATTCCATCATAATCAAAGAGCTCGTAGGCTCCTTTCTCGAAAACCTTACAAAACATGAAAGGTCCATACCACATGGACTCGAACATACCCTTCCCTGGTTTGTCATATCTCTCATCGTAAGTCAAAACTAGGTCACTCTCGTTAAAGACACGAGGTTGGATGGATTTATCATACTATGCCTTAACGCGTTTCTTATGTGCCTCATTAGCCAAGGAAGCATCTGTTCAAGTCTCGTCAAGGTTATTCAAGTACAAAAATATTTCTTCCTCTGTGGAAGTGTCTAGGATAAGTTTGACGGCAAGTTGTAAAGATGGAATTTGACATTGAATTGGTGAGATAGCATTGAGTCCATAAACAGGCTGGAATGGCGTGAAACCAGTGGCTATTTTCACCAAAGTCTGATAAGCCCAAAGAGTGGAGAAAAGAACGTGGTGCTAGTTGGATTTATGATCTCCAAACATTCGATGAAGCATACTTTTTAAAACTTTTTTAATGGCCTCTACCTGACCATTAGCTCGTGGATAATATGGCGTAGAGTTTTCATGTCAAAAACCTAGCTTGACACTCAGTTCCTCCATCATTTGATTATGGAAATGGGATCCTTGTTCAGTAACGATGGACTACGGGACTCCAAATCTAGCTATGATATGATTGAACAGGAAGAGAGTGGTAGTCTTACCATCTTCTGCATATGTAGGCATGGCCTCAGCCCATTTTGTGAAATATTCAACGGCTACGATGATGTAACCATGCCCCCCAGCTGAGGTAGGCTTACAATGCATGAAGTCAATCCCCCATTTGGCGAATGGGCCAATGGCAATGATGGGGTGTAGCGAAGCAGGATGGGTGTGCTTTTTAGGATAAAAGTGTTGACAAGGTGGGCATTTATTAATAACCTCATGACAGTCTTTGAAGATAGAAGGCCAGAATAGCCATTGCAAAGGATTTTCTGGGTTGTATCCATCCCATATAAATGACCACCACATGCTCCAGAGTGGAAATCATTCAACACATGTTCATCCTCCTCATGGGTGAGGCATCACCGGAGAATAGAGTCAATCCCATGTCTATACTAAGGCATCATTCAAGATGAGGTAGTATTTCGCGTGGTGACGAATATGGCAGTGATCATCATGGGATAAATGCGGTTGAAATCGTTGTGTTTGGATATAAATAAGCAAATATCCATACCAAGGGTTGGTAGTGCTAATCAGGAACAGGAATTCATCTGGAAATGAATCATTGGGCTCATATTTCATTGAAGCATAGGGAAGATCACACATGATCTCAGAAAAGACCAAGGATTTCTTTGATGTGGCTTTGGTAAATTCCAGATCAAATTCCTGTAGTATGACTATCCATCGGGAGTACTTGCCTCGAGGACCTGACGAGTCAGGATGTAATACATAGGGTTCTGGTCTGCCAATACAATGGTAGTGCATAGCAGAATGTAGTGACGATACTTTTGTACAGCAATGACCGTGGCCAATGCTAACTTTTCCACATGTGAATAGTGAGTTTTAGAATACATAATATTCTTACTGGCATAATAAATCATGTGCTCCTAACTATGGATATTTTCCTGCACTAAAACCATAGCGATGGTAGTCACGGAGGTAGCAATATACAAGAGAAAGTCCTTTGAATAATCTAGGGGGTGTATCATGGGTGAATGAGTCAGAGCGTGCTTAATATTGTCAAAGGCACGCCGGGCCTGGTCATCCCAGAAGAACGAGGTGTCCTTCTTGAGGAGACACATATAACCATGCGTTTTCTCTACGAAATTGCACACAAAACGATGGAGAAAGTTTGGATTCCCTTGCAAAATTTGGAGTTCAAGGAGATTAGTTGGGGCTGGTAGAGATAAAATGGCAGAAATTTTCAAAGGATCAATCCAGATGCCATCTTTGGATACCACAAAAGCTAGCAAATGTCCTGTCTCAATGCAAAAAACACATTTATGCAGATGAGCCATATATTATAATGACGGGAATATCTCTCTAAGATGACCAGCATGGTCCTCCCGTCGCTGTGAATGAGCAAGGAGGTCATCAAGGTATGGTTCAACTATATAATTAATATCGTGAAACACATAGGACATTGCGCGCTAGAACGTGGCTCCAGCATTTTTCAAGCCAAAAGGTAACTTATTATACGCAAAGGTTCCCCATGGGAAAATGAATGTCATCTTCTGTTGATCGGAGGGTAATATCTCAATCTGATTATATCTAGAGACGCCATCCATAAATGAAAAGATGACACTTCCAACACAGTTTTTGATAATCTGATCGATGTGCAGAGTAGGGAAGTTGTCCTTGTGACAAGTTTTATTCAAATCCCTAAAGTCGATATAGAATCTAATGGTGACATACTTTTTGTTGACAGGGACAATGTTCGATACCCATTCCATCAGGGGTATAGGATAAATAAACCCATCTTTGAGAAGTTTCTCAATTTCAGCTTTAATAGTTGTGGCCTTCTGAGGATGGAGTTGCCTTAGTTTTTTCCTGACAGGTTTAGCCGTGGGATAGGTTTTAATCTCATGTACCACAATGGATGGTTCAATCCTTAGCATCTCTTCATAGGACCAGGAAAAAATATCATGGAATTCTTTGAAAAGTGCCTTGTATGCTTCAGATTCATCTGCCGAGCAGTTCTTCCCAACATGAGCATGCTCGATAGTATCATGCTTGGCTGATATGTCAATCGGATTCGTCTGAGTAATGTTGCAAAGGTTTCCTTCAGAATTTGTATCTTGCAACAATATGGGACTTTAGAGTAAGTTGACAATATCAGTAGGAAACAAGGATGCATAATCATGGCTAACCCCCTGGACAATTCTCTCCTTCACTATATTATTTATATATGACTGACTCTGGTAAATCGGAATGTTATGAAGAAGTAATGCAAGTGGAAACTAAAAAGAAGTGGGAGTAAGGCATGAATGAGGAGATGGACTCATTGGTAAGAAACCAAACTTGGGATTTCATTGAGTTACATGTAGGTAAAAGAGCATTGTGAATAAATGGGTTTACAACTTGAAGGAAGAGGAGGAGGAAAGAAGTTGTACAAGGCTAGACTTGTTGTAATAGGGTTTTCACAAAATAAAGGTATATACTTTGATGAAATATTTTCCCGTGTTGTTAAAATGACTTCAATTAGGACTATTTCAAGTCTAATGGCAGTAGAATATTTTTATCTTGAAGAGTTAGATGTAAAAATGACCTTTATCCAAGGGGATTTGGAGGAATAGATTTATATGTAGCAGCCACAAGGGTATGTGGTCAAAGGGAAGGAGAATTTGGTTTCCAGGTTGAAGAAGAGCTTGTATCGCTTGAAACAAGATCCAAGAAAGTTGTATTTGAAATTTGATAATTTTATGACAGAACATGGTTATAGTAGATGTCATTATGACCACTATGCTTATTTCAAGAGGCTAGATAATGGAATATATATTATCTTGTTATTGTATGTAGATGACATGCTTGTTGCAGGGTCTAACATGTAGGATATTGTTGGCTTATCTCCCTCCTCCAGGGGTCCTAACCCAAGTTCAGTCCCTTCTTCTCAGCGCAACAAAGCCCAAGATATCGACCCAATAGAGAAGAGCTTATTCAATAGCACCTACGACGTAGATGCAATCTCACCCGAGATATCTCAGATTGGATGGGGAACTTCCAGAACCACGTTTCCGCAATTGAGTGGGGGATTTCTGGTACCTTCGCCCTTTTTCCAAGAATCTCAACAAAGACCGAGGGTGGATTATTTGTGTTCACTATGATCCAATAGTTAGGCCCCAACCCAACTTATCTTATGCAATCTATTATATAAATAGTGGTTGTACAGCATAATCATATCCAAATAATACAATGTGACTGATATACATCTATTCATCTGTAATAAAATCTATAATAATTCATTCAATGCAACATTTACACAAGTAAGTCAAAAGCATTCAAAATTCACACATATACACATAATATAACGTAGAAACCCATCCAGGAGAAAAGCACAACGTGCTCTTCATCTGGCATGAGGAAATAGATGCACCTTTCGGCTGCACACTAAGCTGCAAACTTTTTCAATATATTCTTCTCTATATTTACATAATCCTCCTCCCTCTCATGCTCTCTGATATATTCTCTTCTCTCTTCCTACTTTACTCTACAAATGATTCGCACACATCTTGGAACAAATCAACCCTTCCTACTCTTTTGCGCACTCACATGCAGATTCCTTGTCTAATCAAAGTCCAATTTCATAGCCTAACCACAGAGAATCCAACCATCAACAATATAATAGTTTAGAAGCTAACCCGCATAAAAATTGGGTTCCTTCTTTTATATCCTCCTTACAGAATTGATACAGACTCGGTACATACTCCTTACAGACTCAATACAGACTCAATACAGACTCGATACAGACTCATTTTCTATCGCTTTCTCATCCAACTTCCTATATCCATCCAACAAATTGTCTTTCCTATTCTAGTAACACCTAATTGGGAGGCACAAATGGCTTGAATTATAGATATTCCTTCATGCTTGCAGCTACATCTGGCTCTAGACGAACATGTACCCACGATCATTAAGGCGTGTCACTTTCTCAGCATTACACCTTACTGTCATTTTCCAGCCATTATGCTACTTGCACACCTTCTGATGCTAATATTTTTTGTACCTTCCCTTTTCATACTCCTTCCTTCTATCATAGATTCCTCTTCTGGAGCAGCTTCCTCTTTGGGCACTTCTTCCTCTTCTTCTCCCTTTCTTTCACTGCCTATCTCGCAGCTTCATTTCTATTCTTTCTCTTTTGTCTCTAGTTCTGTTGTAGCTCCTTCTTCTTATCCTTTAGCTCTTCTCCATACTTAGGAATAATTCTGATTGAATTCTACCTTATTATCCCTAGGACCAATAGATATAAATGTGCTCAAAAGGAAACTACGTAAATCATTTGCGATGAAGGATTTAGGTGCTACAAAGAAAATCCTTGCTATGAGAGTAACAAGAGACAGAAAAAATCACAAATTGACATTGTCTCAGGGTGAGTACATAGAAAAGGTTTTGGAGAGGTTTAGAATGTAGAATGCAAAACTGGTTAGTACACCCTTGGCCATCCATTTCAAACTAAGTAAGGAGATGTGTCCCAAAACATAGGAGGAGATAGAATACATGTCCAAGGTTCCCTATTCATCAGTAGTTGGTAGATTGATGTATCCATGATGTGCAGAAGACTAGATATTGCACATACAGTGGGAGTTGTGAGTAGGTATATGAATAGTCTAGGTAAAGAGAATTGGAGGGAAGTTATACAGTGGATTCTCATGTATTTGAGAGGTACCACTTCTCATGCATTATGTTTTGGAGGTTCAGACACTGTTCTGTAGGGATATGTTGATGCAAATATGGCAGGTCATAAAGAGAGCAGGAGGAGCACCACATGGTATGTTTTTACTGTAGGTGGAACAAAAATAAGTTGGATTTCAAAACTGCAAAAAAAAATTTCACTTTCAACAATGAAAGCATAGTATGATACTACTATAGAGGTTGGTAAAGATATTATTAGATCATAGTTCATCAAGTGGAGAAGTGGTGGATTTATTTTGATCAGTCTCCATGTGGGAGATTGTTGGTTGTGGATCCTTATCTTCCATATTCAAATATGTTATTTTTTAGTCGTGTGTGTACCCCAGTGTTACTGTACACTCGTCCCTGCAGGGGGTCCGAGGGGACATCATCCCCTCACGGGGTCCGAGGGCCAGCAGTTTGTCAATGGGGGTTTAGGGGCAGCAACTTTGAAAGAAATTTTTGGGATGTTTTTTGGCCAATAGTTTATCGGCCCATGGTATTCAGTCACCTGTGGTATTTTCCCATGGAAATTCCCTTATAAAAGGACAACATTGGTATACGACTTTGTATTGTATCGTAGCATTGTAAAATAATCTATGTGATTGTATGAGAGAGTGAAGAGGAACTGCAGTGGGTTTGCTAAACATTGTATCCCTTTATTTTTGTTGGATGCTATAGTAATAAAGGACTGGCAATTTATTTGTGGATGTAGCCCATATTGGGTGAACCACGTTATATTGGCGTCTCTCTTGTAATGTGTTTTAATATTTGCATATTGTTTATTGTTTATTCTTATTGCTCTGTGATCTTGTTTTTCTAACAGGGATACAAATTTGAATTCTTGGAGGTGATGGGCCATTGATGATATTTCAATGCGTGGTGGGTAGTTGACATTCTTCCATTTTTGTAGTTGTGCAAATTTTCTGAAGAAAGGCATACGGTAGTGCAAATTTTATGAAGAAAGGTGTGGGTTGGCGTTACTTATTAAAGAAAGGTATCCAGTGGTGTGATTTTTCTAAAGAAAGGCATGCGGTGGTGCGATTTTTCCAAAGAAATACCTGTAGTGGCATGGTTTTTCCAAATAAAAGTGTGAGTAGCCCAAAATTCATTCCTTTTGTACTCTGAGGCTTAGATTGTTTTCTGGATTTACTGAGGATGTCTTTGGTGGGTTGCATGCTATATGTTTATGATGCCTTACCATGTAAATTGAAAAAATGTTTCATGTGTATGAGAACTAATCATTAATAGATAAGAAAAGTGTATGGTAACGTGATTGTTTTTAAGAAAAGTGTGTGAGTAGCCCAAAATTCATGCATTTTGTGCTATGAGGCTTAGACTATTTTATGGATCTACTAAGGATGTCTTTGGTGGGTAGAATACTAAATGTTGAGGATTCCTTACCTTGTAAATTGACAAAATGTCACATGTGTGGGAGAATTAAGCATTAACAAGCCTCCTCATAAAAGTAAAGTATTCTCGTCACCTATGTCAAGATTTAAAATGTAGGAAGAATTTTACCCTCAAACAAAAAGGAATTCCTTCCAAGCCATATCCTCCAAAAAAACTAGATAAATAACAAATATAATCATACCCGAGTCCTTCCTTATAAACCAACATTGAAAACAAGATTCAATTTATAATCATCTTCATAAAGCAGGAAGACTAAAAAATGCTTTAACCTCACAACAAACTTGCATGGAAAAAGCGCAGTGTAAAAAATACTTGAGTTCGTTTCTTCATAATATTTACAAAGTATACAAATAACAAGCCCTACCTTACATTTTCTCTATAAAGTATCCCAATTCAATGCTTTGTCAAATAATGCAAACCACATAAACAGCTTTTCTTCCCTGCATTATGGACCTATAGGACATAAATTTGGAAAAAAATGGTCTTGGTTGGGCAAAGAAGATCAACATCATGAATGATGCATAGGATCCCTATGAGCCCGAGACAGATGCCATGGGAGAAAACATCCAGGTTGAGAATGCTGAAACAAAATCCAATGGGAGGAGAAATCAAGAGATTCCCCCAAATATTGCAGCCACCATGAGGAGCCTAAGTTGAAGATAAGATAATGAAAGGATGATTAAATCTCAGGAAGAATAAAATCAGTCGAATGCAACCATGCTGCAGAGTTTGACAGACATCCAAAGGCAGATAAACTCTGGGCATTGGACAACAAATCCAGAAGGGAGTAGTAGTAGCTCAAGAAGAAATTCCTGCAAGAGGTCCAATAGCTCAAGAATAGTTTCTAGAGATAGAACATATACTCCAAAAATATCTTTTAGTGGATAATATGACTCTGAAGAATCCATTGAGGGTTTAAGATGTTCATCTCACAGGAGTAATAGGAAGAGGCATTACAAGAACAATTCATATGGGGAATTTAAGAAAGCAAAGCTTCCTACATTTGATGGTGAGGTAAAATATGGTCAAGAATCTAATGTTGGAATATATTAAACTCACTCATAACTTAGGATAAAATAATTAATCATTATTTGATTAATTATTCACCCACTAGCTTAATTAGTTGGCATCCACTTGCACCTTAAAGTCAATACATGCCATATATATCCTAAGAATGATTTATTTCTAAATTTGGGTTGATCTTGACCACCTTTTGACCATCCAGAATTAGTATATAGGACTTTACAGCAGATTCTGTTTTATTATGTTTTTTCTGCTTTTCCTGCTTTTCTATGGATAAGATAAAAGCTAGTCAACTAGGAAACTGGCAACTTTTGTTTCCAACCCATCATCCATTAGTTTTTCTCCATTTTCTAGGATTAGCATGTTTTTCCATCTCCTTGGCAAATCACTCATTATTTTTCCAACTCGTGAGGTCCTTGATATATTTGGGAAGTGCTTTAGCCATCTATGGGGGGTTTGCTATATTTTGGTAAGTCTGACTTTTTGATCTTTATGAGTTGTTTCCATACAATTTGATTTTCATATGAGGGATGTACTATTTATTCTCACTATTATTCATCATTATTCAATGGAAGGATACACACCAATATTCATCTCTTCATTCATGTGATTCAGTCTCTTTTCTTCTCTCTATTTTTCCTGTGTATGCTTGTGAGAATTCTTTGTAGCAAGATCTATTTCCTGTGCTTCTTCTTATAATAATTGCTCATAGCATTGATATATTATTTCTGCATGGTATCAGAGCTATAGGGATCACAACCTTTCCATATTCTACACAGCATCAAGGTTGATCAAGTTCTACAGAGTTGAGGAGCGCATCCAGTCTCCTATCCCTCTCTGAAGAAGATCTTGTCTAGATTACAATATTTTCCCCTAGTTTGTTTTGTAGGTTGCAGACAGTATCTCCTAGATCATATCAACAACTTAAATATGGATTCAAAATTTCCTCTACTATCTCCTTTCAACTATGCTGATTGGAAGCCAAAGATGAGTGCACACTTGAAGAGGCAATGTCTCTTTGATGTCTCCATTGGTGCATTGAGCGAACCTGAGTCTTATGAAGAGAAGATTGATTGGATTAATAATTGTGATAGAGCTTATGGAATTATGTGTTTGGGAATTTCTCCAAATATATATCATCTCATAGATTCTACTGAGTATCCATTTGAGCTTTGGAAAATTTTGGACAAAGCTTTTGGTTTGCAGGAAATAAAAGATGAAGCATGGAACAAACCCAGCATCTCCTCTTGTTATCTTTCTCAAGATTTATTAGCCTCTACATTATCTGATGAATTTGATCATGATGAATAATTTTCTCATACATTTCATGTTGCTGCTACCCTCTTTGATTCGAATGCTTCCTCCTGCAATGAAGAAGCAAATATCGAAGAGCCATCTTTTCTGTGTCTCTTGAATGTGATTTTTCTTATTGTGATACTATTGATGAAAAAGAAGTAACATATGGAACTGCTATAGATATTGATTATGATCCTATAACCCATTCATTTTTCTCTAGATATCCTATCTTAGATTATGAGATCTATGTGCCAGATTCTTCACACCTTTTGCATACCTCTCTCATTGATGGTGTGCAACCCAGTGACTTCCAAGATGTTTGTTTAGCCACATCAAGCCTTATTTATGTCATACCACTTAACTTACTTGATCTCATGTGCTTCATCATATCCTCCTTTGTTCTTGGCATCAATACTTAGAGCCTTCTTGAATATTTTGAACATGTCCTTATTTCCTCCTTTCATACAGAGGATTCATTACCAGTGTATTCCCATGAGTCTATTGATATGCTTATATGTGATCCTTTGGATTCTAATTTAGAAGCATAATTGTAGTTTGATACACATATCATACCACCATCCATACCATCTACCATAGCTTTGAATAATCATAATACTATACAAATCCCTAGTTCACTAGTTGATTCCTCATTGGTCTCTTATGCAGTGATATTTATCTTACATGATTTGAAGTCTTTCCTGAATTTCAATGGCTGGTTATCCATGACCTTAGTCATATATGGACTGATATTAAACATTTTTGGATCTGTTCTAAACACTTATGGTTCATATCTTATGCTCATCCATCATTCATATTTTTACACCTTTCAGTTTTCCCCAGTTGCTCATAATTTTCCTAGTCTAGCCCTATATCCTCATGGAGCCATTGAAGCCTTTTTCCTTGCTGTTCCATATGATAATATTTCTGGTATATCAAAGTTTTATCAGCCTCATATCATATCTATACAGGTGCTACATCATATTGGAAGATCGACATATGATTCACATCACAATTTTGCAGTTATTCAGGGAATTGGGTGTGAAATAAATTGTCTTAATTTTTATACTCTTTGGAAAGGAGTATGCACAGATCTATTTTCCATTTCAGATTATGTTTGCATATCAGAGTTTGACAGCAGAAATAAGGATTGAAATAATGCTCCTACTTCATCAGTTGATGATATACAAGGATTCTCTCCTCTTCCTTCTCACAAGTTCTACACTCCAACGCATGATCATGGAGTTCATGATTTATTCAGCAAGTCCTTCATCCAGAAGAATTTCATTCAGCTCATTAAAGTGAAGATGAAGATATGTTGAAGACATATTTCAAATTCTATGCCTTGTCCTTTCTTGAGGGAGGATTTTCCCCTTGTGGTTTTGCCTCTTTCCTCACTTTTCTGGACATAATAATTGTTAAAGGGTGACCATAGCCTTGTTGTTGGGCCCTATATGCATCTATATATTTTTTCATACCATCAAAAAGTCATAATTATAGGAGGGTATTGGAATATATTAAACCCACACATAACTTAGGATAAAATAATTAATTATTGTTTGATTAATTATTCACCCACTAGCTTAATTAGTTGGCATCCACTTGCACCTTAAAGTCAATACATGCCATCTATATCCTAGGAATGATTTATTTATAATTATGGGTTGATCTTGACCGCCTTTTGACCATCCAAAATTAGTATACAGGACTTTACAACAGATTCTTCTTTATTCTATTTTTTTTGTTTTTCCTGTTTTTCTATGGATAAGATAAAAGCTAGTCAACTAGGAAACTGACAGCTTTTGTTTCCAACCCATCCTCCATTAGTTTTTCTCCATTTTATAGGATTAGCATGTTTTTTCCATATCCTTGACAACTCACTCATGCTTTGTCCAACTCATGAGGTCCTTAATATATTTGGGAAGTGCTTTAGCTACCTATGGGGGTTTGCTATATTTTGGTAAGCCGACATTTTTGAGCTTTATGAGTTGTTTCCATACAATTTGATTTTCCTAAGAGGGATGCAATATTTATGTACACTATTATTCATCATTATTCAATGGAAGGATACACACCAATATTCATCTCTTCATTCATGTGATTCAGTCTCTTTTCTTCTCTCTATTTTTCTTGTGTATGCTTGTGAGAATTCTTAGTACCAAGATCTATTTCATGTGCTTCTTCTTAGAATCATTTCTCATAGCATTGATATATTATTTCTAAAGCTGAAGCTTGGATTCTTGGGATGAGAAAGTATTTCCAAGTCCAATACTACTTTAGAAATATGAAGGAAAGGGTAGCCATCTTCAACTTAAATGGAAGAGCATCTATATGGTGGGAGCACCTGAGGAAAGTGAAGAATATCAATGAAAGGAGAATTGTGTGGAAGAAATTCAAGAAATATTTCAAGAATAAGTACCTCTCTAATAGGTACTATGATGATCAGATTAAAGAGTTCCATGAGTTAAAATTTGGACAATTGACCATGGAAGAATATGCAAACAAATTCTTGGAACTGCTAAGGTATGTCAGGTATATTCGAGATGATAAGGTGAAAATTCAGCGTTTTATAAGTGGTCTACCTCATTCATATAAATATAGGATTGAAATTGACAAACCTCGAACTTTATAAGAGGAAATAAGGAACGCCAAGTATTCCTATGATCAAAACAAAAGAAAACCCGATATCCATAAGACATGGAAGGAAAAGAGGAATGAGAAGTTTGACCAAAGGAAAAAAGGTTTCAAACCCTCTCACTTCCTAAATCAGCAAAGGAAGCCATCACAAGCTATGACTAAGCCATCCAGAATTATGGGAGACAAGCCAAGAGATCCAAAAGAGCCAATAGAACCATTTCAATGTTTGGGATGTGGAGGAGACCATATGCTTAGGAACTGTCTACATCGGAATGGGAATGTAAGTCAACTTCACAACATCTAAGAAGTTGAAATTGTGGGTAAAGTGGTTAGGACCATCTCTAGAATCTATGCAGCACTAGAGGACCGCCAGGCAAATCATCAATCAACTGTGCTTGAAGTTGAAGGTAAGATTGCTAAGCAATTTATTTCTATTTTGATTGAACTAGAATCTACTCATAGTTATATCTCTCCTAAAATTGTTGAGATTTGTGCTTTTAAGAAATTAAATCATAGCGAATCATGGTTAGTTCAACCAGCCACTGGAACCAAGAGAAAATTTAGTGAAATTGTATAGAAATGTCCATTAGATATGGATGGTCTATTCACTTATTCAAACCTGAATATTCTACCACCTGGTTCCTATAATATTCTTATTGGAATGGACTGGTTAGAAGCACACAAGGTTAAGCTTGACTGCTACAACAAGAAATTTGAATGCATGGATGAAGAAGAAAACCCAAGGATTGTAAGAGACATTCCAAAGGTGATTTCTATTAGGAAGGTTTCAGCAATGCAGTTGAAGAAGTTATGTACAAAAGGGTGTCGATTGTATATAGCCAATGTTTTGGAGGCAACGAAAAATGAAACACCTAAGTTGGAAGACTATCCTATATTGCAAGAATTCAGGGATGTTTTTCCTGATGAGATTCCAAGACTTCCTCCAAAGAGAGACATTGATTTTATAATTGATCTTGTGTCAAGAGTCACACCATTGTCCAAGACACCTTACAGAATGAGCACACCAGAATTGCTAAAGCTGAAAATGCAGTTACAATAGTTCTTGGAAAAGAAATATATCAAGCTGAGTGTATCCCCATGGGGAGCACCAGTTCTATTTGTGAAAAAGAAAGATGGGCCACTTAGGTTATGTATTGACTATAGGAAATTGAACAAAGTTACCGTGAAGAATAAATACCCATTAACTCGAATTGATGACCTTTTTTATCAAATGAGAGGAGCAAAGGTATTTTCAAAAATTGACTTGAAATTTGGTTACCATCAGGTAAGAATCAAAGAGGAAGATATTCATTAGTCAGCATTTGGAACAAGGTATGGGCACTATGAGTTTGTGGTGGTACCATTTGGTCTCACAAATGCACTAGCTACATTCATGTGTCTCATGAATAGTGTTTTTAGCAAGTATCTGGACAAATTTGTTCTTGTCTTCATAGATGACATTCTTATTTATTCTAAGAATGAAGAATATTTGAGAATGACATTACAATTGCTAAGGGAGCATAATTTGTAAGGAAAGTTGAGAAAATGTGACTTTTATAAAGATAAAATTCATTACTTAGGTCACATTATCTCAGACGAAGGAACATATTCTATGAGTCAAGAAAGTTGAAGGAGCATGAGAAGAACTACACTACTCATGATTTAGAACTTCCAGCCATAGTACATGCTCTAAATATGTGGAGGAATTACTTAATGGGAAGGAAATTTGAACTAAGGACATACCATTGTGGTTTGAAATACTTGTTTAATCAACCAACATTAAATGCTAGGAAAGCTATATGGTTGGAATTTTTGTGCAAATTTGATTTTGAAATCAAACACTTAAAAGGAAAATAAAACAAGGTGGTTGATGCACTCAGCAGAAAGGTACATGAAATACAAGTGGAATCTCTTAGTACTTGCCAACCAGATTTGAGGCAACATATTATTAACCATTGAGGATGAAGTGTACGTGTAGATAAAGGACAAGTTGCAGCAGAAAAACCTTAAAAGGAAGTACGAAGGATATCAATAGGAAGAAGATGAACTTCTTACTTATAAGAATAGAATTTATATTCCAAATGTGGCATACTTGAGGAGGATTGTTATGGATGAGATCCATCAAGCTCCATATTCTGGTCACCCAGGATATCAGAAAACAATTGCTACAGCCAGAAAGTAGTATTTTTGGGAATGAAAATGGACATTGCTGAGTATGTCTCTAAGTGCATAAAATGTCAGCAAGTGAAAGTTAAATATCAACACCCCCCAGGTTTATTGCAAGCTTTGTCAATCCCGGAATGGAAATGGGAAGTCATTTCCATGGATTTTATTACAGGGTTGTTAATGTCTATGAGACAACATGATTCCATCATTGTTGTGGTGGACAGGTTAACAAAGGAATCACATTTTATAGCGGTCAAGTCCATATATAAAGTTGATACCATTGCAAATATTTTCATGAAGGAAATTTTCAGATTGCATGAATTGCCTAAGGCAATAATTTCTGACAGGGATACCAAGTTTACTTCAAATTTTTGGAAGCATCTTTTTGCATATTTGGGTACAAAGCTGAACTTTAGAACCACCTACCATCCTCAAACTGATGGACAAACAAAGAGAGTAAATCAGGTGCATGAAGACATTCTTCTCATGTATGTAATGGACAAACCATCTAAGTGGGAAGATTATTTACACTTGGTAGAGTTTGCATATAATAATGAGAAACAAGCATCATTGGGAATGAGTCCATATGAGGATTTATATGGAAGAAGGTGTACGACACCAGTGACTTGGGATAATCCAGTGAATAGAATTGTGTTTGGTCTAGAATTGCTTGAGGAAATGGAACAAGAGGTTGAAAAGATCAGGCAGGACTTGAAAGCATCCCAATATAGGCAGAAGAGTTATGTAGATAAGCATAGAGTGCATATAGAGTTCAGTGTTGGGGATCATATTTATCTTAGAGTGAAGCCAAGGAAGAATTCCTTGAAGCTTGGGAGTTGTGCCAAGCTATCACCTAGATATTGTGGGTCATTTGAAGTTCTTGAAAGAATAGGACCAGTTGCATAAAGACTTGCATTTCCTGGTAGCACTAGAGTTCATAATGTTTTTCATGTCTCTTTGCTTAAGAAATATGTACATGATCCTAACAATGTGATTAATTGGGATGTGATCCAGGTGGAACTCGAGGGAGAGTTCCAAACCAAGCCATTGTGCATCCTAGACAAGAAAGTAATGGTGCTCCAGAACCGATCCGTTGGACAGGTAAAGGTGCAATGGAAGCATTATGGTCCCGATGAGGCTACATGGGAGTTGGAGAATGCCATGAGAGTGGCACATCCATTTTTGTTCAATTTTGCAGAGCACTGAGGACAGTGTTAATGTAAGGGGGAGGGGAATGTAATATCCCAATTTTGATCCCATTGCATTAAAATTGTACATGATGTAAATACCATTATTAAATCATGGTGAGGAGATAAAGGGCAAGGCCCCGCCATCGATTTAGTGTTTTATGTATCGATAGTTAAAAAGAACGATACCTATGGTTTTCGTGCTAGCCAGACACATTATAAATTGAGACATCATGTAAATATGCAATTTAATAATAAAATACCCGCAACTAGCCATGCAATACAACAAAGAGATGGGGGCAATCTTTCACAAGGAATAGGGAGGGAAATTATTCAAACCTTGAGCCAATAGTGTTGAGCCAAGTGTCAATGAGAGAACCCATAAACTCTCAACTACCCATTTTGTCTTATGCACCCAATCATTTAATTCTTCCAGTAATTGGTTAAGGTAGTTAATGCATTGGGAATTGAGAGGTATTGCAGTCAAAATTCGTATTGGGGCAAGCCATCATTTTTGAAAATCGTGTTTTTGCTTATGGGGAAAGTTAACACCCAAAAATTGGTGCCCATTCCATTCTTGACCCACATTTTTCTCCTCCTCGCGCAATTGGAGATAGCTAGGGTGTTTTCCTCACGATTTTTTGCGATTTTCCTCATTTCTCCATGGCTGGGAATTCATTTTTGTATTGCTCAGTGGATAGGAAGGGATATTCACGATTTGGTGGTTTGGAGAGGTCTCTTTTGTTCCTGTAGTGTCCAAGATCATTATCCGAAGTTGATTTTATCACCCAAGGTTGATTTCCCCATCTGAAATTTCATTTTTGGTTGCCAAACGTTTTTCTACAAACCCGGCATTTTGTTGTTATGTGCATCCCTATTTTGGTTTGAAAGACATAGGAGTGGAAGAGGCCCATAATTGGCTTGATAAACCTAGTGAAGAGAGGAACCTCACAAAGAGATCAAGAGGGGTTGGTTAATCTTCTCTGCACACCCTGAAGAGCACTGGAAGGAAAGGTATGTCCTGAGGGACTGTGTAGCAGTGAAGGGAATACTTCCTTGTGTTAGGTGTGTAGGTATTATGGATGTCAAGCTAGATAGATCTTGTGCAAGTTTCCATAGCTTTGTGTTTGATCTCACTAGCTTAGCAATTCATCCTTTCAACTACCTTAGCAACCTGATAAACCCAACTATAGATTGGTTTGGCTGAATTTTCATATGTATTTGGCTATGTGTGAGCCTGTTGTTCCCCTTTTTCTTTTGGAAATCATGCCCAACTCGGGGGTGGCAGTTGTGCTGAGAGATTGATGAGCACAACTGGCCTATGGTTGGGTGGAACATTGCAGCGACATAGCTAGTTGCAAGACAGCTCTTTTACAAGATAAGTGCTCTCTTGTATTTAATTTATGCAATTGTATTTGTTTAAGAATTATTATGGAGATATTGAATGTGTTGAAATGTATTTGCTTCCATTGTATATTATTGCATTATGCATCTGCATATGTCATTAATTTCAATGCATTTTTGTTTATGTTCATGGGGCTAGATTCCCGATCATGATAGACAGCAACGCAGTTAGTCGCGCCCTCTCCTTGTCGAGAGAGGAGGGGAGGGGAGGGGAAGGGACAGTGTGGCTCACTCCTTTTCACCTAGTTTATGGAGTTTAGGTAGTCTAACCTATTGAGTGTTAACTCCATTCCTTACACACGGGTATTGAACAACTTTGCTTTTGAAGTTTCCCTCACCTTCCAAAGTATTTCCCACCACCAAACATGGTCACCACCTCTATCTGCTAGAAAACAAAAGGTGTTTCCCACAAAAAAATAAAATAAAAAAATTCCCACCACCCAACATGGTCACCTCTATCTCCTGTAAAAATGGTCACCTCTATCTCCTGTAAAATGTAACCAAATCTAGTTGTATAAGAACCCAATAGACTTACGACACATAACTAATATAAAATATTTATAAAAAATAAATGTTAGTATATTAGAGTTTTAAAAGTTTTTGTTCTCATTTTATATGGAAATAGTTGGAATACATTTATATAAAGGAAGTTTAATGTGAAACAAATAGTAGTGTGGCATGGACTAACCAAGTACACCCATGTTAAAATAAACAACTTTTCATTACTTCTAACCTTGTATTCGTTTTTATAGTTTTTTCAAAGAGTGGCAATGGGGATGGAAAAAAATCAAAATGATGGAGAGTAGGTTAAATTTGTACGGAAGGATATTATTTTTTTAAGTGATAAATTAAGTTGAATTTAAATACTAATAGTAAGAGTAAGAGTTTTATTATGATTTAAGTTTTATGTAGGGTGGAATTTGGTTCGTTTTTAACCCATTGAAAGATAAGAAAATGTTTGAAGTTTTGAACCAATTAGAATTTTCACTTCTTAAATGGTTGTATTCTAATGATGGAGAGAATACTTTTACATGTTTAATCAACAGCATATAGTAACAGCCTTGTATTATTTTCTATTTGTTAAATAGAAAGTATTTTAAAATAAGGTTTTAATGTTTTGAATATGAAGGTTTCCATAATTGATCATAGTTATGATAGATTTTCTAGATTTGAAGGGTGTTAAAGATGTTGAAATTGTTAGGTATATGTTGTAATCTTTGTAAGCGACCAAAGAAAAGGGGGTCTAGGTGGTCGTGTGGTACTAGAGCCCTCCAAAGAAAATTTTTGTGTTTATTTTTTACCCATTTTGAGTTATTTTTTATCAATGGTTTTTTTTGTTTATTGTATACTAATTTTGGTTAAGGAATTGAAGTTGTAATCTAAGTTTGGTTAATGGATTAAGGTTTTGGATGATATATATTGTATTTTAAAAATAAAAGATAGTACAATGGGATAGAGAGTGGAGAAAATCTTAGGAATGTTAGTTTTCCCAATTTTAGGTTTCCTCGGTAAATCTTTTTGTAATGTGTGTGTGAGTCATTACTGATTCTTGTGTTTAAGATTATGTTTGGTATTACTTTCTTACATATGTTTATCAAAAATATTCACAAGTGTCTCAATCTTTTGAGTGGACATTCCACCCATCATTAGGGACCAAATCAAGATTGCTTCATTTATCCCCTAATAATAAGTGGAGAGTCGACTCAAAAAATTGGAACACTTCACAATCTTTAACACAATTCAAATAAAAAAAATTAATGTATGTAATAGTGGCTTATATATATATATATATATATATATATATATATATATATAGCCTGGTGGGTTATCTTGAGTGGTTGAGAGTTGTATTCGTAAGAAAAAGGTCTCGGGGTCAAATCCTTGAGTCGCTATGCAAGGGCCTCACTCAATGTCCCCGTCGAGTTAGGCCCCGTAATCAATTCCGATGGTTTACCTTGGGTACCATCCTCAAAATGAGGGGAAGCACCTGAGGGTTTCCTAGGACATGTTCCATATAAAAAAATAAAGGTTTATATATAGAAAGTTTAAAGACCTAAAAAGTAATGTGAAACAAATAGTAGTGTGGCGTGGACTAACCAAGTACACACATGTTAAAATAAAGAAATTTTCATTACTTCTAACCTTGTATTCGTTTTTATAGGTTTTTCAAATAGAAAGTAATTCTAGTTTATGTATTTAAGAGTGGCAATGGGGATGGAAAAAAAATCAAAATGGTGGAGAGTAAGTTAAATTTGTATTAAAGGATTTTTTTTTTTAAGTGATAAATTAAGTTGAATTTAAGTATTAATAGTAATAGTAAGAGTTTTATTATGATTCAAGTTTTATGTAGGGTGGAATTTGGTTCGTTTTTAACCAATATGAAAGCTAAGAAAATGTTTGAAGTTTTGAACCAATTAGAATTTTCACTTCTTAAATGGTTGTATTCTAATGATGGAGAGAACATTTTTACATGTTTAATCAACAACATATAGTAACAGCCTTGTATTATTTTCTATTTTTTAAATAGAAAGTACTTTAAAAAAAGGTTTTAATGTTTTGAGTATGAAGGTTTCCATAATTGATCATAGTGACGATAGATTTTCTAGATTTGAAGGGTGTTAAAGATGTTGAAATTGTTAGGTCTATGTTGTAATTTTTGTAAGCGACCAAAGAAAGGGGGTCTAGGTGGTCGTGTGGTACTAGAGCCCTCCAAAGAAAAGTTTTGTGTTTATTTTTTACCCATTTTGAGCTATTTTTTACCAATGGTTTTTTTTCCATTGTATACTAATTTTGGTTATGGAATTGAGGTTGTAATCTAAGCTTGGTTAATGGATTAAGGTTTTGGATGATATATATTGTATTATAAACATAAAAGATAGTACAATGAGATAGAAAGTGGAGAAAATATTAGGAATGTTAGTTTTCCCAATTTTAGGTTTCCGCAGTAAATCTTTTTGTAATGTGTGTGTGAGTCATTATTGATTCTTACGTTTAAGATTATGTTTGGTATTACTTTCTTACATATGTTTATCAAAAATCTTCACAAATGCCTCAATGTTTTGAGTGGACACTCCACCCATCATTAGGGACCAAATCAAGATTGCTTCATTTATCCCCTACTAATGGGCGAAGAGTCGACTCAAAACATTGGAACACTTCATAATATTTAACATAATTCAAATAAATAAATAAATAATGTATGTAATAGTGGTTTACATACATACATATATATATATATATAGCCTGGTGGGTTAGCTTGAGTGGTTGAGAGTTGTATTCGTAAGAAAAAGGTCTCAGGGTCAAATCCTCGAGTGGCTATGCAAGGGCCTCACTTGATGTCCCCGTCGGGTTAGGCCTCATAATCAGTTCCGACGGTTTACCTTGGGTACCATCCTCAAAATGAGGGGAAGCACCTGAGGGTTTCCCAGGACATGTTCCATCTAAAAAAATAGAGGTTTATATATATATATATATATATATATAAACCTCTATTTTTGTAGTATATTTAATCTGCATTTTGGAATTTGTGGTGGTTTTTGGTTGGAATCCGATAAATTTATTTTTGGTAAAATCCAAATTTGGAAGTGTTTAAATCATATTTTGAATCAATAAATAGATTCAGCACCCTCGAATATCCCCATGATACCCATATTATGCAATTTCCCTAGCTAATATATGTGATTCTAATTTTTTTTAAAGATTTTCAAACTCAATCCAAAGAGAATAAGAATAAAAACATGCCAAAAAAGGTTGAAAATGTAGAATATTTAGACTACACACACACACACATATGAGTGGATTAAAAAGTGGACAAACTCAACATTTTCCACGAGCTTATTTTTTTACAAGGTAAAAATCCACCTTAATCAAGTTGTTTTCCCAAAATTCCAATGAACTGGGTCATTTTAAAATGGGACAAAAGTCAAAGGGCAAAGTTTCATGGTCAAAGTTCCCATCAATAATGTCGAACTATAACTTTCGGTGAAATTCTTATCAAATTTGGGGAAGAATTTCAATGGAAAGAAGTTGGGTTTTCCCACTAATTAAATTCAACATTTTCGTCATTTATTTATTTATTCATTTTAAATTATTTATTTATTTGGTGGGGCAAAGTTCTTTTTTTGTAAGTTAGGATTTTGTATTATATCACTATACAAAAATATTTACAATATTATAGACCTAATTTTCCCTCATAAGGAAGAATGTAAGAGATTATCATTGTAGAAAAAACAATCATGCACTGAAGAGACAAAGAACCTTCTATCAAAATAGCTACAGTGTTTTCAAGAAAAGAAAAGATTATTGTCCTTATTGGTCTATCTAACAACACTAACTATAAAAAAAACATTTTTACAAAAATAGAGGGTATGTGATGTATCAATATCCCTCTAGCTTGAGAATATAGAACTAGGGGATCTAAATAAAGCCATATAACTAGCAAACTATAAAACAAATACCAAGAGAACCTTCATGCAAGGGAGACTAAATTAGTGATCATTTTCAAAACCTGAGTTAAGAATGACTAAATCTAGTTCAGAGTGATGTTGATTGTCCTCAACAAATTGTTCATTGGGCCATTTTAATTTTGGATCATTCTCTTCATCTCCTACAATTGCATTCAAACCCCTATGGACCTTGATAATAGCATCATATTTAGATTCCATGAATTGCAATTTATGCATTATGTCCAGGTGCTATTGTGTCTCTCTTTTCCTCCCTAGTCGTTGATCGTTAGAGTCATGGATTCCTACTAAGATCTGGTAAATTTTTAATGCTCCTTCTTGAATGGTGTGTTATTACAGTTCCTGGGTTGGCCTCTCCTCGAAAACGAAATTGTAAAGAACCCTTAATATTCAATCTTATCACTTTCCAAGACCACTGACAAAGTCAAAATGTCCCCTAGTCAAGCACTTGGGTAAGATGATGAGAGGACGCTGAGTAAGGAACAGTAGAACAAGACCTTACCACCTCTCCATAAATCATGTTGATGAACCTCCATTCTCCACTAATGATCCAACCCACAAACCTTTATTATCTCACACCTTACTTATTGTCCGTATTAGTGAATTGTGAATGCATTAAGACACTTTTATTACTAGGAGTAATTGAGTTGTACAACATCTCTATAGGTTGGATGACAAACATGGTTACTCATCATTTTACTTGAACACCCACTTGATCACTTAAGTATTTGTATGATCTGTAAATTATAGGTGCCACCCCCAAACCTCACAATGTTGACTAATGATGGCATCTAAGGTTCACCTCCCTATCTACCCATGTGGATGGAGGGAAAGTTTCAACTTTATCCATTCATTTTTTTCGGGGGGAAGGGATTTGATGATTTAGGTCATGCAATATTCAATGTAGCCATTGGTTTGTTCTCTCTCAAATCCTATGGTCCGCTAGCTTCTCAAACCTCACAATGTTGACTAATGACTCATCTAAGGTTCACCTCCCTATCAACCCATGTCGATGGAGGGAAAGTTTAAATTTTATCCATTCATTTTTTTAGGGGGGGAGGGGGGGGATTTGATGATTTAGGTCATGCAATATTCAACGTAGCCGTTGGTTTGTGCTCTCTCAAATCCTATGGCCCTCTAGCTTCTCCTCACTCTTATTATCGACTGACAACTTGCTAATCATGTAGGTAGGTAGCTTACCTTGGCCTTACCCAAAAACAAAACGTAATCAATATGAAATCCTATTTGTTATGTGAAATACGCCATCAATTTTGGTTAAGTTCAGAACTAAATCCTTGCAATGCATGAGGACCCTAAATAGACTGAACGAATATATATATATAATGGCTGTAATCTCGTACTAGTCTCGAGCTTCATTTTTCCTCAAGCAACTTTGTTGTCTCAGAGATAATTATTTTATCCGGAAATCACGAAAACAATCCACTTACAGAATACTTGCATCATATTGTTAAACATTTGACTATAAAATATACACAAAGGACATTCACTTTCTCATGCAGTTGATTCATGTACGTTTCTCTCTTTTTAAAGTTCAATTCAGTTCTCTTTTCATTGCATGGCTTATATGGCTATGGCTAGTTTGCATGGATATAGTGGCTACGGATACTACTAGTTAGCTTAGTGATATTTTGAGGGTTTTGATCCCTTAGAATTTCAAGGACAATCGGTACTCTCCCCATACAACTAGAGATGTCACAGGTGTGGGTGCCTTTGCTACTTTATTTATTTTGTTATTTCCTACTATTCCTATGACCATATTAAACTCCCTTTTCTCTTATGCCTCATTTTTGGAGTGACGAGGAGCCACTTTCAGTAGGATATAATTTCAATATCTTTCATAAGATACGGCGTATCAAATATTTTATTCCCCCGTCTCCCTTTGAACCTATGTGAAATGGAAAAATTGTTTCTTAGATCATAGCCCATGCACATAACACGGAACTCACAATGTGTCAATAGTTTACAACAACTCTTTGTAATGAAGGTGTGATTGTAGTGTTGTGTTTTTTGTGTGGTTTCTGATGGATTACAACTGGCTAATTGACATTTAAATATTTGAACGTTCCTTTAGTTTGCAAATATGTGTGCCTCTGTTTTTTTTTGTAAGCTCTATAGTGAAATTATATTATAGTACAAAAAATAAGCAGTACATGCACAAGAGGAACATGGATTTCACCAACCTATCATGGATTCCTATCAACCTATGGCTGCTAATACATATAAATAGAGACTCATATCCTATGCATGGAGTTCCATCCTAAGTCTATCAATTTTCACCTTCCATGCATGGGAGGCCAAAAACAACTATGTAGGCTTATTCCCAAATACATTTCCAAATAAAACAATAAAAATCAAAATGGCTTGGATGGGATTGGAACTAAACAAAATTACAGGCATTGAATTTCTCTAGACTACTTGACTAATTTCTTCCATAAAAACTAAACTTCAGAGGAGAAAACACAGAAATTACTCAGAATTACGGGTTGCTTCAACATTTTCGGGCTTCTCTTCAAAGATGGGACATCGTTAGTCCCCGAAACTGGAAGTAGTGTCCATATATTTTTTTATAGGGAGCACTTATATTTTTCTAAAAGAGGAAAGGTCCAACAGTCCACAATGCTCCACCTTATTTCACCTACATCCAATCACAGACACAATGTCTATTCTATCATGGGAAGTGAGAGGATATTTGACCACTTGATTCTCTTGGTTCCCCATTGGTTGGGAGAATAACGACAAATTTGGAGAGGAGGAGGATTTGATGGAAGGAGATGGAGAAGGAGAAGGTTGAGAGTTGTTGTGTCTACCAGATCCCTGAGAATGCAAAATAAATTGAGCCATCATGTTTTTTACCCTCTAGTAACACCTACGAGGAATACAAGCTCATTGACTAGCTATATATTGAATAAAAAATTCATCTTCCCAATCATCCAGTATTTTCCTCAGATGGGAGGGAAAGGAGTTGTCATAACCACCTTCAAAAAAATCTATGTTGCCTCTACCTCCAGAGCTTCCCCTGCCTCTGGTATCACGTTGGGGAGTAGCACAAATTCGTTTGGACATAGTTGCAGCCAGAGAATGAAAAATATACATGAATACATGTGTTAAATACCACCATATATGTGAATGGAAGAGCCAAAAATCCCATAGTTCGGCTGGGGGGAGTCGTACAATACACTACAACAAAAATTGGATTTAGCGTCGAATTTAGCGCCGGATTTTAGTGTAATTTTTTCCTAATTTTGGTGAACAATCCGGCGCTAAACCTGGTGCTATTGTACAATTTCATAAAACGCCATCTATTGCATCTTTTTTTTCCTCCTTTTTAACATCCATTTTTGCGTCCATTTTTGCACCCAATTTTTTGCATCTTTTGTTACGCCCAATTTTGCATCTTGTATTGCATCTTTTTTTGTGTCATTTGTTACATCCTTGTTTGCACCTAGTTTGACGCTCAATTTTGCATCCAATGTTGTGTCTTATTTTGCTCCTGTGTTTTCATCGAGTCTTGCACCAAATTTTGCACCATGTTTTGCATCAAATTATGTGTCCAATTTTGCATCTAGGTTTGCATCTAAATTTGGGCCCAATATTGCGTCTAGTTTTGCATCCAATTTTACTTATAATGTTGCATCCCTTTTTTCATCTAATTTTGCATCTTGTTTTACATCTTTTTTTGTATCCATGTTTGTGCCTAATGTTTCATCTTGTTTTACGTCGTATTTTGCATCTAGTTTTGCACCTAGTGTTGCATCTTGGTTGATGTCTTTTTTGCATCTATGTGTGAGCCCAATGTTGCACCCAGTGCTGTGCCTAGTGTTGTGCCTAGTTTTGCGCCCATGTTTGTATCTAATATTGCATCTAGTTTTGTGTACAATGTTGCATCCCATATTGCATTAAATATTACGTCTAGTTTTACATCCAATGTTTCGTCCCATCTTGCATCCAATATTGTGTCTCATTTTAGGTTTTTGTTTACATCAAGTGTTGCTTCCAGTTTTGCACCTCCTGTTACGCCTATTTTTATGTCCATCGATACACCATATTTTGTGCTCAATTTAATGTCCAATTTTACGTCTAGTTAGGAGTCCACTTTTGCATCTATTGTTGCATCTAGTTTTGGGCCTAGTATCGCATCTAGTTTTGAGTCATTAATTGTGTCTAGTGTTGAGTCTTCTTTTGCATCCAATTTTTCTTTTACTGTGACATCCATTTTTGTGTCCACATTTGTGTCTGACATAACTTCCACTTTTGCATCCACTTGTGTGTTTGGTGTGACGTCCACTTTTACATCTTGTTTTGCATTTAGTGTTGCGTCTAATATTGCATCCATCTTGCACTACTACATTTTTTACCTTTAGAAATACACTGCAATATCATTAGGGCATGGAGGAATCGAACCACCAACCTCCTGCTTGTAAGGCAGGCGCTCTTCCATTGAGCTAGCACCCTTTAAGCATCAAGAAGAGGAGCAATATTAAAACAGATTTCATCATTTGAATTCTAATAAAAGACAATAAGATCCAAAGACAGTGATGCTTAAAATCCAGTTTATTTTTCCAAACACATTAATAAGCACAAAAATCTACCATGATCAGGCAACAAAATATCCTAAACAATTACACAATCTATTAAAGTGTTTCGTAAAAGGGTCTTAGAGAACAAGATAATGTATTGATGCATACCTAATAACCTAAACTTGAGAAGGACAGAGAATAAGGATGTGTTTAAGAAATAGTTGTAGAATCCAATTGAGGATTGTGTGTTGCTACATAAATGTTTCTATTTGTTGATTATGTGATTGTGTTCAACAATGGGATGGTAAGAGAAGCACTCATGAATGGTTATTAAAAGAAGATGCCTACCTCATGATTCTTTAAGCCTCACCTGAAGTCTAGTTGTTGTTTCAATTTTCATCGTGCTAGGAATAGGTTGTTCAGTTTTGGTGAGACCTCTGGATTTACATGGACAACAGTAAAACCCTGATTGTAATGAACGAAATAATTTCATCTACACCAGTGAACTTTCGATTATATTAAAAACAAATCTTGGTGAATGAAATAAATTGACCACAACTTGAAAACTATAGTGTCATCATGTTAGTGCACTTGATTAAGCATCCTATTTTGACAGACTCTTGAAGAATTTATTCAGAAGTTCAGATACTCTCTTTGACAACTAAATACATAGATGTTCTCTTTTACAACAAAAATAAGGTTATTAAACGGAATCTGGATTGAAAATATTTAAGTGCACATAACAAGATACATGGACTCAAAATTGTTTTTAGTTAATGTTATTTCTAGATGGTACATTTCATCTTCATAAAGTTATTGTCTAAACTATTGTCTTTGGTTATTTCAATCATTCTGAATCTTAACCTCCTTTCTTAAACAAGCTAGTACATTTTTTTTTGGAACATTTCCTAACTGTTTACAACGCTGGAGTCAGATTGTTATTGATATGTTGTGCAAGACCTCTGACCCTCTAGAATCTAGACATGTATGCATGACCAATTAAAATGTTCATAATGACCAACCAGTTCAAATTGGTGTTTTAACATTCCTTAAAGGAAAAACAAATAAAGTGGGAAGGCTAGGTTTACCATTTGTAAGGAGACTACTATTATCCCCAAGAAAGAGAGAGAGAATTAGTTAATTATTTTTTCCCATAATGGACCACAAATATCAAAACATCGTCAGTGTAGAAACCACTTGTCACTAATTATATGCCTTCTAATATTCCAATAAAGTACCTAATATCCTCAATGGACCCTTATCCAAGGTCCGTTCCATCTTAGATATCAAATGTTCATCCTATGAGGATTGGAAATCCCAATATTATATAGACCTTTACTTTGGTCTGGTCATGGAATCCATCCAACAACCCACTGTGGTCAATCAAAGCCCTTTCCTAGACTACAAAGATCAAGATGGATTTCTTTATAAGTTGAATCAATTGTGTGTTCCATCTAGATCAACTTGCCTTCTGCTTATCAAGGATCTTAAAGTCATAAACCTAGATCTCTCGAGCACCAAGAGAGATCATACTTCTTGAGGTATAATTTTTTTATTATTTACTCCCATGTCATGTATTAGTTCCTTCATATTAAATGATAAAAAAATTACGCCTAACGAAATTTAATCCCTCTAAGTGATTGAAGATCTGGGCTTAAGATGGATATACACCGGTTACATCACATTACATACATGCACTCAAAGAATAACCTACAGGTCCTTAAACAGAAATATGTGTTCACATCTATCAACACTTCATATTTTGCATGTACTTGAACTCTGTATTAAAACATTGAGGAGTGCAAATACTGCATGGTATAAGGTAATTCAAAGATGGATATACGTTGGTTACATCACAATACAGATCTGCACTCAAAGAATAACCTATAGGTCCTAAAATAGAAGCATGTGTTTGCATCTATCAACACATCAGATTCTGCATGTACTTGAACTCTGTATTAAAACATCGAGGAGTCCAAATACTGTATGGTACAAAGTAACTGAGCTTAATAAATCTTCAATTTGGAAATTATGGACAGCAAGCAAATCTTAAACAGAAAATCACACTAATATATCATTGGAGGAAATTACAATGGTATCCAACACACAGGTGTCCCAAAAATGGGTTGACACCACCATCCATGGCATCCTACTAAAAAAAATTCTAAGCCAGTATAACACACTATCAACTACAACTTGATCAAGGGAAAATGGACATTGTTCTTGCTTGGCTAATAAATGCGCTTCACTAACTTGACAATGTCACGCTGAAATTCTAGTGGATGGATCAACTCTGGATGGCCCTAGGGAAGACAACCTACATTTAGTGTATCCAGGATTCCATCTAGACTTTCTTCTCCACAAGCTTGGATGTTAGAACTTAGGAGATCAGGGCTCCCTCTTATGCTCTTTGACCAAGATTATACAGCTAGACTGACTCTTCCTGGCCACACCACAGAGGACATCATCTTCCAGTGCATTGGAGATTTCACAATGATTGGTACCTTTGATGGGGATATCATCCCTTGGCCCCCATACTCATCACTAGCAGCCAAATCAGGCACTGCTTGACATCATCTCATCTTGTCTAGCATTGAGTTCCTTCTACTTTCAACACTTTAGCTATTTCACATCATCTTTTTGTGTACCCACACTTTACTTCTTATGCTTCTTAAGTTACCTTTATTATCTAGTTGATTACCTATTAGTTATGACATTAAATCTCCTTATTTTGGCACTATTCTATGAGATACTTTTGAAATCCCATGTTGTACTTTAACTTTTAGTTTTTGGATGTACTTTTTAGATGTGTTGGCCTACTTTTGTGGTCATATGTCAAACACTACAAAATTATCTATCTTATTTTATATCTCTCTATAAGCTTCTCTAAACTCATTTGGTTGCGTTGATGCTATAGTTGTCCCCATTGCTTGTTTCCATCCTCCATGACAACTTGTTGATTCTTAGAGATTCCAAGAAGGGAAACCCTATCTTTACTATGTACTTTCATATTTCCAAATGATTCCATACATATTGTGGAAGTTTGTGCCTATTCTTGATGGTAGCCCTAGCTTCCCTTCTCACTGAATGAGCCAAGAACAATACATCCTATAACTCTAATTGAACTCTAGTTTCACTCTTCTGCATCAGCGTTTGGATCTCCTCTCTTCATTGTCTTCCCCTTCGACCCTGATCTTCAGTAATTAACCTTTTTATTCTTTCTAAAATGGTAGATATATGGTGGCTCCAACTTCATGTGTGATCTACAAATGTAAGAAAGAAAAGGAAAAACATTGTTGCTTTAATAAAGGTGATTTTTTTACAATAAGTTACAAAGAGCCTATTGCAAGGAAAATATCGTGTCCATCTCTTTTGAATCTATAGCTTATTGCAAGGAAAATATCTTATCCATCTCTCTTGAATCTTGTTGAAGTTGTTTGTGATAACCATTGTTAGAGGTGGACACTTTAATACCAATAGTTCTCATTTCTAAATTCAAAGACCAACTCTCCTCAAAGTGATATTGAGCACGTATTGATTATTTTCCCATTTGACTTATAGGTCGTTTTATCCCAAAATTAGCGAATATATTGTGCAGAGGGTATCCTAACTTTGAGATATAAAAAATTGACTCCAGAACAATTAAACACTATCTCATTAAATGGAGGAATTTCTAGAAGAAGATTTGTCATTTACATTGTAATAATACAATGTTGCCTTTTGATATTGCAGTTATCCTTTGACCCTTAACACAAGTTATAATGCATATACTCCACATAGATTTGACAGGAAATACAATATGT
>LPNX010148253.1:0-73692 GCA_001517045.1 Pseudotsuga menziesii | reverse complement strand
TGAAAGGAAGACATGACAATGCTATTAAGGTAAATAAAGAGTAATTCTCATGCCTTAACCTGGTAATGTGCATAACTTGGAAGCTTCAACCCATTTGTTATCTCTGAATTCGAGATGGGGGCGCAGTTTGGAATGAATAAATATCATCTCTTCTTTTGTCTACAAAAATTATATTATATCCTCGTGATTTTTAAGGACCTTCGTGACCACACCCATCATTCTCATAAGCATCAACTTCCTCATACAGAATAAACTGATCTTTACTCTTCTCCGGAGGGCTTGGCCTTATGTGAAGCTCATCTTCTCTTTGCCTCAGTTGTTTTGTGTCATCCTCATCGTTCACAAGGTCTCTATACTCCACCAAGTACCATGCCACCTTCTTTTTTACAAGTCATGCACAGAACCAGGCCCCTCTGAACCCTCTTCATTGTTGGACACCTCCACCAGGTCACCATTGCTCAACTTCAATTTCTTAGATTGATGATGGGAAGTCCAAATCATGTATTGATGAAAGCTTAAAGGATTCTACATAGAAAGTACAGTTTACAAAAAATGATAAAATCCAAGAAGCAACTGATGAATCAGAGGAAATGTTGAAAATGCAAAAATATACATCTAATCAAATGCATTATGAAACTTTTTCCAAGAAACATGATATTAAGAGGGAAGTAATATCCAGGAAAAATGACAAAAGACACATGGGGTAGGTGAGAATAAGAAAAATCCTGCTACATCCCCAATATCGTCTGATAAGAAAGACATGAAGATGCTCAATTCAGTTCAAGTTGGGCTTAAAAAGCACAACTCATTATCAACATCTAACTCTGACAATATGAGGTCCATACTAAAGATAAAGAAGCCTACAAGCCATTTTGAGGACCGTTTGAGGTCTAATGTTGCTGGTGCAGTGCTTACAAGCCATTTTGAGAACCATTTGAGGTCTGATGTTTTGGTGCAATATCTTCAATAACTGAGCCGGAGTTGAAGACGCCAAAGAGAGACTTTAAAAGTTCATTAGAGAGTGAAAGCAATATTCATAATGATGGAGACAATATTTTGAATTTTTCTTCTTATCTTGAAGAAATTAGGATACAATCACCAGATATAAGCATTATTTCAAAGCAGACCATGAGTGAAAAGCAGTTTGGCCAGAAAAGGCAAAGCATGGAAAAATAAATTAGAGGTTCTCGATTAGTGCCTGAAACTGAGTTCCTAGATCGTAGAAAAACAGTGACAGATAACATTGTTAGCAATTTTGAATATTTTAAACATGGAAACACTGAAGCGAGCATTCAAGTTTCAAACTGTAAAGAAAATTTGAAGGGTGAAAAATATTTTGAAAATATTCATGAAAATTATGTTCCTAATGAAGATCATGTTCTTTCTACTTTTGTGACTAAAGACAATGAAGTTAGGGTAGTTCCAAACACTTCTTTGCATCAGAATTCCATTATGAAGAAGAAAAGAAACCTTTTGAAGAAACATAATTTAGGGAGGGCCTAGCTGATATATCCTTTCTTGAATGGGGGGCCTTCCCACCTACTTTGTTTGTATGGACTGAATAATTCCAATATAGGGCTAATAGAAAAGAAATGCTAGAATGCATGGAAAAAATAGAGAATAACGGAGCATGCAATAGAATAGGGAATGGGTCGATGCAGTGAACTTAGCCTTTTGGCCTTGTCTCGATCTGTCAATGAAGGATTTCATTTCCCACTCAGCTGCTTCACTGTAAACCTATAGAGCTTCCACTTGTTTTGTCACATTTATCACCAGCTCCACTTGCTTTCTCTCCTAGTCCGTATATTGTGCAATGAGACTCTTTAGCAGAGTAGCTCTTGATAGTGAGAATATTTTTTCATCTTATTGCATACCACTGAGCTCTCAGACTTTTCCCTAAAGTAAATCCATTCATTCCTTGATATATCTCTCTAGATTCTTTCTCATTCCACTTTATTTTAATACCTAAGGGAGTCTTCTCTTATAAACCTTATCCAAGAAGGAAACACCAGCTCCTTCCAGTACTTACAGCCTCTCTAGCCATGTATATTTAATATCCATTTTTCATTTTGGCCAAAGAATGGGATAATTAGACTTCTTTCCTCTCAGATGTGGTCATAGTATTACCCCTCAATACGGGCAGCTGCAGCTTTATTTCCTGAAAGTATCTATCTGATCTCTTAATGACATAAATTCTATTGTTAATAGTGTTTTTAATTTCATTGACTCCCTCTATCGTATTATTCATGTCTTCATAGGTGTCATGGTAATTAGGTAGAATGAACATTGTTTTTGCTTTATGAACTATGGTGAACATATATTCCAATCCTTGCTTTGCTGAAGTTCCCCCTTTGACTGACTCATATTTCTCTGCCAGCTTGATCCTAAGCTCATTTATTTCCTAGATTACTTCAGCATGTTTCTTTAATGCAACCCTATACATATTAACCAAAAATTTCACGTGTCCTTTTCAATTTATCATTCTCCTTCTGCACCTATTTCAATCTATATCCTTTGGTAGTCATAAGGGCTGTAACAGTTTGCTGAGCAATTCCAGTAAAACCACTCTTGATATAACCCACTAGAATCTAAATTTGATTCTTCCCTCTTGATGTTATGACAACTGAGGAACTAGGGATATAAATGTTAAAAACTTCATCCCTTGAGGTCTTATTAAATAAATACTATTAAACTTCTGTAAGTTCTGCAAATTCTTCTACAATTGGACAATAGCCAAATCCCATTCACCAAAGAGTAACAAATGGTAGCTAAACATAAACGTATGTGTTCACAGGCACATTTATAACATGACCTTATTTACTAGCTAGCACAAAAAAAGGTATGATCCTAAAATTAGAGTTGTTCAAAGATATGATGATGGGTAGTGGCTCTAATAATTGACCCTGAAACCATAAGTAAGGCATTCAAATTGAAGACTAGTGTAAATTCTGGTTACACTTTTTTTCCTATCAACCCAGCAGAGCTTAAGAAGAGGCGCGAATTTATAGCTAAGGTTAGGAGTATAAAAAGGTTATCTTCCCTGTTTAAATACCCAGATGATGCCATGTAATTTACTACCTCCTACCCTAAGGATATGCTTAGGTTTTGGGCTAGGAATTACACTGATATAATCCAATTATTGTTGGGATAGCGTAACCTTAGTACCATTACTGAAGAAGCTATGGCCTTAATTGTTTTGAACAACACCACTAACCCTACTGAGTGTTATGATTGGGCCAAATACTTAATTGACCCGATGGACCTGCAATCCAAGGCCCTAAACGATAAAAAGAGAAATGAATTCAAGTACTACTCCTCGATCATGCATTTAATGGTGTTTCAGGCCAGTATTTATATTCAAAGTAATTTTGGTAACTCTGAAGATAGTAACAATCTATATGTCCAAGATTCATTCTCCCTTTTGAACTCAGAATCAAATAATAGGTCCTATTCAGCATGTGCAGAGGTCTTATTCCCGCAAATGAAAAAGATATGCTTTTATTTAAAAAGAAAAATGAAGGGATATATCTCTTCTTCTAGAAGGGCATTAATTGGGCACAGCCAAAAGATTGAAGTTATATTAGATTTTTTTGCAGTAAGGTGTTTCCAAAGGCTCTCAAAAAAACTTTTCCTTCTGGATTGGCATGGTTGGAGTTTGTCAATCATATAGATACCAGAGAGATCAGATAATCTAGAGAGATCAGATAATCAAATAAAGATAAATATTTGCACAGAAGAAGAAAACGTTTTTGAAGTATTATCTGGAGTAGATCATCGAAAGAAAAGGACACAGATCAAGCCAAAGAAACTTAACTTTGATGAACATTTACATTTGGTAAAAAGGGAAAGAATTGAAGCTGAAGAAGAAACCAAGATATTTGGATACATGGTGGCCCTATTCTCAAGTTTTTCATTCCTCCACATCTATAGAAAAATGAAACTCAGGAAGATGCACTTTAAAAGGCTGGTCTGCTGCTAGCAGTTAACAGTGGCTATGTGTCTGAGTTCTTAGGAGTTATATTGCTGGAGTAATATCAATTGGTTCCTGAATTTTGACATAACTATGTAGAACTCTCTGTTCCAGTCATTTGGATTTATTCCAACTTGTAATTTTCTGAACAATGTTGTAAAATGCTATGAAAAGTGATAGTGATCAGGTGCTACTATGGAATGGTCTTATATATGGCTATGGAAAACAATTTTTCCTGTAAATTTGGTTTTAAGGTTAACTTTTTCACTAAAGCATATGAGCTTTCAAATTCTGGTCTACTTCTAGTAGTTAACAGTAGCTATATGTCTGAGTTTTGAGGAGGTATATTGATGGAGGAATCTCAGCTGATCCCTGAAGTTTGACATAACTCTATAAAAATCTCCTTTCTGATCATTTGAAGTTATTCCAACTACTAATTTTATGAAGAATGTCATAATATGCTACAAAAAGGGACAGTGATCGAGCAATATCATGGACAGGTCTTGTGTATGGTTATGGACATATTATACCTCTAGATTTGGTTTTAAGGTTAAACATGGATATGAAGACTGCATTATGGTTTCGACAAATGTAATTTTTTGGTTTTTCCTGGGAATGACTGGTCTTATGTATGGTTTTGGAGGACTAGTTAAACCTGTAGATTTGGTTTTAAGTTTAAAACTGGATATGAAGATAGTCGTATGGTTTAGACATATTTAATATTCTATTTTTTCCTTTGGATATAAAGAAAGGAAACTAGTTTCCCTTTACTATTAAGGAGGTAATGGACTGCTGCTCCAGCAACATAGAATGTACTCTGTTTTATTATATTAATATAATAGATACAACTTTTTTCCAAGAAAAAAAAATTACACAAATATACACAACCAACACAGCATTTGTAAAAATAAATATCCAACCAATTCCTCAATATATGTATCAATTTAAGATGTTATACAATATATCTCATTAAGCTTTCTGATGAGGGTTTCCTTGATTTTGAAATTGTTACCTTTATGTCGGCTCTGCTTTTCTCTTGATTTTCATATCAGATTTTGAAGTTAAGAAATAAAAAATGAAACAACTTGAATAACAAACACCAGTTGTGGCATACCTTTATTCCTAGATAGATTTCTTCCACTTCATTTTTCTCTATATCTTCCTCTATCATCATTTTCACCTTTTCCACAGGGAGTGCTCTAATTTATGATGGATCTATCTATGCTAGTTATATTGTCAAAAAATCTATTGAAAATTTTGAATCCACTTCAATCACCCTAATGCATCTTTTGCTTTGAAAATTTGCTTAACTTTATGCAAAATTATCTCCACGAAAAATATAGAAGAGGCAACGACCGACACTCCATGGGTGAACATGCAATGGGAAACCATGCAACAAGGAGCTTAGAAAAAAAAAATTCAGGTTAAGGAACTCCTATTAAGGAGAAATAAGAATATTGCTACATGTTGTTCATTAAGTTGGTGACATGCTTATTCGAAAATAGAATAATGCCAGTTTGAAGAAAAAATGCACTCTGAAGAAAAAAAGCACCCTTTAAGAAAAGTAAGCACTTCCACGGATCCTTGCAAAGATATAATACTAGAGTCAGAAACACTTTCATATGCAGAGCAAGGTTGTTCATGTCCATTAGATGTAATGAATTTCCTACCAATTTCTGAAAAAATATCTCCAAATAGAGCATTGTTGTCATGACCACTTGAAGACTCTGCATCATTTACTCCCAGCCCGTCCTTGCTAGTAGTTGTCCATGACTTATCCACACCGGGCCTTGCTTTTACTCCTTCTGTATGCAGAAAACTTGCAATAGCTATTAGGTCCTCTAGCTAGTGACCCGCCAGTGGAAATATAACACTTAGTTGAATCTCCTTACTATTCTCACCAATTAAGGAAAAATTCTCTAAACGAAAGTTATAGGACAAAGTAGTCGATGATAAGCCTACAACCCGGTCTCCTTTATGATCCCTGACTTGTTTATTTCCAATGAAGTTTTTTACACCTTAAATAATAATGGATAGTTAAGCACAAAAATTTCTCTTCAATATGATACGCTAGACCAATGGGGTAGATAGTTCTTTGGGGTCTCAAATAGGTGGATTCATTCCCCTTGGCTTTGTATCGTTACTCCCTCGAGTTGTAGTGCCTCATACCTCCTCTCATGTTTCCTGGGGAATTCCTTTTTTTTCTCCAATACTGGAATATGCTTGATGGTACTAATGCATAAATTTCACACCCATCCCATTGGGTCGTAGTATCCCAAGCAAATTCCTAAATCTTAATGATAATGTCATCCTTATAAACCAAAGGAAGCTTCTGAACTATATTATGTCTCTCATACCTACACACTCTTCCATCCAATATGTCCAATAGAGTATCAAGAACAAATGTGCGGATCTTCTAAAAAAATGGTATCATCCAAAACCTCAACATGAACAAACAGGAAGAAAGTTTCCAATATAAGTGACAGTTTGTGATCTAGATTGTTATCCACATCGACAGGACCATGATTGACAGTTTGAAACTTCATCTTGAATAAGCCACTACAAATGATAATAATGTAAAAGTTTTGAAAAATATCTTCCCTCTACTAGCCAAAACCCTTTTAGTTGACAGGAAATCTCAAATGCATGCAAAATGAAAAAGGAAAAAGCGTAGAGCATAGAACTTACCAATAAAACTTTTCTAATTGGAATCTTTGGCCTCTGCGAGCTTCTTCTTCAGATCTTCCAGCATCTTGATCTCCCATTGAAGGTGTTGGCTGGTGAAGAGAGCCCCCAGCCCATGCCTAACACATGCTCCCAAGTGTCTGCACAACCCAGGGGCATATTTGAGGAACTAAATAAATCGGTCAGATTCCACTCAAATAAAGCCTCCAAATCGCACATTGTAGTGATTGGGAAACTCTACAATATATGATCATTAAGAAGATAATAATCTAGGAATTGTTTTTCAAAATTTAACTGGCGAGAAAATGAAAAGGGCGCTACCTTGAAAGAATAAGAAAACTACATCGAGTGAACAAAAAATGAGTGACCTGGTTGAGTGATCCAGAGAATGCATGTCAGCATATCTGTGGATCAATTGAGATAGAAACTTACAAGGGTTCAATTCATGGTTTTTTCCTTTCGACTCTCTTTCAATAGGTAGAGGCGGGAAAATGCGCACCATTTGCTCACACATGAGTCAAATTAAATTCAAATGAAATTCAGTTAAATAACTTTTAAAAAGAAATTTGTGATGCTTTTATACCAACTATATTGTGTGATCGAATTAAATTATTGACATGAATAAATTAATAGGAGATAATGCTTATGAACAATGTAGAGTTTGGACAAATTTGGACGGTATATTTTTATTAGATTGAATTGTATATCAAAATTTTAAAAATAAAAACTAAAGTAATAGTTTAAAAAAAAAAAAATTAAATTAAAGTTCAACTTTGAGAGCGTTTATGCATTCAAATATATTGTTTTAATATAATGAAGAGAAGAAGCCAAAACCTTATGTGTTGGGGAAACCTTGTCCAAAAGCACAAATCTTAAGAAAGGAGCGACTTACCACATAGCCTCTCGTGAGATTAATGGGGTTCATGATTTTATTATTGGGATGGAAATTAAGTAGGAATCACCCTAAGGAGGGTAGTGACAAAAAAAGCTCCAAGCACATCAAAAGCCACACTGGATGTCTCTTCCTCAAACAAGATACACAGGGTTCAATACACTAATTGCAAATAAGCTAGATTGAAAATTCAAGATAAAAATGCAAAAATGAAACCTCCATGGAAATGTCTCCTTGAAAACCCAAAATTCCATTTCAATCAAATGGCCTAGTTTCAAAAACTTTTTATCCTAAAATGTTGCTTCACACCAAATGGTGTCTATAGAGATTCACACTTTAAAGAGTGGTGCTTGTTGAATTCAACATAACCAAACTAGAGAGCAAGTAAGAGGAACCTCTCATTTTCATATGTCTTATCTTTGTATCCATTATCTGGACAAACGGAGGTTTTACTACCTTCAGCGAGACTTGGGTGGCTCCCTCTCCACATTCTGTCATTGTCCAGAACAAATATGCCTACCTATTTTCATGACGGATATTTTCAAGCATAGATCACAATCCTTGTGTGGACCTCTCCAGCCAAATCCCATCCGGAGGATCACCTCTTTCTTCCATGTTAATTTTCTACTCAAGGAAGCAAACAACATACAGAGGCCTAGACCACTCCGAATTTCAAATCAGTGAGACATGGATTTCCTATTGACACCCTCTCTAGATGGAACAACTGGCTTCCATAACTCTTCTAAGGAACTCATGTTTCAGATCCCAGGGTAGACATCACCATGCCGGTAGACAAATCATCCATGGGAGGTCCCAGAGACAGACTCTCTCTATGCAGGGAAACTCTCCAAGTTTGGTCAAGCACACAATATTCCATTCATAGTTTCTTCTAACGGACCTTGGATGTTAGGACCACACTCTAACCCAGGTATGTATAGTGGATGGAAGAATAACTGACAATGAGGATATAGAAATGTTGGTCGCAGTTTACTAAGAAAGGAAACCTTTTCACCTGCACAGACGAACCAGACAATCAAAGAAGAAAATATCAGCACACATTGGGCAATCGACCCTGCTTGATGCTGGGCAATGTGCTGGGAAAATTGCAAGAGTGACTGCGATATTGGGTAACATTTTAATGGCCAGGGCATAAGAAGTATATAATTTGATGTGGCAAATGCAAATAACAACAACATGCATCGCATGCATCAAATAAGGGAAAACAAATGGGGATGAAAAATAGACTGGCGTACCTTTGCGGGCCATGCCAGAAATCCCTTGACCTTGGCGAGCACAAGATCTCTGAGCCTCCATTGTCTGCAGGCAGCAGGAGCCTCCATTATCTACAGGCAGCTATTTTGCCTCCTAGTCTTTTACATTTTCGCCAAGATTCTTTCTTCTAAAAGCTAACGAGAATTACTTTATCACTTAATGGTTGTGTTACCTTTCTAGTTTTTGGTAATTTAGGTTGATTATTTTGATTAAAAGGTCTTTGCAAATTGTAAAACAAACTTATACAAAATACTAATGGATGTAATTTGTTTTTTGTGTTTTAATGTAACAGGGCAGTCAATAATCAGGTATATCCGTGCTTTAATATCCAAGTTTCCATACATATATTGGTTTAAATTAGAAATTTCCCCATAAGGTGCAAAGATAAGTGGAAAGGAAAAAAACAAAAATTAGAGTAAATGTGATGGAGTGAAAAAACAAAAAAAAATTAAAAATGAAATGAGATTGAAAATTTATTAAAAATGTATACACATAAAAAATAGTATAAAGTTTTGTTAACTATAATAGAACAACTTGGTATATATTGTACAAGTTAATCTTAAAGTACTTTAAAATATCAATGTCAAGGTATATCACAATTTAGATTCATGGAAATCATTAGGAAGCAATTAATTTAAAGGATATAAAAAGTTGTGTACACATATGTAATCAATATTAATCTTGAAATTAACATACTGAGGAACTGAATTTGAACCAAATAGATATTCGTATTAGTTTTTTTGGATTAGGATACAAGTTGTGTTAGGAAGATAGAGGCACAAATGGAGGAGACCATCCAAAGGCATTGACCTAGTAAAATAATACAACATTGAAGTCTAGAACAAATTTTTAAGTGATGAATGAAAACATTAGTTACAATAAATTTTATGTACAAAACTTCAAATATTAAAAATACATAATATCCATTAACTTTGGAAAATACTATAAAATATATGCATGATTTCTTAATAAAAGTAGAAGAAAATGTGATGAGACACTATAGGGAAAATAACTATCATCTAGAATGATGAACATCTCAATTTGTAATCGCATTTTTTTTCATTAATGAAAATTTTGACACTCCTGTAGGTGTCATGTACAGTCATGGGTTTTGAACTTGTGTGGGGACAATGATAGCCTACTACCCCAACTACCAATCCTACAAGAGGAACCCCTGTAATTGCATTTTATATGTACAGGCATCTTTCTAAATAGACTCAAATCCTTCTTAACAACAAAATATAGATATTGCAAGGTTGAAATGTTTTTTAAAGTTAAAGCCATACATTTATCCTCTTCATAATGGAATTTTATTTATGGAAAGTAAACGACAATGTTAAAGTGACATGAACAAGCCACAAAGCAACACATCATTTTCTAATGAACATTTTCAGAAATGAGCTCAATATAACATGATCTTCCCAATAGTTGATATATCTTGCATGCATTATCGCTTATGACCATGAAGGGTCAAACACTCATAATAAGGAAGGGATTGCATAAGCCATGTGTCTCAAATTCCATATATAGTAATAACTAGGTCAAACCAAACTATTGGATTATGTTTTGCAATGATCAAAGAGGGAATATGAGAGAGAATACTAATGTGGTTTATGTTGCATGGTGTAAGGGTGGTTCAATAAAAGTTTATCTTACGTATTATGTTAACTCATTTGCAATCTCTCAGTTTGACTTAAAATTTTTGTTTCAAAGAAAGGGTGTTCTATTAAAAGTCTAAACTTTCATGGTTGTTTCCAAGAAGTTGTTTGCATTTAAATATGTTTCCCTTCGGTACAGTAGATTGTGTCGATAGATTGGACAATAAATACAACGACGAAGGGCCTAGAAAATCACATCCCAAGTCTAGATCGGGATAGGTGTTGAAATGATCAAATTATCTATATTGAGCTTAAGACCTCTGAAGATTTGGACTGAACCTCCCACTAGGGGAGGCGACACCTTCTAGTTGTAACCCAATGATTTGAAGTTTGGTAGCGTCAAACATATATGGGCAAGTCTTTCAATGGAAGAAGGTATAGGTATTTATGTAATTTGCAAGGTATGGACGGAGGCATAAAGACCTTACCTACCACTTTTGTGATCATGGTACATGGCGTTAGGCTAGAGACTCAGACAATGAGGAGACTCGAAGAGTCCACCAAATAAGGAACATAAACTGTGAGTCACACTTAAAACCAACATACATATTTTGTGTTTTCATGAATTTGATAAAATGTGCCTCCAATGTAATAACACTTAAATGAAAAGCATAAATGTAAAATAAATACCCTATTCTAAATATAAAAAATTTAAATTTAAAATAAATTAATTTAATTATATAATCAATATGTTAATTTTTTCAAAAGTATTCTTGTAACTAAAATTAAAATTAAAATGGATTATAACTAAAATTAAAATTGATTATAGGTAACTAATTAATATGTTATTTTTTTTAAATGTTTTTAATAAAAATGCTTGCTCTATATCAATGCATTATATATATATATAATTTTGAATTTGAGATTTTTTTTTAAGTGGACCAAAATTTGTTATAGATAGTGCAAATTGATTCCTCTCATTATTCAAAAAAATCAAATCATTTAAAATAACAAGTAGTTGACCAACTTCTAACACAATTTCACCCATTTTCCTACATCTAAAAAAAGTTTAACCAATTAAAAAAACCTTAAAAGTAATTTAAATAATAACTCTTTCTTAACTCTATAGCAATTAACCTACTCTTTTAATTCCTTCCATCTAAAAAATTCTTAACCAATAATTAGATAAAAACAAATACCAACTCTTTTTAGTAAGATATGGATTTATATGTTTGACCTCGTTTTCTGAAATTTCTATTCTCAAACGTGCTTTCAATAAAATATGTAACTACAAATATTTCAACGCGGGCTGAAAGAATTAGATTTGCAGTTACAAGCATCACACCTATCCACCAAAACGACTAAACTGCATTACACGAATTCCTCATTTAATTGAAAATATAGATGGAAAACCCAACCAGCACAGAGTACCAAAAGGAAATTGAATCATGCAAAACTGTGAAGTTTTTTGGAATGGAAAGCATGTGGCAGACTTGAGATTCGACCAAATTCTTGTTCCATGGGTAGGGCGAGATAGCGATCTAAATTTTGGTGAGCTAGCATCAGTAGCACCACCAACATAGGTATATCTTATATAGTATACAAGAGAGCAGCATCTAAGACAGAGACAGTAGAGGCATCAACAGCGGTAGAGCTCCTAGTTTACTTTGATCCATCCCCAAAATTCAGGCTTTGAACATCCTGGCCCGAGAATCAAGACACCCACGTTGCCAACTAGGTGCCCTCAGAAGTCCTCATGGGCGGAATAATGTTAAATCCTCTCATGACCAAATTAAATCCTCTCATGGCCAAATTGGGGACAGACCAGAGGGACCAAATTGATACTCATAACCCTGAATCCATAGATTGATTTAGCAGAAGCCCCATTGGGAAATGGGTAGTTGTACATAGATCTATATTTGAAAAATCCTTCATGTTTTGCTTCGCCTCCCTATGAAACTTCATAGGTTTTAATCTATATTTTAATTTGCATAATGTATAAGTAAAAAATATGTGTGTATATTTAATTATATTAAATCACATAACATATGAACTATATATATTTATTTATATTAAATCTTTTAACATATGAACTATAGTAACATATTTATATTAACTATATGTTATTATTATATTTACATATTTTACCATTATTAAGGTGAAAGAAGTTTATATATCATAAGGGTGTTTATAAAATATTTAGCTATTTTATAAATTCGGTTAAGTGTTATATTTACATTTATTACAAGTATAGTATGGATGGACTATGAATGTATGGATTTTAACATAATTCCCTAAAATGAAGCATGTTTTGTTGGGAGAAAGAAAATTGGAACAATTTCAATATTATGTTTCCCTTGTGGTTTGAATTTTGTACTTTGGTGGCGTGTTTTAGAATAATCCCACTTGTTATGCATGTTGTAAATGGTAAACATATCCCATATGCTTTAAATGATGATGATGATGAATTAGATGACAATGACAATGATGATGTTTTTAATGAAGATGGTGATGGAAATGATGATCATCATCATCGTCGTCGTCGTTGTCTTTGTCATTGTCATCATGATTATCACAATAGTCATCATCGTCGGCATAATCATCATCCATGTCATCATCATCACCATTGTCCTTGACATCATCATCATGATTATTGACATTTTCATCAGTTATTCATCATTACCTTTGGCATAAGAAATAACATCTACCCAAAATATGTGATTAGTGGAAAAGGGTCATGGATGACACACATGATTTATGCATGAAAAATAACAACTTATTTTTTAATATGATCAACATCATCATTCTGATTGTACTCATCATCATTGTCATTGTCATCATCACCATCATCACCATTCATTGCATTGCCATCATAATCATTGGCAATGTCGTCATTGCCATTATCCTCATCATCATCATCATCATCATAATCGTCATCATCATCATCATTGTTATAGTTCTCCTCATTATCAACAACATTATCATCATCATAACCATCCTCAATATCATAATCATTATCCTCATTTTCATCTTCAACATCTGGGTGTAAAACTGGATGCAAAAGTGGATAAAAACATGGATGCAAAAAATGATGCAAACATGGATGCAACAAAAGTAGGCGCAAAAGTGGGCGCATAATGGGGTGCACCAAAAATGGATGCAAAAGGTGATGCAAAAGTGGATGCAAAAAAATGATGCAATCATGGAAACAAAACATGATGAAAAAAGTGGTGCAAAAGTGGATACAACCATGGATGTAAAATTGGATACAAAATTGGATGTGAAAGTGGATGCAACAAAAGTAGATGCAAAACTAGATGCAAAAGTAGTCGTAACACCCAACGCAAAACCCAATGCAAAAAGGGATGCAATAACTGATGTAAAATTGGATGCAAAAAAAGATGCAAACGTAGATGCAAAAGTTGAAGCAAAAGTGGGTGTAAAATTAAGCACAAAAATGGGTATGAATTGGGACATGAAAAAAGTGGATGCAAACATGGATGCAATAGTAGATGCAAAAAAAGACGTAAACATGGATGCAAAATGGGATGTAAAAAGGGATGAAAACGTGGGTGGAAAAGTGGACGAAAAAATGGATGCAAAAGTGGATGCAAAAATGGCTGAAACAAAACGAGATGCAAAACTAGACTCAAAACAAGATGTAAACTTTGATGCCAAACTTGGCGCACGAAGGGATGTAAAAAAATAAGAAAAAGTGGATGCAAAAGTGGATGTAAAAAAGGATGCAAAAATGGATGAAAACAATGGCGTAAAAGTTGAGGCAAACATGGGCCTAAAAGGGGGCACAACAAGAGTAGATGTACAAACTAGGCGCAAAATTAGGTGCAAAACTAGGCTCAAAACTTGTCGCAAAACCTGATGCAAAACCTGGCACATAACTAGGTGCAAAACCCGATGCAAATTATGCCACAATTTGCACCAGATTTAGAAAAAGGACGCAAAAAATGCCTAAAATAGCACCAACCCATGAAATTGCGACATTTTGTCCAAAAAATGAAGAAAAATACACTGAAAGATTGTCTAGACGCAAAAAAGGATGCAAAAAGAGATGCTAAATCCAGTTTTTGTTGTAGTGATACATCTAAAATTGAATGGGACCAATGAGATATTTTCATCAGCTCTTAGAATGGAAACACAATCCAAATGCCAACCCCGATAAACCAAAAAACATAAACATTCCTTACCAAATTCCATGAAATAGACCACCCTCGGAGCCATAGGAATGTTAAAAAGGAACATAATTACCATCACACTCTCCCCTGGTCAACACATATCTTCAAAGGCAAGGAGAAATAACAACCCAAACATTGTAAAATGCATTGAATAAATGTAAAATCATGAGAGTTTAAGACAATTCACGTGGAGTACGAATCAACAGATCTGTGTTGCCATCCATGAGCGCCAATTGTGTCTCGGGAGCAAAGAGATCCAGGGATTGACAGTCCATCTTGGAAAAAATGAAGCAATATGTTTTGAGAGTGAAATTTGGGATATAGAAGGATCTAAATCTTGCAGCATGGAGATATTGTTAAGTCCTTCATTTTGTTAAGTTTTTATGGTTATATCAGATCTTATAACATTTAGCATCATAACAGCATAACCATAAGCAAAAACATCACTAAAACATAGACAAGCAAAGCCACAAAAAGAATACAAATATTTATCCTGGGAAACCCTCATGGGGAATAAAACCCAGCAAAACTTCCTCTGTATAAGATGTATAAAAGAAAACCAAAAATAGTTGTTCTTCTCCTTCTGTTTTGTCTCTCTCTCTCTCTCCTATCCGCTACACAAGTGAGTGAGTGTGTGTTCAAATAAGAACCACAACTCCTCTATTTATACATATTTCTCATTTGACTTTTTCACTAGACAAGTTGGCCCCAATAAACTGTCTAGTCCGACTTCACCTAGGAATACTAAAAAACAGTATATTATATTATTAATTAGGGTGCTAAATACCTGACACAATAGGAGGCTTTACCTCATGACTTTATGAAAACCAAATACAATAGTAACACCCCGTCAGAGAAATAATAACATCTCCCTTGGGTTACATCAGTAAATACATTTAGAATATCCTTTGAAGTTACAATATTTCAAAACTCCTGCTTAATGAGAAGGTTATTCTACTGACAACATCATCATAGACTATAGGAGAACAGAGAGACAATTACAATAGTACATCGAGGTAATACATCTATACGTCGTAGGAAGTTTTCACAAACAGTAACTGGAACAATTACTCTTCATCTTCTGCTTCACATGATCACTTGATCCTTTTTGCAGCAACACTTTGATCTTTCAATCCTTCATAGCAGCACTTCAATCTTCTAATGCTTTGCAGTAGTACTTCGATCTTCTAATCCTTTGTCGTAGCACTTCGATATTTTGATCCTTTGTAGCAGCACATTGATCTTCTTTATCCTTTGCAGTGGAACTTCAATATTCTCTATCCTTTGTAGCAGCACTTCGATCTTCTCGATCCTTTGCAGCAACACTTCGATCTTGTCTATCCTTTGCAACAACTCTTCGATCTTCTTGATCCTTTGTAGCAGCACTTCGATCCTTTTGCAACAACACTTCAATCCTTTCGATCCTTCGCGGCATCACTTCAATCCTTCTTGATCCTTTTCAGCAGCACTTCAATCTACTCAATCCTTCACTGTTGTACTTTGATCTACTTGATCCTTCACTGCCACGCTTCCTGTAGTACACATGATCTATTTGCGAGATTATCAATCCCGATCACTTTAGGACATAAGTCCAAGGATGATGTAATCCTCCATCAGCATAATCCATGAAATCGATCAGCTGAATCATCTACAACTAAATGTAAATCTTGACAGCACCCATTTTTGACCCTATCATCTATGAGGACTCATCATAGCCCATCCATACCACACAGGTCAGGTGTTAGATTTTTATCATTTAATCAATATGATCTAGGATCTTATTTGAGAGAATAACATGCACAACAATAATAACAAGAGACAAGAGACACAAATAGTTTTCCTCATGGAAACCATAAAGGAGAAAACCCCGCAACTTCCTTAGAGATAGAATGAGCACCAATAGAAAAGTAAAACCCAAAAACACAAACATGGTCTCTGACGGTTGATCTCTCTCTCACTTGTGCGAGCTCCTCCTCTCTCACTCATGCGCTATAGTTGAGTGAGTGTGTGTTTCAAATAGAGAGTCTCACTCTCTATTTATACTAGTTTTCCACTTGACTTTTACTCTTATAGGGTCGACCTCACTAGGAGAGACTAATAATCCTAATACCCCTCAACTATGGGTACTATTGCCCCAACTTACAATGGAGGGTTAACCTCAACTCAATTGTGGGGAATATTTCCCCGAATTACAATGTGGGGTTAACATCAATGACTTTACATGACTTTATTATATCAATGACTCTCCCAATTGGAGGAACATTGGGGTACAATGAAATACAATATAAGATATAAAAGTTAATACATTTTGAAGTTACAAATACATCAACACTCCCTCTTAACTAGGAAGATATTCTCTTGACACGGTTCATCAGCACAAGTCTTCATCACTGGATCATCATCAAGGCTGGATCATCATCAAATGGTGTTATCTCTCAATTCTACTCGTCATAGGAAGTTCTACAGATCCATCCCTTTTTCATGTTCATTGTAGGCCTAGCCTCCATGTAGGTATTCATCTTCTTTATCACTTATATTCGACCATGGGAGACCCAGCCTTCCACCGTGTCAGAAAATCTTAGCACTTATATTCGACCATGGGAGTCCCAGCCTGCCACCATGCCGAAAAGGCCCAACTCTTACATCTGACCATGGGAGGCCCAGCCTGCCACCATGTCGAAAAGGCCTAGCACTTACATCTAACCATGAGATTCCCAGCCTTCCACCATGTCAGAAAGGCGCAACACTTACATCTGACCATGGGAGTCCCATCCCACCACCATGTCGAAAAGGCTCAGTACTTATATCCAACCATGGGAGGCCCAGCCTACCACCTTGTCAGAAAGGCTCAGCACTTATATCCAACCATGGGAGGCCCAACCTGCCACCATGTCAGAAAGGCTCAGCACTTGCACCTAACCATGGGAGGCCCAACCTGCCACCATGTCGAAAAGGCTCAACACTTACATCCGACCATGGGAGGCCCAGCCTGCCACCATGTCAGAAAGTCTCAGCACTAACATCTAACCATCGGAGGAACACATCCCACAACCATGTCATAAAGGATATACACTTACATCTGACCATGGGAGTAACACATACCGCAACCATGTCAGAAAGGCTCTTGCACTTACATCTGACCATGGGAGGAACCAATATTACCACCGTGTCAGAAAGGCTCTCAAACTCATCGCTTCTCCTTAGAAGGAACCTTGATCTGGAGAACACCAACCTTCTCCCTTAAGTACTCAAACTTCACTCTAGCCATTTTTAGCATAAAATCACATCAGGGATGATCACATCCAACGATAACCTACGAGCTTTACCAAAACTGATTACATCTGAGGACAACCTACAGGACCGTTTATGTCTGACCAACCTACGAGCTTCGTCAGGGTCTTATGCTCAGAAAACCTGCCTCACCGGCTATGCTATAACTCCCTCTTTCAAGAGATCTCAATCTGGAACACAAACTGGAGCTTCATTGCTCCTCTCTACACCATATCCCTAATATAGTGATATTTGATCTTGATATGCTTCGACTTGTCATGGAACACCGGGTTCTATGACAACTTCACACAACCCTATTTATTGCAATATATACAAGTAGCATCCAACTAAAGATCAAACAAATCATATGGTAGCTTCCTTAGCCACACTTCCTCACAACTAGCCAAATAAGTTGCGACATACTCTGCTTCAACTGTACTCAGTGCCACACAAGACTGCTTCCTGCTAAACCAAGAGATCACACCTGATCCCATATAGAAGTATCACCCTGAAGTGCTCTTCCTATCAATGGAACTGCCTTCCCAATCCAAATCCACATAACCCTCTAGGTTAATTGATTCACCTCATACTTGATCCCATAATCAACTGTACACTTCAAGTATCTTAGAATATGCTTTGCAGCAATCAAGTGAACATGTCTCGGATCTATCAAGAACTAGCTCAATGTGTTCACAACAAAGAAAATATCTGGTCTTGTATTCATCTGGTACATTAAGGACCCAATCATCTGACAATACATCGTAGCATCAACCAACTCTGATTAAGCATCACTCAATAGCTTTAGGTTCAATGCCATAGGTGTGGCCATGTCCTTGCAGTCTATCATCCTGAACCTTTTCAGGATATCTACTGCATACTTCCCTCATCCAAGGAAGATTCCATCCACACTCTGCAACACCTCCATGCCTAGAAAGTAGTGCATCATACCCAATTCCTTCATCTCGAACTCAAAATCAAGTCTCCTTCTTACAACTTTAATGAGTTCCTATTTTCCTGTCAGGAACAAGTCATCGACATATAAAAGGAGCATTAATGGTCTTCCTCCTTATACCTTGAATTAAAGGTTGGAACCCACTTTACTTTCAGTAAATCCTAGAGGCATCAGTAAGATTTCCATCCCATCGTGTCATGTCGAACCTCAAGATCTTCTGCAGTCACTCCCTCTGAAGCAGAGCATCATTCTCCCTCTGCATTTCATACTCTATGCATTGAAACATTATGTATTGGAGTGACAAGTAGATTCCTCTGCTACTAATATTATGTGTATCCATCTAGGGTCACTGGATACCAAGATCCTCTATCTTGAACCTTTTTCAAAAGTTCTTCTCACACCCATCTGTGAGCTTGTCATCCTCTATAGACTTTCATCTTCAACCCTATAGCAAAGGTTAAGATCTTCATTACTCTAGGTGATCTTCAAGCTCCTCATGTATGTGTTATCCCATGGGTGTGTTCTGAGCTCGTACAAGGCCTTCTTTAATTTGCACACATGATCCTTCCTATCATGTGTCTTAACTTCCAATGGCTACAAATGTCTCTTCATAGTCAATGCCTTCTTTCTATGAGGGGTCTCGTGCTATGAATAATTCCTTGTATCCCATGATGTTTCCATCTACTGCATGTTGGATCTTGTACATCCATATGGAAGATACTACGGACTTCCCTTCAGGTCTCTATACCGCATCCTAGACATCATTCTTCTTGAACTACATGGGACCTTCACTTGTTTACCAATATCCAATCACGTTAGTTCATATTGTGGGTTTTTAAATTATTAAAAATTGAACCAATATATTGCAAGTATTGGGGGGGTGAGGGGTTTAAGGTGGGGGTGGGTAGGGTGGTTTATAAGGATTGAGGTATAAAAAGGGGTGGGGAGTAGGGGGTTTCAACAAAAAGGGTTTGGGTCAATATCTCTAGAAATTAAGGGTATTTTTTAATATCCCACGATCGCATGTGCTATGTGAGATGTTCACTAAGTGAAGTCCCCGTGTTGAATTGGTGCACTCCTTCCCTTTCTTCTTGGTTATTTCTTCATAGCTGGAAGATTCTGAATCAATGATGTCGCTCAACAGTGTCACATAATTGGATTATGTCTGAGACCTCTTCCTTCTTTGAAAGTAGCATCATATTATTCTTCATCTTGGATTATTAGAGTGAATCTTGAACTGTCATCACTTGTTCTTTGGAACAAGTCTCATCCTTCTTTTCTTGTAGGGGATTGTACTATATCTTTCCTACAAGTCAAATTCACCAGTTGTATGGTTAGAAACATTTCATAAGGCATATTCATAATGGAAAATTATTTATGCATAAATATATAATCATGCAACTATTTTAGCCAATACAACATTCATCCATATCTTACAGAAACTTTCTAGATGCCTTCCATCTCTACCATGACATCATTGAGATTGTGCACTAATCCAATATGTGAGCAAAGAGGTTTCATTCTAGATAAGTAGCAATGGAGAGTTGTATAGAACCATGGGCTACTTACCCATCACATGCGTATTAGTAGTATACTATCATTAATGCAAACATTCTATCATGCATAACACATCAACTGAATATAAACAAATGCATAACCAAATAATGGCAATTGAATACTTATCTTTATTTGTTTCATGGGTGGACTCCTTCTTGAGGCTTCAACTTCATCATCTTCTTCATTCATAACATCATCATTTCTTATCCAAATTCTAATATGGATAATGGGTTCTTCAAGAATTGAGTCCTTCATATTCCTCGCCGCTTGAGGGATCTTCTTTGAATCATGAGAGCTTGATCTTTAGTTGCTCCCATATTCTCTTCTCTTATTATAAGTCGAGCTTCTTCTTGTGTGCACTCTTCCAAGAGTCTACTGAAAGTAATCACTTTCTTCTAGCACACATTACTTGAATGAATTAATCCCATGAACTTGGAAGTCCATTCAAGGTGGTTATCATAATTTCTACATTCTCTACTTATTCATCCACTGCTTCAAGTTGTTCTTTGATTTGAGAGACCCCTGTAAAGTATGATTGTATGGTTTGTATATTCTGGATCTTTACATTCTTCAACTAGTTTCTCAAAGTCATATTCTGATTTATGTTATTCCCTTCAAATATCTTGGTCAAGGAATAAAACATCTCTTTAGTTGTCTTTAGGGAAGACACCTGTGGTATAAGATGATCCTTGATAGAATAAGCAATAATCCTCTTGGCCTTGACCAAGTTCTTCTTGTGTAAGGCCTTAGCCTCATTTCCCTCTGGAACTGGAACCTATACACTTATGTAGGTGTCCAATTCATTTTCTTCAAGAACCAGTGAGATCCTATACTTCCATGCTCTGAAGTTTTTAGCTTCACCAAGATTGACATCAAGCTGGTGTGATAGGTCATTTTGAAATGAGAACCTCAAATGCAAATAGCAAAAGATTAGATCTTACCGATTTGAGGTGTCCGTCCTGGTTCTGGATTTTGTTGATCTAGGGTTTGTCATAGAAACCCTAATTTTTAAAACTTGGAATCTTTCAGATATGATTGGATAGAAATGTGTGCCTCCTAAAGGTGAGCTAAGCAGCATACTCATTTTCCCAAAACTTTGATCGGAACTGTAAAATATCTAATGCCCTAGTTTTCTTCAATTTCTTATACATAATTTCTTGATATTGTTTCTACAATATATCATAAATTACTGCTCCTATGTGTCTGAAACTTCACACTGAGGTAGCCTCATCTGTCCTCTTTCCAGCACTGCAGGTTTACATAGAATTGGTTTCACCAATTGGGACTTATGAGATTTTTCCCAAGGTGACTTATTTCAGGACTATTCAGAATAGCGAACTTGTACAGACTTCCACATATCACTCTTTCACCTTCAGGGTATGAAATGTTTACCACATAAATTATAGTCTATTCCCTATCTATAACATCTTACGAAATTTCATTTGGACCTTTGTAGCTCGACATATATACATTTTCCCTAGGTGTCCTATTTAGGGATGAATCCAGAGAGAGGCTGGAACCCTGATTTGGAGGAATCATATCTCCTAGAATATAGTGAATCTGCAGCTAAAATTTTTACACAAGGTACATCAGGAATTTATATTCAGCCTGTAAATGTTTTGGCTCTTGATCCTTCTCCAATCTAGAGATATATCAAATGCACCAAAATGACTAGTTTTAGTCTTTTAGGGTTTTCTCGTCTGGGGTCAAATTAGGGTTTGAATTTCCCAGAGTTTTACCCAACCAAAAATTTTGATCTTGGTTTCTAAATTTCGATTTTGAGGAGGATAGAAATCCTATGCAAGGCCCACTCAAAAATTCCTCTTCTGTGAAAATGTCGGGAATCAAATTCTGCTTCGACAGAGAGATGTGCCTTTCAATGGAGAGTTATCCTAGCTTCTTTTTGTTGATGATCTATGGAGGGGGGGCCAAAAATTAAGAAGTCCTAGATTATGTAGCTGCACAGTGTCTTCTTCTTAGGTTAGCTATGATACCATGTTCTATTTTTATCATTTAATCAATATGATATAGGATCTTAATTGAGAGAATAACATGCACAACAATAATCACAAGACACAAGAGACACAAAGAGTTTTCCTTGGGGAAACCATAAAGGAGAAAACCCTGCAACTTCCTCAGAGATAGAATGAGTACCAATAGCAAAATTAAAACCAAAAAACACAAAGATGATCTCTGACAACTGATCTCTATCTCACGTATGTGGGATCCTCCTCTCTCACTCGTGTGATACAGTTGAGTGAGTGTGTGTTTCAAATAGAGAGTGAGACTCTCTATTTATACTAGTTTTCCACTTGAATTTTACTCTTACAGAACCAACCTCACTAGGAGAGTCTAATAACCCTAATATCCCTCAACTGTGGGGACTATTTCCCTGACTTACGATGGAGGGTTAAACTCAACTCAATTTTGGGGACTATTGCCCCTACTTACAATGGAAGGTTAACCTCAATGACTTGACATGACTTTGTTACATTAATGACTCTCCTGATCAGAGGAACATCAGGGTACAATGAAATAAAATATAACATATACAAGTGAATACATTCCAAAGTTACAAATACATCAAAATTAGGACCACTCATAAGTGAGTGTTATACTACGGTATCTACGCTCACGTGTAGGTATACTCTACCATGTAAGAGTATTGTCTGCAGAGAATATCTCGATCGTATACAAAATGTCAGCCCATCATCTGTGACGACTCATCGTAGACCATCCATACCACACAGGTTAGGACCACTCACAAGTGAGTGTTATACTACGGTATCTACACTCACGTGTAGGTATACTCTACCATGTAAGAGTATTATCTGTAGATCATATCTCGACCGCATACACAATGTCATCCCATCATAGAAAATCCATACCACACAAGTTAGGACCACTCCCAAGTGATTGTTATACTACGTCATCCATGAGGACTCGTCATAGAGCATCCATACCACACAGGTTAGGACCACTCCCAAGTGAGTGTTATTTCATGGCATCTAAATATGAATGTAGGCATACTTTCCATACAAGAGTATTGTCTGTAGAGCAGATCTCGATTGCATACAAAATGCCAGTCCTATCGTCCGTGAGGACTCATCGTAGAGCATCCATACCACTAAGGTTAGGACCACTCATGAGCGAGTGTTATTCTAATGTATCCACAACTAAATGTGGGTACTCTCCATGAGAGTAACATCTGCAGGACCATCCTTAGCTAGTAAGGACCACTCTCATGAACAGAGTGTTATACCTACTATCCTTGAGAGAGGATACTATCATCCACAAGTGAATGTGGGTACCTCCATGCAAGAGTAGCATCTGCAGTGCCATCCTTAGCTAGTAAGGACCACTCTCATGAATAGAGTGTTATACTTGCTATCCTCGAGAGAGGATACTATCATCATCAAATAAATGTCATACCTTGTCAACATCTTCAGGAATACTTGGCCTCTTTCATGCTAGAGCATCAATGTCATACCATCATCGATATCAATCTCATCATCACTCCCCATTTTTCAGGAGGATCCATATTATCAACATGCTCCCCCTTTATTCGAGGAGGGTTCATAGTATTGACCTGTTCTTCACTTTTGAGAATAGTCCATATCTTCGACTTGTTCCTCCTTTCTGAAGAAATTCCATATCTTAGACTTGTTCTTCCTTTCTGAAGAAATTCCATATCTTCGACTCATTCTTACTTTTTGAATAAATTCCATATCTTCTACTTGTTCTTCTTTTCTGAAGAAAGTCCATATCTTCAACTTGTTCTTCTTTTCGGAAGAAAGTCCATACCTTCGACTTCTTCTTCCTTTCTGAAGAAAGTCCATATCTTTGAATTGTTCTTTCTTTCTCTAAGAGAGCCCGTATCTTAGACCTATTTCTGCTTTTCGAGAAGGGTCCATATAACCACTGTTCCTCCTTGCGAGGAAATTCTATAGTATCATCATCATTGTTCCTCCTTGCGAGGAAAGTCTTCAGTATCAACATCATTGTTCATCCTTGCGAGGAAAGTCTTCAATATCAACACCAATCTTGTCATAGAAGCTTGGTCATTACATCAACAACTTACTCATCGGTACTCACTAACTGGAGTTTTATATCTCCCTTCGGTACCATATTCCAAAAGATTCTTTGTCATATTTATGCAACTCTAGTTGTCACAAAGAAACACTATGGTATCCATGTCAAATAGTCCTGACATCATCTTTCTGAAGCCATATGGATTCCCAAATAGTGGAGCAAGTTGCAATGTACTCTTCTTCAATTGTACTGAGAGAAACACTGGACTAAACCATGAGATCATCACGGATCCCAAACAATAACATCCATCTGAGGTGCTATTTCTGTCTACGACACTTCCTACTGTTATACACCTGAATGGCACCTCTCCGTCCGAGTGCCAACATCCCTCATGTTGGCACACAAAAGGACATCTATGGATAAAGGTTTTCCCAAAAACACTATAGATTGGCTTACTATATGATACATTCCTCCTCCATCCAGCTGGTTACTTTGCTATTTTGCTATGTTAGGTTCTATTCGTGACTCTCCATATATACAACTCGCGCATCATTCGCGAGTGTCGGTTGCAGCAAGTCGCGAATGGATGTATTCGCGGGTTGATCTTATAGCAAGTCACGAATCATTCGCAGGTTGTCCTTCTACATACCCGTGAATATGTCCCTTAACATTTAAACATAAAAACACGCGATAATATGAGATTAGTTAAGCCATTTACCATTAATCCTCTTAACTGTTTCAACCTCCTCAACCTTCGAAACTGCCTTATTTCCTCCATATAAATACAGGCCTTGGGGAGGGTGTTGATATATACTTTTGGAGAGTAAAGTTATGCTGGTGGATTGTATACAGAAGTATTTGGAGCAGTGGAACTCAGAATCCTTTGGTTGCAGAGGAGTCCTTGTCTTAGGCGTTGGGTTGTAATCTGAACTCTTTCCATTATTGATAATAAAGAGAATCCTTCTTCCATATGTGTTTCATGTATCTTGGTTTGATAAATGTTTATGTTTCTACATCTTATATGTGATTTATCTAAACTGCTTATATATATATATATATATGAATCATCTAGTATCTGGAAGATTGACTCTTGACAGGTGAAAGAGGAGCAACCTTGAAGACTTTGAAGGTGAAGCAGAGCGGAAGAGGACTAGCAAGGATCGACCTTCGTTAATCAAGTAAGTCTTTCTAATCCTCCTATTTCCTTTACTGCACTTTAGAGTCAATTGTCTCCAAGTTGATTGAGTATGTTGGTAACCCCAAACCTATGGTTATTAGGTGTGTAATCCTGTACAACAGAACTGGCGACTCCACTTGAGAGCCTGGACTGCTGTAGGTTGTTTTCTGTCCCCCTGAACAGTCTTTGCTTGGAAGTCTGTGTGTGATCTTGTATCCTGTTTCATACTTGCCTCAGTATTTGAAAGTCTTTGGGTTTTTCTTTGTTTTTGAGAAAAAATTTATACCCATTCGCGAGTTGTTCTTCTGAACAGTCGCGAATACAAGTTTGCATTCGCGGGTTGCTAGTCTAGACAGTCACGGATCATTCGCGGGTTGCACTTATAGACAGTCGCGAATATGCCTGGAAGTAGGGATTTTTAAGTTAAAGTTTGCTTGTTCTTTTCTTTGTATAATCCCCGTTTTATGAGTGGATTTTCCTTATGAATGCTAGGTAGCTTGTCTGAATACCTTAGGTGATCACACTTTGTGCTTTTTTGAAAGCCCTTGACTCTCTTTTGCTTGGATTATTTACTATTTGCATACTGAAGTATTTTGGCCTGTTTGGGTTGTGGGTTAAGGTGTCTTTGTCCAGATCAGTGATCAGGGTCTTGGGCTCTGTTTTTCCAGTCTGTCTTCTGACAGTGGCTGGTTGTCACTTGCCTTTGTAAGTCTGCAGTGATTTTTGTCATTGTTTGCACCCAAGCTAGGGTTCCTAGCCTCCCTTTGGTGGTGGTCTTTTGGTTCTGTCAGCCTGTTTTCTTCAGTTTGATGCTTTTATACTGTTTATTTGATTCAAGCTTGCTCAAGTATAGTGCATTGTAGATGCATAGTAGAATTTTGAGTATTTTTAAAAGTGAAAAGAAAACATAGTTAAAGATTTTGCATTGTGATTTTGCATAAGTAATGTTTATTTCAATTTAAAGATATTATCTCAAAAACTACAAAAAATATAGGCTTAGTTTCTCTTATCGCTGCTTTCAATTCATCAATATATATTTGCAAGAAAAGAAAAAGAAGTTTCTTTTTATAATGGTAATTTTTCTTTGAATACACCTTTATTTTCATTTATTTCTTGTTTGAGTCAAAACATCATAAAGTATACCACTCCATTTCCTCTTGAGTAAAGAACAGCCCTTTAAAATGAATGCATAAATTAAAATTTACTAGTAAGTTTTGTTTTTTAGGGGCCTTTCACCTACTAGCTTAGGCTAGACTTGTGGGCTAGGAAGTGTAAACTTCCCACAAGTTATAAAACTTAGACGTAGTGGACCTTTATTTAGGTAAATCCTTGACTTTATTGACTGTATCTAGGAAGCTCCTCTCAAACGAGAGTTAAGCACTAGGCCACGTGGAGGCTTGGACAGAGGAGATAACCCTCTGAATCCTTTTCAAAGCGTAACTCGGGAATTTTACGCATCTGGGGATTCTGTCCTAGACAGAGTTTCGGGCTCAGCTACCCTGCCCATGCGTATGAGTTCGGCTTGCGACTATCCCCCCAGACTGTTGATATTGCCAAGGTAGCCTTTAGTCTCTTGTCTTTTTAGGGTTCATACCTAGGTAAACCGGAAGGTTATTTCTGGTTCACCTTGAACGGGATTGGAAGGTAACCCTTGTTGAAAGTGTAGGAGGGCGGTGGGTGATTCCTCCACTTGTGCCTAAGAACCACTTCAAGGACGCCAAGTAATCGTTCATCAGCTTTCTTCGGGAAAGTATATCTCTTACCCTGGTTTGATTGCTTGAGACTTTCAAAAATTTTAGTGTATGCTCTATGGTTTTGCCTGTGTTTAGTTGGGCTCAGGGTTTGATTTGTTAAATTTCTAATTCTGGAGGACCAACCTGTTAGAAGGTCAAGAAGGTTGAGAAACCTTCCTCCTATCACCACATTGGAGCCTCCAACTTTACCTCAAAGGCGGAGATTAGACACAGACGGTTCATTTGAACCTATAGGAATCAGTGAAGTTCTTGGTGAACCAGAACGCATTGCTAACCGTTTTTATCTTGACACAGTTGAGATAGAAGAATTGCAGACTGACGAGTTTGCAAGAAACTTTAACACACCCTTGACTGATTTAAACGATCCTGTGATCGTTCAAGTTAGACCTTTTGATTCACCAGTGTTAGGTGTCCTTGTGGGTAGAGTCATGTCTTCTGCGGAAGAAAGTCCTTTTGTGTTCACCTCAACCCTTTCGGTTGAAGGGGTACTACCTCCCCCGATAAGTGCCCCTAGATCTAGTTTTCCTTCTACACCTTTGACTCCAGCGAGCTGGGTGGTTCAACCACCGGTTCACTCAAACCTAGGAGGTACTTCTGGTGACATGGTTACTGGGATTCCCAGTATACCTACCATTCCTTCTTCCTTTCCCTATACTACCCAGAGTGGTCTAGTAGGATCCTCGGCATATGTCCAAGGATTTCCTTGGAATGGGGGACATATCCCCCCATCCATTCCTTACGTAGGTCCATCTCCTTCATATGTAGGAGTGCAGTTTGGGAGCAACACCTCTTATGGGAAAAGATTCCAAACCCCTATTTCGGTCCCATATACGAGCTCTACCTTTTTGTTGTTTAGTGAAGGGATACCTGCTCCTGTCTTTCAAACCCCTGCTTCTATGGGGACGACCCGAACTTCTTAGACTACAACTCCCTCACAAAATCCTGTGGCTTACAGAAGGAATCGGTTTCAGAGCAACCTTCCCACTTCACAACCGGTGGCTGGGCGCAACCCCACTTTTACCCATGGGCATTCGGGGGCAGGTCCCTCAAATCTCCAAGTTGGCACATTTACTACCCCGGTTCGGCCCAAAATTCCATTCCTGGCAACTTTAAACTTGCTAGACTTGTCAAAATTGATGAATGACCCGGTGAGGCATGACCCCTTGTGGCCACCTGTTCCCACCAAATTGCCATCGGACATCCCTAAGTTCGAAGGTAAAGCTAGTGAAGATCCTGGGGCACATGCCACCACCTTCCATTTATGGTGTTCTTCAAATTTGATGAATGAAGATTCAGTGAGGTTGAGGCTGTTCCAGAGGACCTTGACGGGTATTGTGAAAAAATGGTACATCGAACTACCTTATGCTGCTTTCAGTAGTTTCTGGGACTTGGCTAGTGCTTTTCTCAGCCACTTTCAGCTTCCGGTCCGATATGATTTCAAAATGGACTTGTTGTCTACTTTTAGACAAAATAAGGCTACCCACATCTCAGATCATATCCAAGAGTGGAGGAGGTGAAAGAGCCTTATCAAAGCCACTATTCTTCCTGAGTTTCTATTAGAGTGGTTCCTTAAATCATTGTTGCCATACATATCGAAGGATGTTTCCACATCAGGAGTAACAAATGAAGAAGAAGCCATACTCAGGGCCCAACAATTGGATTTGATTTATTCACAATCTGGGATCTTGTATGATATCATCCCTGAGGCACCGAGGCCTTCTCACGAGCTGGAGAAGCCTAATCCTGGACCCCATGCCGATGGTGTGGTTGGATCCGTTAACTCTCCCACTATAGAGTCTTTGACTAAACAACTTCACCAATTGTCTGTCAAACAGTCTACGGTGGAGGCAGCAAAGGCTGCCCCCTCTCCCCAGAATGCAAATGTCTTTGCACAAACCTCTCAGAAGGGCAATCAGCAGCCCGGCGGGAAGAAAAAGAAAGGTAAGAAGGGAGAGGGAAACCAAAACAAGCCAAATCCCGCGAACAATGCTGATGGGGGGAAAAAAGAAAAGAAGAAGGTCAAGTTCCCTTGTAAGTTGTGCCAAGAGGACCACCTTACTCACCTTTGTCCCCTTATGGATCAAGCCCAGAAGCTGCTTAAAGCTCAACAACCGGCTATCCTGAAGGATCCTTTTCCCCAAGGACAGAACACTGCTTCAGCTTCTAACGTAGCAGGGGTCACTCAAAATGCCCCTGACCCAAACTATATCAACATGGTTAGATCTTCGACTTTGTTGTAGACAAGGAATAAAAATTATGAGACTGAGACTTCTGAGAAGGGTAAAGCTGTAGGTGAAACTTCGAACCCTCTCACGATAGAGAAACCTGCTGAAACTATGCCGAAGATACTGAAAGGTGTCTTCAAGAAGACCTTGCATAACCCTAATGCTAGGGCTGCTTCAAACTACTCTGTGGTTGAAGACTTAGCTCAAACCCCTTGTGCAATGTCAGCTTTAGAGGTGTTACAGAGTTGTCCCACTCAGCGGGATGCCCTCTTAGCAGCTTTAGGTAGCATGGACTCTTCGAGTCTCATGGCGAAATTTAATTTGTCTAATGTTAAAATTCGCCTCCCTTACCATGTATCCCTATCAATAGATGTCATCTATGGTGGTAAGACCATTGGAAGGGTAGTTGTTGATGAGGGGGCCTCTACATGTGTTATGTCCTTGACCTGTTGGAAAGCTTTTGGATCCCCAGAGCTGGTCCCATCAAACACTTTGCTTACTGCTTTTGATGGAAGATCCTTTCATCCGCATGGTATCCTACCATCTTTTGAGATTATGTTGGCAGGCAAAGCAGTGTCTGTTGAAGTAGAAGTGATTGATGCTCCTTTGGAATACAATCTGCTTCTGGGAAGGAATTGGACTTATGCTATGTCCGCTATTGCGTCGGTCGTTCTTCGTGTAGTGGTTTTTCCACATGAGGGCAAGTTGGTTACTATTGATCAACTTGATTTTACCCGAAAAGGCAGTTTAGAGTCTAATGAGTCCGCTGTGCCATTGGTTGATCAGGTCAAACCTGCTGCACAGAGCTTGGGGGCTGGAATGTACACATCATTAATGGGCACATTTGATCTTCCAGCCCCGGTAAATTACATTGGTTCTAATACTGTGGGGAAGTCCATCGCTACGATTGTCGATAGGACTGATCCTTGGGTCCTCCCAACTCCCCATGAACCTGAAGTTCCCTTATCAGCAGTAGAAGTGGATTATCAAGCTATCACTCAAGCTGCTGCTGATCCCATTCCAGATCCTCTAACAGTCTCGGATGACCTAGAAGAAGTCTATTTGCCCGCATGGGCGGAAAACTCTTTACATTCTATAGATTGCTTAGACACATTTATACCTTTCGATGAAGCTATTCTGGAAGCCATGAGTGGACGTGATAAGATTTGTGAGGATCTTCATCATCGATCCTATTTTCTTCTAGAACTGAGCAAGATAGAAAACCAAGAGTTTCACGTGAGACTGTCAGAAGATGTTGATATACCTATCAACCCTTTGCCTAGGGAAGGAGTGTTTGCCGAGGGGAATATGGAAAATATTTCCACCACTATACCTATCAACATCTCTATGAACCTAGATGTCGTGGAAAACATCTATATAGGGGAAAACTGCTCTCCCAAGGAGATTTCCATCTATACTTCCCTTTTTAAGGAATTCCGCGATATCTTTGCCTGGTCATATGAGGAGATGCCAGGCATAGATCCATCTATTGTTCAACATGAAATCCGAACCTATCCTGATGCTAAGCCCGTTCAGCAAAAATTAAGACCCGTGAACCCGCATAAAGCGGCGATTGTGAAGGCAGAAGTTGAAAAGCTGTTGAAAGCTAGTTTTATATATCCCATAGCTTTGACTGAATGGGTGTCCAACCCTGTTCCTGTTGATAAAAAGCAAGGGACTATTCACGTTTGTACAGACTTTAGAGACCTCAATAAAGCTTGTCTTAAGGAAAACTACCCCACACCATTTATTGACCAGATCATAGATGCATGTGCGGGAAGTGAGGTGTTTTTGTTTATGGATGGTTTCTCCGGCTACAATCAAATCCAAATCAAACCGGAAGACCAACATAAAACTGCTTTCATTTTCCCTTGGGGTACATTTGCGTATAAGAAAATGCCCTTTGGATTGAAAAATGCTGGGGCTACCTTTCAACAAGCTATGAACTTTGCTTTTCATGACATAAAAGCCATTGTCGAACCATACCTTGATGATCTTCCCACACATTCTTGCAAGAGGATCCAACATCCAGATCATTTGAGGTTGATCTTTGAAAGATGCAGATAGTATAAAATTCTCTTGAATCCCCACAAGTGTGTTTCCTGTGTCAAGTCAGGAAGATTACTCAGATTCATTGTCTCTAGTAGAGGCATCCAGGTGGATCCTTTGAAAGTTGAGGCCATTGTAAATCTACCTCCTCCTCGTTCTCTCGGGCAACTTCAAAGCCTGCAAGGAAATTCTAACTTTCTTCAATGTTTTATCGTTTATTATGCCAAGATCACTAAAGGTTTCATGCGCTTGCTCAAACAAGACACTCCATTTGTATGGGATGAAACTGCACAACTTGCATTTGAGGCATTGAAAAAAGCTTTGTTGTCGGCACCTTTGTTACATCCACCAGATTATTCTAAGGATTTCATATTATATCTGGCTGCGTCGGAGTCGACCATTGGGGTAGTACTAGTCCAGGAGGATGATAAGCTCATTGAGCATGTCGTTTATTATCTTAGCCATGCTTTGGCCGGACCTGAGCTTAGATACTCCCACGTCAATAAATTAGCCTTAGCAGATGTCTATGCTGTGCAGAGGTTACGTCACTACATTTTACTGAGGACCACCACAGTAGTGGCGGATGTGAATCCATTCCAATATGTTTTATCCTGACGGATTGTTGGGGGGGAATTTAACAAATGGATAGTCATTCTCCAGGAGTTTGACTTGGATTTCCATTCTGCTAAGTCTAAGAAGTCCTTAGTTTTTTCTGAGCTTATAGCATAATTTCCCATTGAAGAAAATGTAGCGGTTGAGGATGACTCATTCCTAGATGAGCACATCTTCTTGATAGCCACCTCTGATCCTTGGTACAGGGATATTCTTATATATCTACAGACTTTGAAGTATCCTGCCACTTCCTCTAGGGAGGAATGATGTAAGTTACGCCTTCATGCCAAGAACTACCTCATTATATGAGATACATTATATCGACGAGGGGTAGATTCCGTCTTGCGTCGCTGCCTTATTCATTAGGAAGCGGAGCTTGTCCTAAATGATTCCCATAGCGGAGCATGTGGGGGTCATTTATCTGGGTTAGCAACGGCCCAGAAGATATTACATGCTGGTTATTTCTGGCCCACGATCTTTAAGGATTGTGTGGAAGCCATGAAGCGTTGTCATCCGTGTCAGCTTTACACCAGGAATATGCAGTCGCATCCTGCTCCGTTATTTCCTGTTGTCTTGATAGGCCCCTTCATTAAATGGGGGATCGATTACGTGACATGCAACCCAGTCTCAGCTAGGGGGCATAAATACATCATTGTCGTTGTTGACTATTTTACGAAATGGGCAGAGGCAATGCCTACTTTCAAAGACAACGGGGAAACAATAGCTTTCTTTGTTTTCAATCAAATTATTGCAAGGTTTGGTATTCCCAAAGTGATTTTCACTGACCATGGAAGTCATTTTCAAAATAACATGATGACGGAACTGACTACTATGCTCGGATTTAGACAAGAACATTCTTCTCCATACTATCCGCAAGCTAATGGTCAGGTTGAGGCTGTCAACAAGACTTTAAAAACTATCCTTAAACGGACAATTGATGCAGCCCGTTCTAATTGGCACATCATGTTATATCCTTCTCTTTTGGCTTACAGAACTAATGTCAATACTGCCATGGGTTATTCCCCTTTCCAACTCGTTCACGGGGTGGAAGTAGTTACTCCAATTGAATGTGAAATCCTGTCCTTGAAGATAGCCATTCATGTGTTACCTGATACGACTGAGCTTGAGGAACGTCTGGTACATTTAGAACACCTTGATGAACAACGTAGAGATTCGTTGACTGCTAATCAGGCTCATAACAATAGGGTTAAATCTCAATATGATAAAATGGTCAAACCTAGGGTTTTCTCTGAAGGGGAACTTGTCCTACTTTGGGACCAAGATAAAGAACCTCTGGGGCAGGAAAATTCAAGGCTATGTGGTTAGGACCCTATGTCATGTCGAAATTCTTAAGTAAGGGCGCATATGAATTAGTTGATTATGATGGGAATAAGCTTCCTGAGCCTAGAAATGGGCTCTACCTGAAGAGGTACTACGCTTAGGCTTAACACTTTTTCTTGTATTTTAGTGTATGTATTTTTTATGTACATTAGGTTGTCAGTTTTGTTTTTTATATTATTTGCTGGTTGTTGCAGATGCCTTCCGAAATGTATATAGGTTTCGCTGATGGCGCCAGCCATCACACTTGTAACCTGGCTTCGGCAGCATGGGTTATCTATTCTCCCTCAGGACAACTTGCTGCCGTGGGAGACGCTTGTCTAGGTCCTGCTTCTAATAATGTTGCTGAGTATAAGGCTGTAATTGAGCTCCTATGGGATGATTTTTCACGTGGCATCACCCAGCTTGAGGTCCGTTTGGATTCTCAGTTGGTAGTTTCCCAGCTCAATCGAGCTTATCAGGTACTAAATCCTATCTTGTTACGTCAGTTCATGCAAATTCGTTTATTGGAAAGACATTTTGAAATTATTACTTTCCATCATATTCCACGTAACCAAAATTCATTGACTAATGCATATGCTAATTACATTTTGGATTGGCATCTAACACACATTTCCTAAAAATATACAGCAAACATATAAAGAACACTTGTAAATAAGCCGACAACCAACATCAATATATATATATATGTAAAATATCTGTCTGTAGATAGGTCGAGTATGATCCATAGATCTCATCATATACAAAATATACAAAATGTGGATCATAGTCCATCAAAATGCCCTAGGTCTAAGCTGGATTGCCCTGGCCACTAGGACCACCTTGGTCCCCATGATCTCTATGCATCCTGGCTTCCTCAGCCTCCTCAGCTTCGACAGCCTCCACCGCATCTCTATATACGAGCACTGCTCTTGCCACTCGTCTGAAAAGATGTAGCCAAATGGGTGGAACCCCAACTACGTACTCCTGCATGGCTACAGGGATATGCTCTATTTGTATGGTTGGTACTTGCTGGGTTATCCTGGCTAGATTTCCCTCTAGTACTCTGATCAGTCCCTGATCCTCACCCATGACAGGACACACGAACATACGAGGGTGCCCTTCAGGGCGAACTGGTCCAATATCTGCATTTTGACACATGAATAGGATTCATACTTGTACATATGTATATATCTATCATTTGAAAAATTCATAAAAAATTGATAATGATAAAAAATTAAAAATTATTTACCCATCTCTCCCCATGCTCCTCCTGGAGGGAGGACAAGCTCGGGGTCACCTCGGAAGTCCATTCCAGCATATGGAAACTGCTCCAATGCTGACAACTGTCATTCCCACCATGAGTAGAAGTCAGCATCATATACGTTGTGTACTATGTCTCCTCCTCCTTGACGGAGGAATATGTCTCCCCACTGGCTCAGCCTTGGCTGACGTGGAGATCTGACCTATAGCGGTATAGCAGGGCTCATGGCTGGTACTCTCGAAGAAGAAGAACGCCACTAAGATACTTGCATAGCCAAAATTCTTGCGTCTTCCTCTCTTGCAGTTGGATAATTGCCTCCTCATAATGGGGGAAACTCCCGAGCACCAATCATAGAGAGCACCCCTAAAACAGTCAACTGCCACCCTCACTTGGTTCCTGGTGGCCATATGTAACCCTATTGATCCTGCAAGTCTCACAATGGTACTAGCTAATACCTGGAGAGTAAAATCCTGGATGTCTGCAATAAGAATGATGCTTCCTTTCTTCTGAGTACCCGATGTACAGAATATGTCTACATAGTTTTGGACACTTACGGGGTCACCGCCCCTGCTAGTGCCCTCCAATTTCACTGGTGCTCCCCGTTGTGACAACCCAATAATGAAATATATGTCTTCCACGGTAAGCTCTAAGGTCTCACCTTGAAGATTGAACATCCCCATCTCATGATCCCAGTAATTGACCATGAACTCTAGTATGTAGACATTGGCCTGCATGGGCAATGTACAAAAGAAATTCAGCAGCCCACTGGTCCTCAATGCCTGTATGGTGGGCGCACTTCGGAGCGTCGCATGATCCATTATTTCGTGCTCCCTTTCCCTCCACTCCAGAACCATATTTTACCTGGCAAATACAAGCAATAGAATTCAGTATTCCCATATCAAAATTTAAAACTCTTGTATATTTTTTAAGCTTTTTCCCACTGCACAGTATTCACGACTGTCTATTTATGCAGGTTGCGGATCATTCGCGGCTGTTCAGTTGGACAACCCGTGAATATAACGCGTATTCACGAGTTTCCCTCTTAGCAACCCGCGAATGCGCACTGCCATCATTTTGGGTGTTGTTTAATACTGAATTCACCATTAAACCTAGTATTTGTTTGGATCAATTTGATGAGCTTAGGGTGTAGAATTACCTGAAGCTGATGGATTCTGATTTCGACGGTCCAATTGCCCACAATGATCGATCAATGGTAGAGGGTAAACTTTGTTTTTTTTTGCTCAAAAGTTCAAATGGTGAGTTTGTTTTAATTTTCAAGCTATTTATAGAAATAATATTTCATAAAGTGGGTCTTTTTCCATAGTTTGAAATGTCAATTAACTAATATCACCCTCTTTGTGCCTTGAAACAAGTTTATCACTTTTTACAAAGTGTTGTTGCTCCAATCGGGTGGTTTTGCTATTTCCAACACATGTTGGCATCTGTTCACTCCACATTAACCTTAGTATTCAACATTTTGCCATGGACTATGGTATTCTAAGCCATTAGTCCCTTGTCTCTACCATTGTTCTTCCATGGCTAGGGCCCTTATTTCATGAGTATCATCTTTATATGCTTTTGTCATCCTTTGATTCTCATGTCGTCACTGTTTCAGGTTCAGGGGATTCCTCTTAGCTATTTTTCACACCAAATAGAGCTTCTTTTGAATCTCTTTTTACAAGCTATCCCTTTATAGGACTCCCCGCCCTTACGGATTTTCTTTAGGCCCAGGTCTGACTCCTCCAAAACAGACTTGACTGCCGAGTTATCTCGTCAGTTCAAGCTCGTTAAGAATATGTGAATGGGGATCCGCATTGGTGGTAGGTTATCTCTTTCTCGGACCATGCGGAATAATACGAGAAAGGATCACTCTCTTTTCTTTTGAATTGAGAAGAGTATTCTCAGGCATAGGTTTATCACTTTTCCGGACCCGAGGGACTAAATTTACAGAAAAGGAACACCCGGTTTGAGCTTAGTTTTCTCTTTTTCGTGCTCTGGACCCAAACATGAAAAAGATTCCGAGTGTACTTTATGTCTTTGTCATGCTCGTTAAACACTAAAGAACAAAGCAACGAGTTTATTGTTGTAAGCCCCATTTCTCGTAACCAAATGGATCTTTTCGAGTGATCTTGCTTTCCTTCACACTCGTAAAACTCAAGCTATTTTATGTTGTTCTATAAGGAGCGTTGGGTAGGTGGTAATTTAACCTTTTTTGGACCTCCCTGACTAAGTATGAAAAAGGTTCACCTTTTCTTCTTCGGAAGTTAAGAGAGTTCTTCTATGGTTTGTTTTTTACTTTTTCGGCCTCAGGAGACTAAATTGGACGAAAAAGGACCCCCCTGGAGTCTTCTTTGGCATTTTCAGACTCTCTAAATGTGAAAACACCGACTGACCATGTACTAGTTTGGGCTCATTAAATCCACGAATCAGTGACACTATCAAGCATTATTTTCCCATCTCTTCAAGCTTGTTAAAAAAATGAAGAGGGAACCGAGTTTACTTTCCTGGACTCGTTAAAATTTAACAGGGAAGGTAAGGAAGAAGTTTTCTCTTGTTTTCAGTAATGGCAGCATGTCATCCTTGAACATAGTACTCTTTGCTTTCCGATATCCATGTTTCAGTGTCCACTTTTGTTCGGCTATCACTTTGAGTTTCTTACTCCTCCTCTTGTCCGTTATACCTGGGGAATCTGATCATGTCTCCTACATGATAGATAGGTCTAGTTGTTCTATCTATAAGTTATACGCTGCCTTGGGTCATCTCTGTGTTGTGCTCATTGTTCAAGGACTCTTCCCAATGTCTACTCTATAGCCTGATCCCATCACTGTTATATCTGTTATCTCTTTGTGTCTCCCTTCTTTTGCCCAGTTCCTAGTCACTCTTGTGATCCGTTGGAGGATCTGTTGCCTTCCTTATCACAACATGGTTCCGTTTCAATACTTCCTGATGACAAAGACCTAGAGTTTTGACAATTGTACCTTAGGATTCACTTTCATCATTGGTGAATTCCTTTGCTTCATTTGTCAATTATCACCTATTGGTTGACAAACTGTTGAATCCTCTCCATGTTCGACTTCAGCTTACCCTTATTCACATGGCTTGGATTGTACTGGTTCTTTGGGATCCTTTATGAAGACCTTAGTCCCTCACATATGGACTAAGTTGTGCAAGATTATGTTCTATCCATCTACATAGCTTCCGGATCTTTGAAGACTCATCATTATTGTATATTGTGGCTTCGATCCACCTTTGTAATATACGTGGTTTTCTACCCGTATCATATGATGTACTCTTATATTGTAAAGGAGCTAATGTTCCAGTAAATTGAACATAGCATCCACAGATGTAACTTTGTATATGACATTACTATGTATTGGTTTCATGTACTCTCTCTGCTCCACTGGATTTCTGAGTTCTCCAAAGCTAAATATTAGAATGTATTTCGGCCATCACTTCCCTCTGACTTCACACATTAGGGGGCATCTGTTATACACCTGAATGGCACCTCTCCATCCGAGTGCCGACATCCCTCATGTTGGCACACAAAAGGACATCTATGGATAGAGTTTTGCCCAAAAACACTACATATTGGCTTACTATATGATACATTCCTCCTCCATCCAGCTGGTTACTTTTCTATTTTTCTATGTTAGGTTCTATTCACGACTCTCCATATATACAACTCACGCATCATTCATGAGTGTCGGTTGCAGCAAGTCGTGAATGGATGTATTCGCGGGTTGCTCTTATAGCAAGTCATGAATCATTCACGGGTTGTCCTTCTACATACCCGTGAATACGTCCCTTAACATTTAAACATAAAAACACGCAATAATCTGAGATTAGTTAAGCCATTTACCATTAATCCTCTTAACTGTCTCAACCTCCTCAACCTTCGAAACTGCCTTATTTCCTCCATATAAATACAGGCCTTGGGGAGGCTGTTGATATATAATTTTGGAGAGTAAAGTTATGCTGGTGGATTGTATACAGAAGTCTTTGGAGCAGTGGAACTCAGAATCCTTTGGTTGCAGAGGAGTCCTTGTCTCAGGTGTTGGGTTGTAATCTGAACTCTTTCCATTATTGATAATAAAGAGAATCCTTCTTCCATATGTGTTTCATGTATCTTGGTTTGATAAATTTTTATGTTTCTGCATCTTATATGTGATTTATCTAACCTGCTTATATATATATATATATATATGAATCATTTGGTATCTGGAAGATTGACTCTTGACAGGTGAAAGAGGAGCAACCTTGAAGACTTTGAAGGTGAAGCAGAGCGGAAGAGGACTAGCAAGGATCGACCTTCGTTAATCAAGTAATTCTTTCTAATCCTCCTATTTCCTTTACTACACTTTAGAGTCAATTTTCTGCAAGTTGATTGAGTATGTTGGTAACCCCAGACCTATGGTTATTAGGTGTGTAATCCTGTACAACACCTACCCAATCTGAATCCGTATATCCATATAATCTATAGTCATGATCTATACCATAGTAAATTCCCACGTCTATCCTACCTTTAAGGTACCTCATCATGCTTTGTAGCTATCAGGTGAACACATCTAGGGTTAACTAGATACTGACTCAAGGTGTTCATGGGAAAGCATATATCTAGCCTTGTGTTCGTCAGATACATCAATGACTCAATAATCTGTCTATACTGAGTCATATACACTAACTTTGATGTCTCATCAGACAACATCTTCATGTTGGTATCCATGGGTGTGGCCATGGCTTTACAATCCAACATGTCAAATATTCTTTAAGATTTCCACAGCATACTTTCCCTGGTTAGGAAAAATTCCTTCTAAGCTCTTCCACACTTCCAGCTTGAGGAAATAATGCATCAATCCAAGATATTTCATCTCGAATTATTCATCTATCCTCTTCTTGAAATATGTGATTTGTTTCTCATTTCCTATCATAAATAGATCATCCTCATACACCAATAGTATGACAGGTTCATCATCCATAACCTTGAGGTAAAGGTTAGGATCAACTTTACTCTTGGTAAATTCCATGCTTGTCAAGAAGCTATCTATTCTTCCATACCAAGCTCTAGGAGCTTCCTTCAGTCCATACAGAGTCTTTTCAACTTACATACATGAGTCACTATGTTTTTTACTTCAAATCCTTGTGGTTGTTCGATGTAAACCTCTTCCTCAATCATACCATTAAGGAAGGCTTGTCTTTACATCCATCTGGTGTATATCCCACTTCATCATGGAAGCAAGTGCCATGATAGTTCTGGCAGAAGTGTATCTTGCTTCCTGGAGCAAGTGACTCTTCATAATAAATTCCCTCTCTCTGAGAGAATCCTCTAGCCACAAATCTTGTATTTTTCAAGACTTCCATCCACAGCAAATCCACTTGGAAGATATCACACTCTTTCTTTCTGGTTTGGGTAGTATAGCCCAAACATCATTATCGTATTCTTCCATCACTGCTTCTACAATGAGTTCATTCTATCAGGTCATAGACATATCATAGTCTTCCGCATTCAACCTTGAAGTTTGTAACCCACTTTACTCTTGGTAAAGTCTCAGTCCATCAGGAAGCTATCCATAATGTCGTATCATGTCAAACTCAAAGATCTTCTGTAGTCACTCCCCCTGAATCAGAGCATCATCCTACGTTTGCATTCTGTACTCTATGTATCGAAACATTATGTATTGGAGTTATAGGTAGCATCCTCTGCTACTATGTATCAATGCATGTTACTAGATACCAAGATCCCTTCATCTTGAACTTTGTCAAAAAGTTCATCTTGCACCCATCTGTGAGCTTGTTGCCTTCTATAGGTTTGAATCTTCAACCTTCTAGCAAAGGTTAAGATATTCATCACTCTAGGTGATCTGTCAAGATCCTGGATGTGCTTATCTATGGGTGCCTTCTGAGCTCATACAAAGCCTATTCTGCACAAGTGGTTTGATATATACTTCTACTTCACTAGAGAAGTGCGTCTGGTCAATAGAGTATGTCATGCCATAGTCTATTCTTTCTGAGACAAACCATGAACCTTTCTTTGTATACTTTTTCTTGTATATCCATATGGAAGACACTACAAACTTCCCTTCAAGTATTGGAACCATATCGTAGACATCATTCCCCATGATCAACTGTTACTCTTTGATCATAGCTTCTTCCATAGCTGGAAGGGTTAGCATTAATGATGTCACCCAAATGTGTCACACAACTAGAGTGTGTCCTAGGCCTCTTACTTTGGTTTGGAATTCCCTTCATACTTTCTTCATCTTGGAATATCTCTCATGCTCAAGATGGTCTTCATCTCTCGAGGTGGATCTATCGCTCTCTGAAGCTCTTTCTTTCGTCACGGTGTCCCTAGCCCTGGAAGATCCAGGTTCATGTTTATTGGAGTGAATCTTGAATTGTCATCACTTTCTCTTTGAAAAAAGTCTCATCCTCCTTTTCTTGCAGGCAGTTGTACACGACGTTTCCTAAAAGTCAAATGCACAGTTGCATGGTTAGAACCATTTCATAGGACATATGCATAACAACAAATTCTTATGAAGCATGCAACTGCTTATCCAATACAACATTCATCCATATCTTACAAAAACTTTCTAAATTCCTTCCATATCTACCATGACATCATTGAGATTGTGCACTAATCCAATATGTCAGCAAAGAGGTTTCATTCTAGATAAGTAGCAATGCAGAGTTGTATAGCACCATGGGTTACTTACCCATCACATGCATATTAGTAGTATACTGTCATTAATGAAAAAATTATATCATGCATAATACACAGCATATACAGGAAAGAAAATTCAAATACTTATATTTTTTTGTTTGTTGTCATCTCCTTCTGGATCACCAGCTTCTTCATTGACCAGTGAGATTGCTTCAATCTCATGCTTGCGTGAAAGATTTTTTGGAATGCTGCTTCTGCTAGACCTAGGGCTTGACAGAGAAACCCTAATTTTTCAATTGAGGTATCTTTCAGATCTGATTGGATAGAAATATGCATTCCTTAAGGTGAGCTTAGCAGTATACTCATTTTCCCAAAACTGTGATCAGAACTGCAAAATATCTGATGCCCTAGTTTTCTTCAGTTTCTTCTACAGAAATGCTTGATATTGTTTCTGCAGTATCTCAAAAATTATTGATCCTTTATGTATGAAACTTAGCAATGAGGTATCCTTGTATTTCCTCTTTCCAACACCATAGGTTAGAGAAGAATTGGTTTCCCCAATTGGGACTTATGCACATTTTCCCAAGTTGACTTATTTCAGAACTGTTCATAATAGAGAACTTGTACGGACTGCCACGTGTCACTGTTTCACCTTCGAGATCTAAACTTTTTACCACAGAAAGTGCATTCCATTCCCTATATATAAAATCTTGCAAAATTTTAGTTGTACCTTCGTAACCCAAGATATAGCAATTATCCCTAGGTGTCCTATTTAGTGTTAAATCCTGGGAGAGGATGGAACCCTAACTTGGAGGAATCATGTCTCCCAGAATATAGTGAATATGAAATTGAAACCTTTACACAGGGTTCATTAGGAATTTATATTTAGCCTGTAAACATTTCAGCTCTTGATCCTTCTCCAATATCGAGATATAGCAAATGTACCAAAACTAATAGTTTTAGTATTTTAGGGTTTTCAAGCATGAAACCCTAATCTTCAATAGTTGTAGTTGCAGCACTATTTCGGCTGCACAACGACTTATTTCAGGGTGGCTCTGATACGATGTTAATTTTTTATGGTTATATCATATCTTATAACATTTATCATCATAACAACATAACCATAAGCAAAAGGATCACTGAAAGATAGACAAACACAACCACGAAAAGAACACAAAGATTTATCCTGGGAAACCCTCATGGGGAAGAAAACCCAGCAAAACTTCCTTTGTATAAGATTTATAAAGGAAAACCAAAAATAGTTGTTCTCTTCCTTCTGTTCTCTCTCTTTCTCTCCTATGCACTACAAAAGTGAGTGAGTGTGTGTTCAAATAAGAACCACAACTCCTCTATTTATACATATTTGTCATTTGACTTTTGCACTAGACAAGTCATCCCCAATAAACTATCTGGGCCGACTTGACCTAGGAATACTCAAAAACATTATATTATATTATTAATTAGGGTGCTAAATACTCGACACAAGAGGAGGATTTACCTCATGACTCTATGATAACCAAATACAATAGTAACACCCCGTCGGAGGAATAATAACATCTCCCTTGGGTTACATCAGTGAAATACATTTAGAATATCCTTTGAAGTTACAATATTTCAACACATTTGTTGGATGATCTACTACAACATTAACTTTTCATTTGACATGATGAAAAGTGACAAATCCCAAGAGGGGAGCGATGTGTGCTAGTTGAGAGATACCAATACTAATCCTCTAGAGTGCGGAGATCTTGGTGGAAGATGCTCCACGTTGAATATTTTTGAAAAGGGAAATAATCAAATGTGAGTCATATTCTATCATCAGGGGGGACAGAGACCATCGTTCCATAATTTGAAGTCCTACAATGATCATTTCTAATCCATCTACATTACTTCTTTCATAACTCAAATTTCCGAAATAAAGACGAATAATATTGCATGATTCATTTCTGAAGACTCCTCATAATCCTATTGGCCCTAGATTTCCCTTGGAGGATCCATCAAAGTTCAACTTATAAAAATTGGTGGAGGAAATGACCAAATCATAGGGATTGTTGAGGAATTAGGCATGGTAAAAGAATGACTTGGATGGGTAGGAAGATTTATATCCCAATTATGCAGAATGGTGTCTTTAGACTAAGGGGTTTTGAGGTCTTGTTCAACCCAAGGTGAGAGAAACATATTTTCCAAGATGCAAGATTGCCAACTGTTCCAGACCATTTCCTATGTTCTTTGTTTGCCTTCGAATATTCTTTGGTTTCATTATTTCCATATTTCCCTTACTGTAAATCCCGGGACCAAGGTCCATAGGCAATTGAGGATCTTACTTTCAAAGGATTTATGATTCCAATTCTTGATTATTTGGGAAATGCCCCCTCGCGTGCACTATGTTGGTTCTTTTGCAGAGGAAAGTTATTTTATCCCACATGCTATAAGAAAAGGAGAAAGAATCCAAAAGATGATTCATGGTTTCATCCTGATTGTTACGTAGAACACACCTAGAGGGCCCACAAAATCATCGCTTGATTAGGTTCTCCCATGTGAGGAAGCATTTATGGATAACCAACCATACGAAAGAAGCCTTAGGCCACGTTTTCATGCCCCATGTCTTGGACCATATGGGATATTTGGGTTCGACCGAGCGTTGAATGTGCAAGTGGTAGGATTCTTTGACAATGAAGGATCATTTTGGTCTACAACCCCACCTAAGTAGGTATGGCTCATGTTTCCATTGAATTCTGCACTTTTGCATCTCTTGATCAATTTTATCATGGGACTCATTATCAATTTGTATCCCCTAATCCATAGAATTTGTCCAGGATTTGTAATCTTGTTGGTCTTCCTTACTCCAAAAGTATTTGAAAAAAAATATTCATGGATCCTGTATATTAGTCTGGGTCTAGGGTCTAGGGACATTTAATGACCCTGTTCAGACTTGGCATCTACTGCCAAGGGTCCATCTAAAAATAGGCATAGGATCCATTCCATATTTCCCATAATTTTTTCTACTAAATCAAGTATCTATGTGAGTTGGAAGCTTTCCAAATTAGAGAGCCACTGATGGGAATATTGAATCTAATGATATCTTGCAGGCTCCAGGTTGAGACATATTTTATGTTCCATAGTTGGGCCCAAGGGTTGGAATTTTTGGAAGCCCGGTTCCACCAAATTTTGGTTCCAAGAACTTCAATGACTTTGACTGGATCTCTCAATTCTAGTCCCCCCTCTGACTTGTTTATTGCAAACTGTGTCCCACTTAACCAGATACCATTTAGAATGGTTGTTGTTCCCTCCCCATAGGAAGGTTTGTTGCAGTTTTCTAATGGATTCTAGGACCCATTTGGGGGTTGTGAGGAATGAAAAAAGGTAGAGGGGCATATCCAAAATAACTGACTTGGTAAGATTTCCTGCTAGGTTGAGGGATCTAAATATCCAGGAGGAGAGATTTATTTCCACTTTGTCAAGAATCTCGCGCCATAAGGATTGTTTTATGGTTGATTCAGTCAAGGGATCTCCAAGGTATTTGGTCGGGAGAGTCGCAATGGAGAAGCTAAGAATGCAGGCTATATTCCTCTAGGTAATGGTGGGTGTGTTGAAGAAAAATATGTAGTATTTATCGAGGTTGATGGTGGTATCGAAGGCGTCGGAGAAGGATTTTAGAATATGTTTCTAAATATTTAAGGAGATTTGATTTTTTCTCTAGCGATTGGGGCCCATAGACATTTGAGATGCGTCCATGAATCTTGGTCCCTAGTTAATGAAATGTATCAAATATATAGCTTTTAGTGACAAGAAAATCATTGATATTTACCTCTTTAGGGCTCCATATGAGCGCAAGGCCACTTGAGCCTCCATCAGTGTCTACTACTACCGCCTTATTACCTTTCCATATCTAAGCAATGAGGGCTTCAATGTTGGAACTGTCGCATTTAGTTTCTTGAATTAGAATAATTGAAGGTTTTTCCTGGAGAATATTCCTAAATAACATTCTGTGTTTTTTGAGAGATTTAATTCCTCTCACTTTCCAAGAGATAATATTCATTGAGTACCTGTGATATTTGAGGGAAACAAACTTTGTTAGATGGGCATATTGCCTTGATTCAACTAGCTTGATACCTAGAGCATTGAGATGTTGCATCTTTGATTTTCTACCTTTCTTCTTAGGGTCTCTAGCACTCTACAATCCTTTTGAGGGATGTTCTATATGCACAATTAATATTTGTCCTTGGATTTGGAAAGGCCATCTTTCAATAACTGGATTTGCTTGGTGAAAATTGCATGAAAGGCCTTGCGGCTGCAGGCCTCTTCCAATCTTAAAAGATCCAAATATCCCATATCTAGATCATTCATGTATTCATGTATGAAAACATGAATATCTAGTCTCTCTCTTGTAGGTTGGGTCTCAGGGGGAGGAATTTTAGTTGAGGACGATGGGCCATGAAAGTCAGGATTTTGGTCTGCACTGGGATTTGTGTATTGTATTTTTGGGGAATATTGGTCATCCTAAAGCTGGGTTTCTGGGTCATCTTGTTGATCTGTGAATATTTTAGAATATGTTTCTAAATATTTAAGGAGATTTGATTTTTTCTCTAGCGATTGGGGCCCATAGACATTTGAGATGCGTCCATGAATCTTGGTCCCTAGTAAATGAAATGTATCAAAGATATAGCTTTTAGTGACAAGAAAATCATTGATATTTACCTCTTGAGGGCTCCATATGAGCGCAATGCCACTTGAGCCTCCATCAGTGTCTACTACTACCACCTTATTACCTTTCCATATCTGAGCAATGAGGGCTTCAATATTGGAACTGTCGCATTTAGTTTCTTGAATTAGAATAATTGAAGGTTTTTCCTGGAGAATATTCCTACATAACATTCTATGTTTTTTGAGAGATTTAATGCCTCTCACATTCCAGGAGATAATATTCATTGAGTACCTGTGATATTTGAGGGAAACAAACTTTGTTAGATGGGCATATTGCCTTGATTCAACTAGCTTGATACCTAGAGCATTGAGATGTTGCATCTTTGATTTTCTACCTTTCTTCTTAGGGTCTCTAGCACTCTACAATCCTTTTGAGGGATGTTCTATATGCACAATTAAGATTCTTCCTTGGATTTGGAAAGGCCATCTTTTAATAACTGGATTTGCTTGGTGAAAATTGCATGAAAAGCCTTGCAGCTGCAAGCCTCTTCCAATCTTAAAAGATCCAACTATCCCATATCTAGATCATTCATGTATTCATGTATGAAAACATGAATATCTAGTCTCTCTCTTGTAGGTTGGGTCTCAGGGGGAGGAATTTTAGTTGAGGACGATGGGCCATGAAGGTCAAGATTTTGGTCTGCACTGGGATTTGTGTACTGTATTTTTGGGGAAGATTGGTCATCCTCAAGCTGGGTTTCTGGGTCATCTTGTTGATCTATGAGGATATCAAATATATTTATAGTTAGAGTCATTTTTTATTTGTTGATCATTGGATTCTTGCGATTTGGTGCCTCCTTATTGGAATCTTGGTAAATCATCTTCGTCCATTGCTTACATCTTCTTGGTCTCTTGATCTTGTTTGATCTAGGGGAAATATCTATATAAGTGGTCATGTTCATTACATTTCATGCATATGAAGGGGACATGCTCATAGTCCACTAGTTGAATCCATTCCAGATCCACATGTGCTAGGCATATCGCATGTAGAAAGGCTCTAGCTATATGTATCTAGACACAAATTATGGCATAAGAAGTATATCTCTGGGCCCTTGTTTGATATACAATTTTGATGAACTCCCCCTAGTAGTTTTCAATTTCTTGCAGGGTTCTTCATCCCAGTAATCTTGGGGTGGTAAGTACAGGAAAACCCAAACCGAAGCCCAGGAAAAATATTTCATATATGGGTTGAATCTTTCTACCCAGTTGTGAATCAATAATCCCGCTGAGTTGAAGAAGTAAGGGCCCCGGTCCACTGCCTTGTATTTTTGTTTAATCCTTGAAAATATCACTGTGAAGAATCCCTTGGATCCAAGTTGGATGTCAAAACATGCTTTGGGATTCCATTTTGATGCGATCCATCCCATCAAGGCTCTTTGAGTCGACTAGAGCCCAATAAATTTACAACAAAGTATGATCCTTTATATATTGAATCCAATCACTGATTCAAGCTGGAGGGAGTCCAAGGCGAGGGAGATCTGTCGCTTTTTCTATACATGTGCTATTTTTTTTATTCTTCTCTGCATCTGGTTCCTATGGTAGGGTATTGTGTTTTCCTTCTATATCCACGTATTTCAGTGGAAGGTTATCGACCACCGCTTTGTTGGAAAGGTCATTAGTAGAAGAAAGAGAGTTCAAATTAGGGTCATAGGTACGGGGGATTTACCCCCCTGAGGTCGAACCATGAGGTTACTCCAAGCAGATCCTCATAAAGGAGTTGAAGAGAAAACAAACATGTGAAGGATAGGTTAGGAGTTTGAGCAACGAGGGAGATGCACATTACAAACATGATTTTTTTTTCAATTTTTAGTAATAATATGCACGCATCTCTCGCATGCTAGTTGTATATCTAGCTTCCAGCAAATCCACATCAAATATTTAAACTCATATCAGTGGCCAGATCTACTCTTGAGATGTTGTTTACAAAATCCCATTTGTGGATGCAGATCCCGTGCTTTGACCCCATATCCAAATGAAAAATATCCAGGCCCTCTAAGAGTGTTTGTTTGTGAGGATTAGGATAATTGTGCAATACAATTATTTCTAGAACCTAAAAAAACAAATACCTAAGCGAATTACCATTGTTAATCCAGAGAAGCGGCGATTTGTTGGAGGGAAGTTGAGTTAACTTGGAAAAATAGTACACCTCCAAAGTATTGTCGAAATTTGAATCCAATTGGCTTCCTGAGAAGGAATTATTGAAGATAATAAACATTTTGTTGGTGCTCCTCTATCAAATATTTGGAAGCATTCTTAAAGTTGATCCTGGCACACTCAAACCCCCAATCGATAATTTTCATGGTTTGGCTTTTGTATCTTGTGGTGAGGTGATGTATATGATCTTTTTTTTAAACAAACAATTCTTTAGATTTAGTTTTTATGTATTCTTGCAACTTAGGTTGTGCTTGTGCATTGATATCGGTGATCTGCATTGATATCAGTGATCAAGCAGTGCAGGTGCATGGTGCATGGACATTCAGTATGTAATATACCAAAAAGTATATTACTAACATTATTTAAATTATTATTTATTAGGTTTAATTTATATAATTAGTTTAAATATGATAATTCATGATCACTTAATAAAAGATGATGACTTATCACATATTGGTGTATTTATACACCCCAGTTGTATTATTCACATCATCAATTCATAAATTCAATAAATATTATCAAATATACCAAACATGCAAGTTTTCATCTTACAAGTGGTATCAGAGCTTAAGGCTCTTGCTCACTCTTGTCCCTTCCTCATACCATCATTCTCACTCTTTCATTCTCCATTTATTATTAAAATAAAAGGAAAGTAAAAGGAGAATAAAAGGAAAGTAAAAAATAAAGAGAGGAAAAAAGACAAGAGAAGAAAAGAAGAAGTATAAAAATAACAAGTGGTTTTAAAGAAAACAACACGTGGTTTTAAAGAAAATCAACACTTGGTTTTATTTGGGTGATATTTGGGTGAAATAAAATCGTAAATTCAAGAACCATTTTGTGTAGAGTTATAACACATGGGAGAACACTAAATTAAGTGGAGTAATATAATGAGAGAAATTTAGAAAACATATTGCATGTAATATAAATAAAAAATTTGATTTACAAAAGGATCTAAAAGCAAATTTAAAAAAAAAAAGACTTTATAAAAACTATATATGTATAATAAAAATATTATTAATCTTTAATAATAATAATATTTAATATTAGTTTTTTTTTTAAATCTTCTCAAGTTCTCAAATCTTAAAAGATGGAAATGTCATCATCACTAGATAAATTTTCGAAGGAGTGGATAAAAATAAACAAAATGTGGGAAAAATAGGAAGAAGAATTTATAATTTTGAAGGAAATGATAAAAAAATCATTTGAAGCAAAAATGTGAAAAAGAAAGTGAAAATGAAAATATACATGACACCAACCAAGAATAAACGATTGACAAAGTTGGAATCAAGGATGAACTTGTAACAAGATCATACCTCGAAGAATTTATTGCTCAAACCGAGCCAATGTTGAGAGAAAATGGTGAAGAAGCAGTTATGGTATCTAAAGTCTCAAGCAAGTGAAATCAGGAAACTGCTACGACACCTATGACAAAGGAAGTACGGAATTTACATATTTGACACCTTACATTCCCCTGTTAGAAAACAGGACCGCAGAGCAATAACAGATATACAGTTAAATCAATAAACAAGATGCAAAACACATTAAAACATTACAGAGAGACACAGATATAACGTGGTTCACCCAAATGATGGGATACGTCCACAAAGAAATTTGCCAGTCCTTTTATTACAGTCCAGAAATATGAAGGGATACACCCCGCTGCACTTCCTCTTCACGCTCTCACAATCTCTCTTCCAATACAATACAATACCATACCTAGTTGATTTACAATGCTCTCTTTTATAGGGGAAATACAATGGGAAAATTCTAGGGTTAACCCAATACCATGGGTCCACAATACTATTGGCCAACACACATCCCAAAAAAATAATTTCGGGGGCTCCGCCCCTGAACCCCATTTTTCTCAGGGGCGCTACCCTTGAACCCCCTTTTTGGGGGTGCTACCCCAAACCCCAAGGCAAGGAGAATGAGTGTACAGTACTCCTGGGTTACAATCACAACTGAATAATATCTCTAGATCTGGAATATTAGGCTCCACAACCAACAATCTCCCACTTGGAGACTAATCACAGCAACTCCACCGCTACTGCACTTGCTAGACTAAATTTTGGACCTTGGACTTGGCAAATTTCTTCTTTTCACCTTCATGTTTTAAAGCCAACAAAAACCAAGCAGGACCTCAGTTTCTCTCTAGTTACTCCCTTTGTCAACATGTCTGCAGGATTCTGGTTAGTGTGAATCTTTTCCAGTTTTAACAGTTCTTCATCTAGAACAGATCTTATGAAGTGGTACTTGAGTTGTATATGTTTAGTCCTTGAATTAAAGGTTGAGTTCTTTGCAATATGAATGGCACTCTGGCTGTCACTGTATAGCCTACTATTCTCTTGTTTCTTACCCAATTCCTCCATGAACCTATGCAACCAAATCATCTCCTTACTAGCCTCTGTAGCAGCAACATACTCTGCTTCCGTTGTTGAAAGTGCAACAACCTGTTACAATTTTGAAATCCAACTTACTGTTGTTCCACCTACAGTGAACACATACCCTGTGGTGCTCCTCCTGCTGTCTTTATCACCATCCATATCTGCATCAACATATCTCTGTAGAACAGTGTCTAAACCTCCAAAACATAATGCATGAGAAGTGGTACCTCTCAAATACCTGAGAATCCACTGTACTACTTTCCAATGCTCTTTACCTGGATTATTCATATACCTACTCACAACTCCCACTGCATGTGCAATATTTGGTCTTGTGCACACCATGGCATACATCAAGCTCCCAACTGCTGATGAATAGGGAATCTTGGACATGTAATCTATCTCTTCATGTGTCTCTGGACACATATGCTTGCTTAGTTTGAAATGGCTTGCCAAAGGTGTGCTGGCTAGTTTTACATTCTGCATTCTAAACCTCTGCAACACCTTTTATATGTACTCACCTTGAGACAATGTCAATTTGCGATTTTTCTTGTCTCTTGTTATTCTCATACCAAGGATTTGCTTTGCAGCACCCAAATCCTTCATCGCAAATGATTTAGCTAGTTTTCTTTTGAGCACATTTATATCCTGCATGTTAGACCCTGCAACAAGCATGTCATCCACATACAATAACAAGATAATATATCTTCCGTTATCTAGCCTCTTGAAATAAACACAGGACATCTATCATAACCTTGTTCTGTCATAAACTTATCAAATTTTAAATACTATTTCCTTGGAGCTTTCTTCAGGCCATACAAGCTCTTCTTCAACCTGCAAACCAAATTCTCCTTCCCTTTGAACTCATACCCTTGTGGCTACTGCATATAAATCTCTTCCTCCAAATCCCCATGGAGAAAGGCCATTTTTACATCTAATTGTTCAAGATGCAAATCTTCTACCGCCACTAGACTTAAAATAATTCTAATTGAAGTCATTTTAACAATAGGAGAAAATATTTCATCAAAATCTATACCTTTCTTTTGTGCAAACCCCTTTACAACAAATCTATCCTTGTACCGCTTCTTTCCTCCATCTTCTTCCTTCAACCTGGAAACCCATTTATTTTGCAATACCCTTTTTTTTGCAGGAAACTTAACCAAATCCCAAGTCTGGTTTCTTACCAATGAGTCCATCTCCCCATCCATGCCTTGCTCCCACTTCTTTCTGGTTTCTACCTGCATTGCTTTTTCAAAACATTCTGGTTCACCAGAATCAGTCATCAATAAATAATATAGTGAAGGAGAGAATCGTTCAGGGGGTCTACTTAACCTGGTAGACTTTCTTACAGTTGCAAGAGTTTCAGGTACCTGCTACTGCTCTTGATTTTCTAGTGCTTTTGGAAATTCATTTTCTTTGATTTCATCAAGCACTGTGTACTCTATGTTTTCCTTTTCTTCTTTCTTTCCCTGCAACTGATCTTTGTACATGACCTTTTCATTAAATACTACATCTCTACTCCTAATTATTTTGCGATTTTTAAGATCCCATAAGTGATAACCAAAATCATCAACCCCGTATCCAATAAAGGTATATTTCTTGGATTTATCCTCAAGCTTTGTTCTATCATCTTTATCAATATGGACAAATGCTTCACAACCAAAAGTTCTCAGAAATGAGTATTTTACCTGTTTACCTGTCCATGCCTCCTCTGGAATGCCACCATCCAAAGCGCTTGGAGGCCCTCTGTTTATTAAATAAACAGTAGTGTTTACAGCATCAGCCCAAAATTGTAAGGGCAACCCTGCATGTAATCTCATACACCTTGCACGCTCCATGATCGTTCTATTCATCCTTTCTGACACACCATTTTCTTGGGGTGTTCCAGGGACTGTCTTCTCTCTGTGAATCCCATTGTGTGAACAGTAACTATCAAACTCCTTGCTGCAGTACTCGCCTCCATTATCAGATCTGAGACATTTCAACCTTTTTCCTGTCTCATTCTCAGCCAAAGCTTTCCACTTCTTAAAAATATCAAACACATCAGATTTCTGTCTAATGCAATAAACCCAAGTTTTTCTAGTTGCATCATCAATAAAAGTAACATAATAACGAGAGCCACCAAGAGATTGTACCTGAGCTGGTCCCCATACATCTGTATGGACAAGCTCTAACTTTTCACTCTTCTTTTGTTTCCCAACCTTGAGAAATCTAACTCTCTTCTATTTTCCATAAACACAGTTCTCACAAAATTCCAAACTTACCTGCTTCAGATCTGGAAGCAGTTTCCTTGAGTGGAGAATCTGCATCCCCTTCTCACTCATGTGGCCAAGCCTATGATGCCACAACGCTGCACCTATTTCTGTGGAAGCTGCAGAAATAGAATAATCAGTATTATGAGGACATAAATATAACGTACCTATCCTATCTCCTTTTGCAATTACCATTGATCCTTTAGTGACCTTCCACCACATTTCTCCAAATGTAGACAAACAACCTCCATCTCCCAACTACTTTGTTGAGATCAGATTTCTTTTCATAGCAGGAATGTGCCTTACATCCTTTAGCAACCAGTCATTTCCATTATTTATCTTAATCCGTACCTTACCCTTTCCAACAATTTTACATGGTTCATCATCCCCCAATAACACATGCCCAAAATCACCTTGAACATAATCATAAAATAATTTCCTATGGGGTGTAGCATGACATGAAGGCCCTGAATCTACTACCCAGTAATCACTAGTATTATCTAATGCAAGAATCAAAGCATCTTGTAACACATCACCTGCTACATTAGCTTCCTGGGTAGTCTCTTGCTGCCTCTCACCTTTCTTCTTTGGTGCTCTGCAGTCTTTCTTTAGGTGTCCTTTCTTACCATAGTTCTAGCACTCTATTTTTCCAAATCTGGACTTGGATCTTCCCTTTTTAGACTTGCTGCGATTTCCTGGGCTCCTTCCTCTCTCATTTTGTCTCCCTCTGCTCTCCATGGTCAACGCATTACCTGATGTCTCACCTGTGCTTTTTCTTCGCATTTCCTCACTAAGAATAACACTAACAACATCATCAAACTTAAGAGTGTTTGAACTAGGGACAGAGTTACTTACAGCCATAACCAAGCTATTCCAGCTTTCTGGCAATGAGCACAAGATTAGAAGAGCCCTAACCTCATCATCAAAGTTCACTTTTACAGAACTTAACTGACTAGTAAGTGTATTAAACTCATTTAAATCGTCAGCAACAGATCCACCTTCCGACATCTTCATATTAAATAAACACTTCATTAAAAATACCTTTTTAGAAGCTGAGGGTTTTTCGTAGAGCTTACTCAATGCGCTCATCACACCCTCTGTTGTTTTTTCTTTCAAAATATTGAAGGCCATCGACGAAGCCAGGCATATTCGTATTGTTCCTAGTGCCTTACTGTCAAGAACCTCCCATTCTTCATCCTTCATAGCCGCCGGTTGTTTTGCTTTTCCGCCCAACGACAGGTATAGATCCTTCTGGTACAGATAGTCCTCCATTTGCATCTTCCATAACTGATAGTTTTGGCCATTAAATTTCTCGACCCTAAACTTTCCTTCTTCTGCCATTACTCCCACTCGAACCAGGAACCCTTCTTTCCTGCGAGTTTACCAACCAAATAGACCTTTTGGCTCTGATACCAATTGTTAGAAAACAAGACCGCAGAGCAATAACAGATATATAGTTAAATCAATAAACAAGATGCAAAACACATTAAAACATTACAGAGAGACACAGATATAACGTGGTTCAACCAAACGATGGGCTACGCCCACAAAGAAATTTGCCAGTCCTTTTATTACAGTCCAGAAAGATGAAGGGATACACCCTGCAACAAAACCGCTGCACTTCCTCTTCACGCTCTCACAGTCTCTCTTCCAATACAATACAATACCATACCCAGTTGATTTACAATGCTCTCTTTTATAGGGGAAATACAATGGGAAAATTCTAGGGTTAACCCAATACTAATGGGTCCGCAATACTATTGGCCAACACACATCCCAAAAAAAAAATTTCGAGGGCTCCGCCCCCGAACTCCAAGGCAGGGGGAACGAGTATACAATACTCCTGGGTTACAATCACAACTGAATAATATCTCTGGATCTGGAAGATTAGGCTCCACAACCAACATCCCCCTCACAGAAGGTCTAAGGAATCAAACGCAACAAAAGATAAGAATCTCTGTTTGAAATACTAGACACAAAAGCAATGCCTAGACATAAACATACACATATGTTGGAAATGAACCACCATTCGAAATATAAGATGCAAAAAGCAATACCTATCCATAAACATACATATATGCCAGAAATTTGTTGTAGTTCCATTCAAGGAACAAAAAAGAATAACATGAATGGTCCAATCTACACAACTACAAAATCGTTGAAAATGGCTATTGAAATGCCAGAACAAGGACAAATTGGAAGCCATTCCAAGGATCCAAACCAAAACCAAGGACGTAATAAGGAAGAGGATAGCAATGACAAAGAAAAGAAAGATAAAAAGGACATGCATGAAGACTAGAATGTGGAAGACCAAAATGAATATGTAAAAGAGGTTGTTGTGAATGACAATAACAAAATCAGACATACAATTCAACATATTAATGAACCCAAAGAAGTACTAGTTTAGAATAATGGTAACAAAATCAAAGAGATAGACGCACCATGCATGAAGGAACATTAATATATCCAACAATTGTAAAGAGAATGAAGATATCCAACATCATAATGATGACTATAAAGATGGTATTGACAACAATTATGAAACAACAAAAAAGGTAGAGGAGTATCATCATGGAAATAAAGGAAGTGGAAATGTTCCTAATCATGATGACAAAAAAAATTAAAAACCCAAAATTTTCTCCGACTTGTGAATATATAGATGCTTTGCAAGTTGTCGCAATTCAATGCGATCATGAATCTCTAAAACTAAAGTATTTCAAGAAACAAATGGAGAAGATCACAAAGTTAACAATGTTTAAAGATCCATCGTTCTTTACCAAGAAAGCCAAAGGTTAGTTGAAGAATGGTGACATACCAGTGCACACAAAAAAATCAGAGATCAACATCAACAACACTCAAAGGAAATTCTATGGCAACCCAAGTTTTTCAGGAAGACATCAAATTGGAAACTCACAAGAACATACCCTATAATCATTATGTTTTTACCTACAGGATCATATGCAGGAAGAAATTTGAATGGAAATGTGACCAACTATTTCAAGAATTATTAAACCCTAGTACCATTATTCGTGACAAGAGTTCATTTTTCAACATCAATCACACCTATGTGTTTCTCAAAGGAAAAATTTTCAAGTACAACAACCCTATTGAAGTTACAACTAATCAAGCATTTAAGAATTCCAAATTTAACACTCTATACACAAGATTTGTGGTCGAATCTTTTCAAGGCCGAATGACTTGTATTATACCAAAAGGTATATTACTAACATTATTTAAATTATTATTTATTAGGTTTAATTTATATAATTATTTTAAATATGATAAGTAATGATCACTTAATAAAAGATCACGACTTATCACATATTGATGTATTTATACACCCCATTTGTATTATTCTCATCATCAATTCATAAATTCAATAAATATTATCAAATATACCAAACATGTAACACTTTTCATCTTACACAGTAAGCATGGCAATGCAAAGGCAGTGCAACCATTTGATGTTGTTGCATGTTGTAGTGACATTCAGTGAGCGTGGAAATCCAAAGGTGGTGCATCCACAAGTTGGTGATGAAAAATGTAACTGAGAACTTTGAAATCACTAAATAATGTAATGTTAAGGGTAAGTAATGTTGAGGCTTAGCATTACTTGGCTTTGTTTTCTCCTTTTGTCCAAATTATTTTCAACTTCTACCCAAAGTAGAATCGATATGAGTGCATATCATTAATGCACATAGAATACAATCATTAAAGTTGTTACTCCATGTATTATAAACTTTTCCTATCCCGAGAAGTTCTTCCTTCGAAGATTTTGTAAATACCAACACATAGACTACAACCATTAAAGTTGGGATTGTATGTATCCCATGCCCGATAAGTTCGCCACCACCCCAACAATAAAACCTCCAAATTTATAGCAAATAATATTCGAGATAAATAATAATAAGTATTATTTAATAATAAAAAAATAGAAACTATTATATGAAAGTTTGGTTATAATCAAAATTTGGCAAAAGTCAAAGCATAGCTAATGTTAGCTAATGAATGGAACACAATAGTACCCTTGCCTTTAGTAGGGACTAATAAATGATAAGGTGGGTGATGCACAAGGATGTTTATATAGCACGTGGTCCATGCTCATCTTTGGGAAGAACTAATTTATGCAATTCAATGTTATGAGATGCGATTCAAGCTTATCGATCAATGTCATAGAATCTTTATATTAACAAGTGGGATGAGTAGCAAAGCTACTTAATACCTCCCTCTTAATATTTTTTTTAAGTTGTTTAATAAGAAGTTTTTGTTTTTGTATTGTTTTGTATTTTTTTTGGTTTTGCATTTTTCTTATATGAATTTGCATCTTGTTTAATCTATATGACTTATTGATTACAATTTTGACCATTTGTTAGAGTAGCAATATATGATTTTTAATCAAGGTGTTTGATAAAACCTTTTTTTTAATTAATTTTAAACATAAGTTTGAACTTACAATACAATTAAACTAAATCCCACAACAAACTTTCTTTTCGGCTTTGTATTTTGTTAAACATTTTGTAAAATATAGATGATATTAAAAATATTGTTATTTTAAAGTTCATTAACCCTAATTTTGAAGATAAATATTATTTTGTTATTTTAATTAGTATTAAAAAACAATCCATATAATTAAATAAAAACAATTTATAGTAAATGTATTAATAAAACACTTTAAAAAAATTAAAACTTAAATATAAATTTGATCTTAACGTACAATATAATTAAACTTAATCAATTTTAAGCTAAAAATTATTTAAAATAAATAATATAATAAATCCTTTTATTTTATATCAAATATAACCACACATAATTAAACCTATCAATTAAATTGCATCATGCTTTTATGTTAACGTATTATAGTTTATTTTATAATATCTATACATTAAACATTATTATAACCACCACCGTGGCGATTCATCATTATTAATGTAAAATAAATTAAAATACTAAAATATCAAAAAAGTCCCGAAATTTAAAAGCTGAAAATAAATAAAATAAAACTACATCCATGCTGGTTGGGATGTATAATTAATTAAATTTACTTGTTATAATAATTTTAATTAGTTCTTATTTTATCTTGTATATTATTTAGGCTAGCAGCATCAAATGAAACTAAATATCTTCATATGAAATGAAAGAAAACATCTTCATCTTCTATATTGTTTCAGCATTAAATGAAACTAATTAAAACTGCAAACAACAATCGAGGTTGTGGTTTCTCACTTTCTTCAGCAAATATCACTAGCAAATTAGTTTCAAATTTAAATTGACTCAGTGATAGCATATTGACTTGTTGATATAAAAAATATAAAAAAAAGAGTAAACTACTAAACTCACCATTTGCACCGATAGGATGACTTGACTCGCGTGAGTGGATGGTGAGCGGTCACATCCTACGTTGCCCATCGTCCTATCGGTGCTCATCGTCCTATCGGTGCAAATGATCGGGCAAATAGGTCCATCTATAAATAAATAAAAAATACACTAAAAAAATGATGTTATATAATAATAAAAAATTAAAAAATGATGTTATATATATAATAATGACATATTAACAAACACATTACATGGGTCACTTCACTCCCTGCTGCTTGGACTAAGGACTAAGGGATGACAGCATGAGTTAGCTCATTGTTGCGCATGCCACCCATTAAATCAACTCAGTTATCGGCCAAAGTTTCAATCTAATAGCCTTCGTGACGTAGTAGTTCTAGGTCAGGAGTTAATAAATACATTAACTTGAAAATGATGTCATATTTATTACGATGATGAGTGTTTTTGACCGTGCATTTAATGGTAACTAAATTAGAAGATAGTTGTCATTGTTATTAAATATTTGATAGATTTTCTATTAATCATAAATTAAAAAATATGTATATATATTTTAAATTTTAAAACATTAATTTATAAATTCAACAAATTTTAAAAAAGTTTCATCAAATATTTGCAAATTAATTAAAGTCAAATGAATCTGACTTATGAACAATTAATATATTCCAATTTTGCAAATTATTTAAAGTCAAATGAATTTGATTTATAAACAACTAGTCTATATCCTGCCTTGTACCGTATAATAATTTATTTTAGAATTATGTTTATAATATTAATAGAAGTTTATTGGATATAAATTAACAAAATATGCTATTAAGGGTATTTTGATGTATTTTGATGGATTTATTAATATATTAAATATACAATTTATTTTTTATATGATTTTAAAGTTTTTTAAACATAATTATATTGATATATAAAATTTGGGATCTTAAGTGTTTAGTAAACCAGTATAGATTCATCTTAACTATGACTTTACCAAGGGCCGAGAGGGATCAAGTTCTCTTGAGGTGCAAACCATTTTTAATTTACAAAAATGTGTAATAAGTATTCCTACTTGGGAGGGAAATGGCCAACTTGCTTAAGCAATTTTAAAATAGAATAAATATCAGTAAAAGAATGAGCCGACTAACATTAATACTCATATAATCAAACAGTTTTTCAAAAATTACTCTATTTGTCTTTCTTTAAAACTAATAATGAATATTAAGAGTAGTTAATGAGTAAAATAATCCATATAAAATTTTAAGTCTGGATTTCCATTTCCAAAATAAATTGGAATTTGAAAACATTTTACCATCAAATGATCTTAAACATTTATCCAAATGTTTTTGAGAAATGACTTGTTTTCCTCTATAACTAAAAATGAACATTTACATGTTAGGGTTAAAACCTTGAATTGGGAATGAGCAAGGATGTAAGTGGTTTAAGGCACATGGTTTTAGTGACCCATGGTTTCTTGCTAGTTGAATTTGCATTTAAAGAGAGTTATAAATATGGTTGTAATAATCCATTGTAATGTGCCAAAGTGAGCAGAAGAGATGCTCTTGGCAGCCTTGGTCTACCAAAAATAAAATTATTATTGAAAATTGCTTTCTCCCTACAATTTTTTTTTACTACTCAAGTCAATTGAATCTTACTACTGAATTGGTAAGATTGTGAGTATTTCCCTAATATGGTTGTATAATTATATGAGTATTAAAAAAATGTATTTTTTATTTTTTTAATTATAAGCCAACATGTTATAAGTTTTTTTTTTAACTTTTTATTATTATTATTTTTATTGAGCCCTCATGTGCCACATGAGCATTACAGACGTGACACACATCTAGCCCATTTGAGTTGTAGAAAGCACCTATCGACGAAAAAACTACAGAGAATCTCTTTCATGAAAGACATGAAGTTAAAAAAGCCAATTTTAATATATATATATTTGGTTGAATTTAGAAATTAATATATTAAAATTGGTTAAATTTATAAATTAATATTTTAATATATATTATTATTTTTAATTTTACAATATTTATTTTTAATTTATGATTAATAGAAATCCATGAAATGATTAATTTTATCTAAGTTTAAGTTAAATTTCAGTGGATATATAATTAAAATTAATTTTAAAAAATAAAAAATTTAAAAAATCATAACATTGACAACTATCTTCTAATTTAATTACCATTAAATGCACGGTCAAAAAAGTCATCATCATAATAAATATGACATCATTTTCGAGTTAATTATTTATTAACTCGTGCTTTTGGATCCAGGCCTGGGATTTCAAATATTTGATTATTTATTAACTCCTTTTGGATCCAGGCCTAGAATTTCAAATATACTCTGTGTCAATCGGAAATTTGATAATGTTCTTGTATTTTCTAAGCCTCTACATTTTGTGCAAATTCATGAGCGTCATTTTTGTTTGCATTTTTATTCAGATTAACAATTTCAAACACCAAACAGATTTAATTGTCAAACATATCAAACAGTTGTATGAACTTGAAATTTGGAATTGACTGGAAATCAAATCCATTGATTGGTCTACCCTAACCATCGTTTTACTTTTAGTTTCACCCCTCCAATAGCTCTAAAGGTCCACCAAAACCTCATAACCTAAAACCAATGGAAAACATTTGAACCGTGCATTTTTATCTATTCGAGTTCGGGTAAGTCCCCATTGGACAGATTCAAACCATAAATTTCTATTTCACCAAGTGCAAGCCAGGGATGGACATTTTGTGATTTACTTGGACAACTCCCTATTGTGAGAGTAAAAGTAAACAATATATAGTTCCACAAATTACAACACACTATAAAGACTACATAGTGCGCCATAGCCATGAGCTATTGTACATTTTTAATTCGGGTGACTCATTTTCATTTCATGTTTTACTCTTGGACTCTAATGCTATATGAATTTCATTTTCCCTTTCAAACTTGTTCGATATATATGTTAAAATATCATTCCATATATATGTTAAAATCTCCAATAGCACTGCCATTGAGCCACACCCGATATTCTATCAAATAATGGGTGTGGTATCCTATCAAATATGGAACCATTTAAGGGAATGGGTGGTTAATCTGTGCATCAACAATGTCAATGGAATCATCCCTATTTCCACCGAGAGTCTGGACTTGGCCATGCAACAAGTCTTGTGCCATTTTAAAAAATAGCATAATAAAATGATTAACAATGGTCGGGGTTCAACACTTTATTACCCCGAGGGATTTCCAAGAATATGAGGAATTATAGATAAAATAAGAAAATAAAATGAGTAACAATAGTGGAGATTTCACCAATTTATGAACCATAGTTCAAGTGCATATAGAAGGGCCACTTTAAGAATTGCTCTCATGTCTCATTGAGAACTTTACTTCGACATTCATTCTTACCATGAGTATAATGGTAGAGGCAGTTTGTTGTATGTGGCTTTATTACCCTGCATTTGGTCTTTATGCTGAAGGTTTTAGTTGGTTTTTTAGTGTTTGTGTTGAAGGTTTAAGTTTTAGTTTATTATCATTTAAATTTTAAGTTACTGTAATCTCTGCAATCCTAAATTAATTTTGCATCTCTGAATCTACATAAATAGATGAAAAATATGATGCTAGGCAAATGGGTGATTTATTAGCTTTTATTGGCAGAACGTACTTCTCGAGGGGTTGCTCGATGTGCATTTGAGGAGGACTTAATAGTGTAGATTGTATGGTATTGTTTGTTTTCCTTTTGGTTTTTCTTGGGTTTTGTTTTGTTCTAGTCTTTTTTGGTGTGTCACTCTTGAGGTTTAACATGTCGTCTCCATGTCTCTTCGGGACTTGAAGCGGCTTGCTCGAATGCCTCTGAAAAGACAAAGATCATTAACTCCTGTTAATGACTTCGGGAGGAGTTTCTCTAGGGTTCCGAATGCTTCTTTCGATTGCATTGAGAAGGGTAAGCTCTTTGCTCCTATGTCTCATGCAGTTATGGGTGCACCTGTATCTTTTGCTGATAGGGTTGATCTGCCGAAAGGCATGGCTGCCCATGAGGGATCCTTTGATGGTTTGGTTACGGATGTACGTTGTTTGAAGAAAGATCTTTCCTTTGTTGATGATGGGTGTTTCCAGGACTATTGCACCTTCTACGGATAGAAGTTGTTCCTCTGGTATAAATGGTTCAGATCTAGAACAAATGAGTGAATATGAAAGGTTGGATACCTTCCCTGAATGTTATAGACACCTGGAATGATGCTTTGATAAAGAGTCTGTGTACCTGTAGAATCATATCAAACATGCAAAGACATCAAAGCTACCAGAAAATTACCTACACATTCATACTAGTGACTAAGGAATCCAATAACATATATGTGAGATCAGTGCAACAGATATGTGGGAAGGAAATCAACTTTGCATTAGAAAATAAATGAAAGAGCTTACAACCATGTGCCTTATTGTCAACAAACTCCTTCACAAGACAAACATCTCATCCCCAATAGCTCCAACTTGCTCTCTTGTGCTCTCTGATGGATTAAGCCAGACAGTCAATTCAACATCATAACTTTACCATTCAGTTCTCCCCCCTCAACCATGGAGTATGAGCTTGTATTTATAGGGTTCAAATGGATAGGATGGTTGAGAGATTGGTGGGTGAGGTGGCCACAAGATCCTACAAAGAGGGATCTCGACCTTAACCAACCCAGGTGAGTAGGGATAAATCTATCCACGAAGCTCCTGATCTAGAAGCTTCATGAAGCTTCTTTTTTTCACCTTTTACCAAGGGTACTGCTTATATACCCTTATGACATAGTGGTGTAGGTAAGAACCGCTTCAAGAACAAATCCCATATGTGGTGGCACCGCTTATGTGTAACAGGACTCAGGCGGTTCTGCATAAGGTACTGCTCATAAGCTAAAGGGAAAAAGCGGTGCTAGGGTTTTTTATGTAAAATTGACATCCATAGCACTATTTCCACTCCAAGTTTTGGATTGAGGGCAAATAGAATTGTTAAGGATCTTATCACATGTAGATGACAGGATTTTGGTATAACAGAATTTCCCCCAAAGCATGAGGCTAGAGGGATACAATAGGTGAGAGCTTTGAGAGAACAAGTTATCACTTCGAGGTAAGAGTCAGCTTGATCGGAGAATGTCATTAAGTAGGCATCTGCAATACATCAGTATTTTTGACTCATAGATAAATGTAACCAACTCATGGCTGCAGATCCATGAGAAGAATAAACAACCATGGCTACTAGAATACAACATAGATCCATGTGATAGAGGACTCAAAATTGGACATAGCTACCAAACATACAACGTAGATCTATGTCGCACAGACACAAATTTGAGTATAGCCATGATCATACAAATGTGGATCCATGCTTGACATACAAAACTCCATCGCAACATGGGGAAAGCAATGAGTGCTAAACAAGTGCACAGGGTCTTCGTCTCGTCTTCCACAAAGTACGATTCTATCCATGTGATTACAATGTTCTGAAGTCGAACATGGTAGAAACCACTTGATTACTAGCCAATGATGTGAACCGTTAACAAGTGCAAGGGAAATCACCATTAATGTCAATGATTCCCAAGGTACCCTAGTACAATCTACCGAGTGTGAATAGATGTCTTGATGTCGAACACCTAGTCGACTCTATCGATCAAAGGTCAATGATGTGAACCTATGTCAAGAGCGAGAGAATCTGTCATTGAGGCATATAGATCTCAAGGTACTAAACTTGTTTCTAAGACTATTTCCCGGATGATGAGCTGATGTCGACAGGAATAGTCTCGTCAAAGGAGGGCCATGATGAATCCCACATTGACAACACGAAACTCAGAACATAGATATGGAATGATGTGAATGAGGTAACCATAAGACCGATGCAAAAGTACTGACACATAGGCTATTTTAACTGCAGAGGTAAACTTTCTCAACTTCCCTTTGAACATCGGGCGGCACGACAAAATACTTGGCAGCATGACTAGACCAAACATACACACAGTGCGAACGTCGACAATGCATTCTTTTGAAAAGTATCAAAGGAGACTCATGAAAGTGGACCGACTTGGAAGCCAGCTGAATACCCAATCGACTGAATGAGATGCAGACAAGTGCCATGTTCAAAGGTAACGACAAACTGCCATTTATTTGCAAAATGAATTGATTCCCTTCCCTTAATTTCCCCATCATAATTGATGAGTGCCTCTTTTCGTTTTTACGAGTCCAAAGAGGATAACAAACTGTTGGTCATCTGGGCAGACTCGGGTTTACTATAGTGAACCAACAACACCCCTAGCTCACTGGCCCTTTCGGAGACAGACCGCGGAGCGGCCTGAAGTCTCACCCGAAGTGATCCTAATGGGTTGGTCGAGGACTCAAGTGTCTCGACCAGGTTCTGTATGGCATCCTATGTGCGTCTCGCAGCCCTTCTTAGCTCACGAGACTGCTCTTTCCTCTCTGTGACGCGATGCGCAGTTTCCTCTTGTTCGCAATGACTCCAATCCTCTATCGCATTGTCGTGCCCGGGGAAACACCTAGCTCCCTCCTATGCTCACTCCTCAACCCACGGTATCGCGCACCGCAGCTCCTCTGCTTGTGTGATATCGCCTCCCGCGATATCCTACCGCTGTGACTCAGCGTACTTATCTTACTAGTGTTAACTTACCATACACAATGCGCAAAGCTGTTTTATACTGCGCGTCTTAACCATCTCAGGTGAAACTTACACAAATCCTTATACAGAATACCTAAATACTTCGACTTGCATTTATCCTTTTAATATGCAATGAACTGAATAACATACACATACATTTACTGTAAGCAAAGTTCATGTAATGAATGACAGATATAACAGGTAAATACAATCACATGAATCAAACACATAACACTCTGATTTTACGTGGTTCACCTCCAGGATGGAAGTTACGTCCACAGAACTGTGTTTCTATATTATAACTTGAGAGAGGTACACAATTCTGCTGCACCGCCTATGCAGCTAGAGATCTTCTGGGTAACTCTGCACTCAACCTGGAACCCTTCTCTCCTAGATCTCTTCTCTATATTACCTTCTTACAATATACTCTCACTCTCTCTCTCTCTCTCTGTCTATCAATCCCTACGGATTGTTACAATACAAAATAACAGTAAGCTAACAGACTACTGATAATATGACTAGCTGGATGGACTAAAATGCCCAAAATGCCAACCTTTTACAATACAAATTACATCCCTTTATAGGCGGCCCGAAGGTCTCGCCATTACAACACTGTGGGCCTGTCCCAACAGTAACCCAAACCCTAACTAGTGACAGTCGACGTATCTGTACTTGGGGTAGCCGCTTTCCGTCACACCACTGCTCTCTGTAGTCTTCCATGCTTCCCGGCACTGACCATGGGTACTATGCACTGCTTCCCGTCTTCTGTCCTTCGTCTTCAATACCTTGGCCTCGTTCCTCCTTTTCCTTTATGAGGGTAGCTGAGCCCTCCTGTCTTCGCCGTTGCCTTCAATGCAGTGGTTGAGCTCTCTCTTCTCGGCCGCTCAGGTACTGTCATCTTCTTTGACTTCTCTGTTTCAACAGTCACGGTTTCCGGCTCTGCTCTGCAGCTAGAAACATGCTACGGCGTCGTAGCTTCACCTTATCTCTTCATCTTCCCCAAACTGTCTATCCGCCAAAATGGTAGCTTTTCCTATAGCTGCAGGACCCTGCTCCAACAGTCCCCTAACACTTACTTGTGGCTCATCCCCGAGCCACTACCAACAGGCTTCTCCTGCTGTAGCTTCTCCTTGGCTTCCTGCGAAGTGCGTTGAAGTTTGTTCCGAAGTCCCGCGACTTCGTTCTCCATAGCTGCGACACGCTCTTTCTAGTTTCTGTAACTTAGTTCGCTGGGCTCTCTTATCTTTCCTACCCTTAGTCATGCTCTCGCTCTCGTCGCTTGCGAGACCTTTTAAGGATCTCCAGGTGTTGAGAAGTCTTCCACAAATATCCTTTCCTCTTTATCTGGGTTAGAACTTTTATCACAAGGAAAATCTGTATCTTCCAGCCTTCTCAACATTTCATTCAGTCTGGAGCCTACTTATGCGAAAGGTATACAAACCAGGAATTCCCTTCCGAGAACAAGCCTCTGTCTGCATCTTGAAGTTCTGCTTGTTCGGTTTGTTTTCCCTTTCACTTTTCTTCTCAGCAACTCGCTCCAGGTATTCACGCTGCTTGGGTTCCGCATATTTTCATTCCTGACCTTTGGAACCGCTTGTTCTTCTCTTAGCTGATGAGATAGGTCGTCTCCCTTCTCCCGTTGCTTTCCTTTTCTCATTTTTACTTTCTTCCTAGCGGGAGATTTCTTCTCATCATTCCACTGCTCTGCTTTCTTATCTTCAGTGATCGGCTCGGCTTTCTTCTTTTCTTCAGCAAAGACTTTGATGACATCTTCTACATCCTGCACTTGATTCCTCATCCTTGGAAATTGTCTTACCTGTGATATTCCTAATTTCACAACCCTGGGCGGCGTCGTCATAGTGGTCACACGGCCACCATGCTCGAAGCGTCTCAGACTGTCTTCTATAGATTCCTCCTCGGGCAGAACCCACTCGGTGTTATACTTTGGATTGGCAATGGCTGCAATACTCTGGAAATCACAGCACTCTGTAACTGAAATTAGCTCTAGACAGGAGAAACTTAACACTACACTCTATAGCTCTTGGCTCTTTGCAAAAGTAACCCTCCCGAATGAATAATTTATGCTTTTATACTGAAGGCGGTAATCCCGGACACAACGGTCATCTAGACTGAACCCGTCGGTCATATTAATTGCTTGAATGAGACTACACCCGTCATTCTGTTCCTCAATAAATGTTGAAATCCGATCAATTTTCCTCGAAACATGTGTGTGCAAGCGTCGGTCTCGTCGAAGATTTGCCTAATCTGGAAAAATTTATTATGCCATGCCAAATCTACGGTAAGGTATACCGGTCATTTCTTCATTAACTACCTGTCAGACGGTGACTTCACTAGCCCTCTGTCTCGTTGCAAAACTGGGTACGTGGCATGGATAAACATCGCGCTGCTGCGATGCAACACCGCATCACTTGCTCAAAACAAACTTACACGTGTCTTTTTTTTTTCGTCCTTATGCGATTCCTTATACTTAGAATACCTATCGGTGTAGACTAATTCCTGGTGCGATGCCTCCTTTCAACTACACTGGACATCTGCACCATCCGCGACTCTGAATTAGGGCTGAGAGGTGGAGTGGCTATCACTATAAAGCTTAAGCCTACTTCCATTGATCATTGTGGGAAGGAGCTCCCCATTCAGTTTGCTGAGTTGAACGTCTCCTCTCTCTGTGACTTGCTGTATCTGATATGGCCCCAACCAATGCGTCTTGAACTTCCTTGGAAACTTAGTAAACTTACTGTCATAGAGGAGTACTAGGTGTCCAATCTGAAGAGTCTTACTCTTAATGTGCCTGTCATGCCAAGCTTTTCCTCGTGCCTTCTGCACTTTCTGATGGAATCTGGCAATGAATCTGTCTTCTTCTAAGGCAAGCAGCTGCGCTAGCCTCTCATGCACGGTGTCTGTATCAGCCATTTCAGTGATCTGAGCAATTCTTAAACTAGGAAGAATATACTCCATAGGCATAACAGCCTCCTGTCCATACACCAAGCTGAAAGGTGTGTGTCCTGTAAGTTTCTTGCATGTAGTCCTATATGCCCATAATACAGCATTAACTCTGAGGTCCCAATCATTCCTTTGGCTGTTGCATATCTTAGTAAGAGCATTTTCTAAAATCTTGTTAAAGGCCTCCACCGTACCATTAGCTTGCGGGTGGTAGGGAGTGCTCTTATGGTGCTGTATCTGAAATTCTTCCGTCAAGGCCTCAATGGTGCATTTCATGAAGTGTGTGCCTTGATCACTCATCAAAATTACTGGGCATCCAAATCTAGTGATGATGTTTTCAAAAATGAACTGTGCGGCTGTAGCAGCATTACAGTTTCTTACTGCTTTGGCCTCGGCCCACCTGGTGAGGTACTCTATTCCAGTGATGATATATCTCGCACCAGTTCATTTTCCCGATGGGTTTATAGGACCCACAAAATCTATAGCCCACTTGTCAAATGTGCGCAACGTAACCTGCGGTCGTAGTGGCATTTCATCTCTCCATGAGGGTTTTCCTACCCTCTGGCAGATATTGCAGCATCTGCAAAATTCCTTAGCGTCTTTATGTAACGTAGGCCACCATAATCCTATGGTCAGGATTTTCTGCACAGTCGGCTTTCCAGCGAAATGACCTTCTGCGGTACTTGAATGTGCTTCTCTGATAATAGCCTCTTTTTCATGCGCCATCACACATCTGCACAGGACTTCATCTGGACCTAACTTGTATAGCTATCCTGCGATCAGGGTGAAGTCTGCTGCTTTAACAACCAACTGCCTCTTTTGATGCTTGGTAAACTCCTCAGGTGCCATTCCTATAGTTAGAAAGTGAATGATATCAGCATAGTACGCATCTACGATCTGAATAGAAAACAATTGCGCATCTGGAAAATTGTCCTCTAGATTACTTGGCTCTTCTCCTGAGTCTATTCGTGACAGATGGTCAGGTCCAACATTCAATCTTCCTGGTTTGACAATGATTTCAAAAAAATACTCCTGAAAGAGGAGTAACCATCTGTAGATTCTTCCCCCTAACACTGGCTTATTGACCAAATACTTTAATGCGGAATGGTCAGTAAACATCTTGAACGAGGCACCCAACAAGTAGTGCCTGAACTTCTGTAGCGCGTACACCATAGCTAAGCCTTCTCTTTCTATCGTGGTGTAGTTCTTTTTTGCTGTCGACAGCTTTCTGCTGGAGTATGCGATAGGATGATCGATACCTCCTTCTCCTGGTTGCATTAAAACAACCCCTAGTGCGATGCTAGATGCATCCACATGGACATGAAACGGCTTAGTCCAGTCTAGGAATACTAAGATGGGTGCTGTAACCATCTTCTCTTTAAGTGTGTTTAGACTCTGCTGGCATTCCTCATTCCATAGGAATTTTACATCTTTCTTTAACAGTTTTTCCATCGGTGCTGTGATCTTTGCGTATCCCTTGATGAATTTTCTGTAGTACCCGGTATGACCAAGTACTGTTCTCAATTGTTTGACTGAGTTGGGTGCTGGAAGATTTACAATGATGGCAATCTTTACGGGATCTACCCTCAAGCCTTGCCTGCAAACAATGTGACCCAACAAAATACCAAATGGCGCACAGAATATACATTTTTTCAAGTTCAGAGAAATCTGGTACTACCTACATTTCTCTAACATCAGTCTTAAATATCCTATGTGCTTGTCAATTAATCCAAATATAGTCCAATCATCGAAATAAACTTCTAGGAACTTATGGATGTATTCTTTAAATACAACAACTACTACTCTAGAAAAGATAGCTGGTGCATTCTTAAGACCAAAGGGCATTACCGTATACTGGAATGAGCCCCATTCTATTGCAAACGTGGTCTTATGGCGATCTTCTGGGTGGATCCTGATCTGGTGATAGCCTGAAAAGCCATCAGTGAAGGAGTAGACCTCCTGTCCTCCCACATTGTCTAATACTTCATCAGTGAAAGGTGTCAGAAATGGATCATGAAGCGATGCGTCATTGAGTTTACGTAAGTCGACACAGATCCTGATGTCTCCTTTGGTTTTCTTGTCTTGGACGACCATGGGACTAACCCATTCGCTCTCTTCCATGGGCTCAATGATGCTTGCTTCCAGCATCTTATCGATCTCATCCTTAACTTTTTCTTTGTAGCGCGGATTCAAACTATATGGACGCTGCTTGACTGGTCTAGCATCCTCTTTCAATGGTATCCTCATTACTCCCAGGTCTCCGACTATTCCCTTCATCTCTGTGAATTTGGTGGGAAATAGGTCCTGATAGTCATGTAACAAGTCTGCAATCTGTCCAACTGTTTCATCGGTCCAGTAGTCTCCAATAGAGGCAAACTTTGGTTCTGTGTCTGTGCCAATATTGATCTTTTTAATCTTGAGCGGCTCTGTGATTTCTGGAGTCTGTAGCTTCAGTCCATCAACATCGCGAGTCCCTTCTGACTCCGGAATGTTGATGTTGTGAGCATCCTCATCCTCCTCCTCTGGTTCTATTGCAAAATTGTAGCACTCAAGCGCATCTTCTAACTGGATGGCCCACTCAGGTTGAGTTTGTACTGATAGTGTACAATCCTCAAATATCTTAATCTTTATTACATATAGGGCCTGATCAACATTTGGATACTCAAATTCAAAAGTGAAGGTGAGTAGAAAGTTGTCTATTAGAAGTGGCCATGTAGTCGTTCCCTTGCACAATTCAGTCTCTGTGTACCAGTTCCGTGGAACTGGGTCTAAGGTGTGAATGAATCGGTGAACCCATTCATCCTCGGGAATGTCCGACCAATCCTATTCACATGTCTAAATGTGTGTCCTGGGGTCACATTCTCCTGTGTATCTCTGCTGGGTATGCTCTCTGTCGGTAGAGAATCTGATCGCCATCAATATCTTAATATCATCCCATGATGCGATATTCTCTTTATGTGCATACCACCATATTGCAGGTGTAGCTCATACTGCAAGGGCCATAGCTGCAATCCTCTGCTCGTGAGGGATTTGTTGTTCAAACTGCATGAGAAAGTCCTGGATGTCTGTTATACCATGAAATGATGGAATCTCATTGATCTCTGTGCCAATCCATCGTAGTGACTTAGTCATGTACGCACATCTGTGCGCTGAGACTTTGTAAAGTCTGTTCTGCCAGTTCTCTAGACCAACATCCGAATCCGATGCGCATGAGCTGTCACATCACCAACTAATGTTCCCTTCTGCGGTTGAATTGATGTAGTCGCTCTGGTTCACAATCTTCTGATAGAGACTGTCCATGTTACGTGCCTCTTCTTCTGCTCGGATAGGTTCTATGTATCTAGGACCTTGAAGAGGATCCAACGGTGCGATGACCCAGATCTGCGCATCCTCAAAGGTCATTTGTATTCTCTTTAAGTCGATAACGACCATATTACAGATCGCCCGATCAATGCCTAACAATGCTGGATATGGTTTACTATCGCCCATAATTTCTATAACTTCAAAGTCTGCAGAGCTGCGAACTCCGTCAATGTCAACTGGCACCTGTGATAATCGACCCAGGGGTGATACCCGCTGTTGATTAGCTAATCTGAGGTGGATAGGCGATCTGACTAACTTAGGGCTACCCATATGTTCCCATGTTTGCTTAGTCAGAACATTTATCTCTGATCCCAGATCTAGGATGACCTCATCCATTTCAAATTCTCCAACCTGTGCTGTGAGTCACATCTCTCTTCATGTTCTTGTATGTCCCGTAATGCTATGAATAGCACGCTATGCACTGCTCATGGAAGAAGATGGTTGACACTGATCTATGATGCGTTGAAGTTCTCCAATAGCTTGTTCATTTCTCACGAGTTTTAAACAACTGCGCAGGAAGGATTGTACACTTCCTGCCAACTCGTCTTCATCACAAGCGCCCAATGTGTTAGCCTACAATGTCTGGTCAGGGCTAACGCCACAAGGTGCTTGCTGCGGTACGCCCCTAGACGGCGGTACCTGCGATCCTGATTGCATAGGGTCATCAAAGAAAGTCTTAGCTTCCTGAAATGTCTGTTTGTTCTTCTGTAGGTCAAGTGGTGTTGCTTTGTTAGGATCTTTACGCACCCACTCCTGACCTGTGGTATTTTCAGTAACCTGCGATATCTCATTGGTGGAAACACCACTGCGAGTCACAATGTTGACTCTTAGTTCTGGTTCTTCCTGCTCAGCAGCAATAAACTGAATGTTCTGGTGTACTGCTGGCTTAGTTTCTCTGATCTTAGCTATCAAGGTAGGACAGTCTTCTATAGCATGATCGTAAGATTTGCAATAGTTACATGTGGTGGTAGGGCTCTGACAGTCCCTAGCATAATGTCCTACAACTCCATAGTTGTAACAAGTGACTGGTCCGCGACCATGGCCAAAGCCTTCTCCACGGCCAAAGCCTTTGAATCCTCCTCGTCCTATGAATCCTCCTCGACGGCCACCATAAGCCGGATCATGCTGTGGTCCTACTGCTTGACCCTGTGTTTCTTATTGGACTCTGTAAAGGTCTTGCTTTGCTCCGACCATGAGATCATAGGCTCAGCAATCATGTTCATCATGGCCTACTGACTTACGGAAGACGCAGTATAAGTTCTTAGGTGTCTGTACATACTTCTGAAGTAGAGGGCACTGGTGAGGTAGATGTCCTCTTGTTTTGCATATTTCACATCACAACCCATGGGTCTGTGGTAAGGGGTTAGGAGCCCCGGTTGCTAGATATTCTACAAAGACTGGACAGTTATCTTTAGTATGGCCTTGTGCTTTACAATTTATGCACCATATGTCTTGCGTAACCTCTTTCCCTTTCTTAAGTTCATGCATCTGTATCGTGAGATTAGCTAACTGGTTTTGCAGATTTGTCATACCTGTGCTAGTTTCAGCTAGAGGTGAAGCCTCTAGTTTCATCACCATCTCCAACATATCGTCCTGCGTCTGGAGTTTCTGCTGCATTAATGGTAGTCTGATGTGAGGGAGCAGCACTGCAATAAACCATTCCTTATGCTGCTCTGGCATAAACTCAAAGCTGACTTGGTCTATAAGGGCTTTAAATTTTTGATCGAAGTCCCACACTGACTCTGTAGGTGTTAGGATATTTAGACACTTAGGAGTTAGTTAAGATCAACTTGTGTAATATATCTGTTAGGTAAAAGTGTGTTTCTTTAGTATGCATTAGTATGCATTTGTAAATATTCTAATCCGACGGTCACGATATGTTCTAGACATAGAGTGATCCGACGGTTCAACTTCTCTTAGATCATACCTACCATTGATCCGTGGCTTAACACCCGATTGGTCTATGATCTCTATTTAAAGAGCATAGAGGGTCCTTGGCTAGTTGATCGATTATGAGAAGCTCATGTAACTTTCTTTCTTTTGCATAATAAATTGCTCCGAAGTAGCTATTTGGCCGGGGCCGTGGACTGTTTCCCTCTCGAGGGTTTTAACCACGTGACAAACATTGGTGTATTGATCTGTGATCTGTTTGTGTGAAGCGGCTATTCTTGGTGTTCGGTCCTTTGGGAGTACCCTGTGTACCCTAACATGGTATCAGAGCTTTTATGAAGAGCCGCTTTCGGTTTTGATCAAGATCTGGAACCGGTGTTGCCGAAACTTTTTTTAAGGGTTTCTGGTTCTGGATTTTCTGTGCATTTGTGGCCTATGGGAGCTATTCCATTGCGTCCGGAGCGCCGTTTCCATTTGGAAATAGTTTTCGTTTCATCGAAAACCGTTTCCGTTTGCTCCAGAAACACCCATTTCGGCAAATCTGAAGG
>LPNX010148224.1:0-43218 GCA_001517045.1 Pseudotsuga menziesii | reverse complement strand
GTAAATAATGCATTCAATAACATAAACAATGCTTCCAACTTGTTGATATTCTGGCAGGTTGGGGGCTTATAAATATTTAATATATATTTTTTTTTTAAAATTCACTGCCGTCGCTTAAGCGACAGCTATATCTGTCGTTTTTGCGACGCCTTACCATGCTATGTGTCTCAAATGCGACGGTTATTGGCGATACGTGGCGCTTAAAATTAGTTCTAGCTGTCGCAAATGCGACGACTCTTCTTCATCTCCGTCGCTTAATCGACAGCTATCTCTGTCATTTTTGCGACACTTCATCATGCTATCTGTCGCAAATGCGACGGTTATTGGCGATACGTGGCGCTTAGAAATTAGTTCTAGCTGTCGCAAATGCGACGACTTTTCTTCATCTCCATCGCTTAATCGACAGCTATCGCTGTCGTTTTTGCGACACTTCGTCATGATATCTGTCGCAAATGCGACGGTTATTGGCGATACGTGGCGCTTAAAAATTAGTTCTAGCTGTTGCAAATGCGATGACTCTTCTTCATCTCCGTCGCTTAATCGACAGCTATATCTGTCGTTTTTGCGACGCTTACTCTCTAAAGCAATGGTTTAAGCGACAGTTATACCTGTCGCTTCTCCGACGGTTGACATTTAACCGACGGTTAGTTAAGTGTCGCTTAACCGACGATTAGTTCAGTGTCAGATAACCGACGCCACATTTCCGACACTTGAGAAAAAATCAAAGTGTCGTACATGCGACAGGAAGGTGTCGAAAATCCGACATGACGACCGTCGGATTTTGGGTCGAAATGTAGTAGTGTTTCTTCCAGGACCGGGGAGATCTTATACTTCCACACTCAAAATTTATCAGCTCCCTCAAGATTTTCATCAAGCTTGGTATGATGAAACATCTTAAACTGAGAACCTCAAATCGAAATACAAAAGATTTAGATCTTACCAGGTCAAGATGTTGGATCTGGATTTGGAGCTGAAATCCTGTAGTACTAGTTCAGTAGCAAATTAGGATTTTGATTTTCTAGAGTTTTGTCCAACCAAATGCTTTGAATTTGATCCCTAACTTCGATTTTGGGGAGGAGATCAATCCAGGGCTGGGCTCACTAAAAAATCCCTCTTCTGTGAAAATCCCTAATTTTCGGTAGCAGTGTCGGGTCCAAAACTGAAAAACCTCAGAATTGGATTCTAATTCGACAAAAAGATGTGCCCTAAGGAGGAGATTTAATCCAACCTTCTTTTGCTGAAAATATATGGAGGAATATCCACAAACTAGAAATCCCTAGTTCCTGCAGCTGCACAGTGTATTCTTCTCAGGTTAGCTTGTATTCCATGTTAGAATTTCATCATTAAGCTAGCAATACATTAGGATCTTTAAATGAGAGAATAATAAGTACAGTAATCAAACACAAGAGACAATGAACATAGTGTTTATCCTCGGGGAAACCATAAATGGTGAAAACCTCACAACTTCCTCAGAGATAGAATCATCACCAAAATTAGAACCCAAAACAGTAAGTGATCTCCCGACAACAGTAACCTTCTTTCTATCTAGCTCCAGTGTCTTCTCTTTCCTCAACTATGCGCTACACTTGAGTGTGTATAAGATGTGTGCTAAATAGAGAGTCCAACTCTCTATTTATACTAATCCCAACATGACTAAAACCCTACTAGGGCCAACCTCTCTAGGAGAGTATAATAACCCTAGTGCCCGGAACTGCGGGGACTTTAACCCTTAGACAATAGGAGGGTTACCCACAGTGACTTGACATGACTTGTTTACATTATAGATCTTCTCGATAGGAACATCGGGGCATGACATGACTCAAGTACATCCCAAAATAAACATCGGGTTACAATATATAAGAAATACAAGTGAAATACATTCCAAAGTTACATATACATCAACATTAAGAGAACAGAGAAGAAAGTGAACAATGGAGGAAAGAAGGGAGTTATGGTAACTAAAAAGGAAGTAGTTCATGGTACTGATAAAGATCCAATATTAATGGCAAGGGCTGGTGTAGCCATAGCCCTAGCTACTAAAGACAAGGTTGATAGAATAATGACGGATTTAGAACAATCCCAGAAGAATATTACTCAATTGAAAGAAACCCTGAAAAGGAAAGAGATGAAAATCAAAGTATAAAGGGGAAGTACAAAGACATGAATAGTGAGATTGAGGAGTCCAAAGCAGAGTTCCAAACCTTACAATCAGATAAGGATTCTTTGTTATTATCAACAAGCAATATTGAAAGAGAATCCAAGGCCACCTTGTCAAAGTTTGAAATACTTCAGCAAAGACATCAAATCTTAGAAGCAGAACGAAATAGTCTAAATTCATCAATTGAAGAATTGATTAAAGATAAAGGAAGGCTAGAGAATAAAGTAGTAGAACTAGAGATGCAAAAGACTACTGCTGAGGGGAGAGACAAGCATTACGAGACTCAAGTAGTAGCATTGGAGACCCAGAAAGTTTCACTGGAAGTTTCATTAAAAGTAGCTAATGAATAGAAAGTAGATATTGAGCCATTGAAGAAGCATGCTCTTGCACTCAGAATTAAAATTCATCAGATGTAGCTTTAGATGGCAGGGGAAATGTTGAAGGTTCAGCAGGTAGAGATAAGGCTAGAAGAAATTATGAGTATAGCTTCTTACTGTTTAGACAGGACCCATGATATCTTGGAAATTCTACAAGGATGTATGACTTGGTTGGAAACAATCAAGGAACCTCTAGCAGATGCACCCATCAAGGACCTAGAGACAGTGAAGCTGGAGTATGAGCTAACTGAATTTGGGACTAAAGCAGCAGATGAATTGGTAAAGGCAGTTCGAAGGACAAAAGGTGTTTATGTAGAATTCTGCAAAAAAGTTCTCATAACTTACAATCGTTGTTAGACATCTGCTAAGAGAAGGTTAGAAGAAATTCCTGATCACGAAGGATCTTTGAAGCAATTGCAGGTAAGATGGCAAGAGGATGAACAAGGCATTCTGCTGGTCAAAGGTTTGAATGAGAAGGTGCTGAAAAATGCAATAGCACAGGCAGTAGTTAGCAGTCATTTATTGGAAGATCAACTTCACTTGATTCCAGCCAGAATGGTGAATATAAAATCTCAAGTCACTAAACATGAGATCACTATCATAGTCCTAGAGCCTTCTGGTTTCAAAAATCTAGTAGCAAATGCAAATGTTTGGAAGAAAATTGTAAATGATCAGGATGGTCCCACTTAGTGGGATTATTAAAATGATTGATCAATTATGTAATATTTTGTATTTATCTTGTTTTCTAAGTGCATACACTAGAGGAAATTTTTTTGTAAAGGAAGAGTTAAGGGAAGCCCAAATGGCTAAAGGGGCAACTCAAAAGTTTTTCTGTTTGTATAAATAGAGGGGAATTAGATGTATGCATGGACCTTTTTTCATGCTATATTTTGGAAATGTTATTGTAAGAAGAACTACTTCCTCTTATAATAAAAGGGGTATATTTTCTGCTGGAGAAGGCACTGCGGAGTCTCAAATGCTTGCCATAGACTGGTTGAATGTGAACTATTTCTATTTCAGCTTGTGCTATGAACTGTGAGATCGTTCTAACTTATGAATTATTTCATGTTATGAATGTTTTCCTTTTTATTTATATGAAACTTCCACAACATATATAAGTAATGAATGTTTTAATTGAAAATGAGTTATCTCTTTGTTTATCTTTCTGCTTATATTCATGTATTTTGAAATATGAACAACTATCTGTAATATTCTAAATGCATGTTTTACAGTACATTACTCATCATTAATTACAGTATTTCTCCCTAGGGATAGGTTAGTTAGAATTAGTTAGCATTCGTATAAGTTGTTCTTTGTTTATTATTTAGAAGCGAAAGAGGTAAGACGATAGGTAAGAACCTACCCATCACATTGTGAAATTCTTCGTTATCTCTATTGATTGCACTTAATTAGGCACTTGCATATCATACATAAACATAAAACTAAAAAATACACTTAAATGATGGACCGAGCCGCAACTGATAAAACAAGCTTTAATCGTTACTTGACCTACGGTAGCCGGACCGCAAACCAGACGGATTCCCCATAACAAACAATAACAAGCTAATTGGGAACGCTTATTGGGGAGAATCTCTACTGTTGTTTCCTGGGATTTTCCAGGCCTCAACACTAAGCAAAGAGAATGAAAATTTTACAAGTGATAGTGTTACCAAATATCTTATATCTAACTAGAGCTGCTCCAGATATGACTGGATCAAGGTGTCCCCAGTATGGTCACCAATTTTGTTTGTAGGAATTCTTCAACCAATGCAGACATCGTTTGTTCCTCTATCATGTATGGTACACGTATAGAACAAAACACCACAACAGTATATCCTTTCCCTAGATGGTTAATATACTTAAATAAAATCACTCTTTTACCTTCGATCTGAATGCTCTACTCTTCGTTCCACTGCTCTTCATGTGATCTATAGTACCTGCAAGGAAGCATTAGGAAAAAAAGACAACAAGATGAGAGTAACAAGATAGATTAACAATCCATATTGGTGATCAAGGAATCTAATATTAATTGAATGATATTAACACAAATCAAAGATGGGAAAGGAAAACACTTTTGTATTAATAAAATAAGAAGGTAACGCTACAACCAAAGCCTTCATGTCAATAGCTTTGTATTCCATAATGATACTTGACACACTCATGACACTCCTCACTCACACAAATATCTTTTCACACAAACTCACTCAACTTTTCCTCAATACCAGACTTCAATCCAACAGCACAAGGATGATCTTCTTGGTCTCCCCTCACATAGTCCATGAAGCCTTATTTTATAGGCCAAGGGAGGCTCATATGAGATGAGATTCTTTAGGAAAAGGATAGGGGATGATCCCTAAGGGTGGGCAGGCTGAGTGGTAGCTCTCCCTAACTAATAGGAACTTCCTCCATGAGATATTTTGTATGGAATCTTCTCAGAACTTCTTTTTTTCTCTTTTTAAGTCTGTCGATGCTTCTTGCAAAGAGGGTAAAGGAATCGGTGCTTTCTGTGAACAAAGCAAAGGCGTAGGAGGTTTTTGATGTCAATGAGATATAGGCGATAGCACTCTATCATAAGGGACAAAGTGCGCTAGCCTACTCAAGAGTGGGAAAAAACATCTAGAAGAATCCCTGCCCAATTGCTTTGAAGAGTGCTCAAGCATCAATGGATATTTTAGGTGCAACACTCTCTTATTTTTTCCATAAACACAGTTCTCACTAAATTCCAAACTTACCTACTTCAGATTTGGAATCATTTTTCTTGAGTGAAGAAACTGCATCCCCTTCTCACTCATCTGGCCAAGCCTATGATGCCACAATGCTACACATGTTTCTGTGGGAGCTACAGAGATAGAATAATTCGTATTATGAGGAAATAAATACAATGTAGAAAAATATCCGTTATCTCCCAATTGCATTGTTGAGATTAGATTTCTTTTCATAGTAGTAATATGCCTTGCATATTTTAGGATCCATTCATTTCCATTATTTAACTTAATATGTACCTTACCCATTCTGACAATTTTACATGGTTCATCATCCCCCAATAAACACATGTCCAAAATCACATGGAACATAATCATGAAAGAATTTCCTATGGGGTGTAGCATGACACGAAGCCCCTGAATATACTACCTAGTAATCACTAGTATTATCTAATGCAAGAATCAAAGCATCTTGTAACACTGCACCTGCTACATTTGGTTCTTGAGTAGTCTCTTGTTGCCCGTCTCCTTTCTTATTGGGGTATCTGCAGTCTTTCTTTAGATGTCCTCTCTTACCATAGTTCCAGCAATATTCCTTTCCCAATATGGATTTGTATATTCCCTTTCTTGACTTGCTATGATTACCTAGGATCCTTACTCTCTCCCTTTATCTTCCCCTGCTCTCAATGGTCAATGCATTACTTGATGTCTCACCTGTGATTTTTATTCACATTTCCTTGCTAAGAATAACACCAACAACGTCTATCAAATTTCAAAGTGCCTAAAACAGAGACAAAGTTACAACCATGACCAAGTTGTTCCAGCTTCTAGTAATGAGCACAATATTAGAAGAGTCCTAACCTCATCTTCAAAGTTCACTTTTACAAAACTTAGCTGATTAGTAAGTGTATTAAATTAATTTAAATGGCCAGCAACAAATCCACCTTCTAATATATTCATATTAAATAAACGCTTCATTAAAAATACCTTGTTGGACGTCGATGGTTTTCCATAGAGCTGAGTCAATGCGATCATCACACCCTCTGTTGTCTTTTCTTTTGATATATTGAAATCCATCGACAAAGTCAGGAACAGTCGTATTGTTCCCAATTCCTTTCTATCAAGAACCTCCTATTCTTCATCCTTCATAGTCGTCAGTTGTTTTGTTTTTCCACCCAATGTAGGTATAGATCCTTCTGGTACAGATAGTCCTCCATTTCCATCTTCCATAACTAGTAGTTTTGGTCGTTAAATTTCTCAACCCTAAAATTTCCTTCTTTTTCCATTGCTCCCACTTGAACGAAGAACCCTTCTTCCCCGTGAGTTTACCATCCAAATAAATATTTTGGATCTGATACCAATTGTTAGAAAAATAAGATCATAGAGAAATAACGATAAACAATAAACAAGATGAAAATATTAAAACACATTACAAGAGAGAAACAGATATGATGTGGATCACCCAAGATGGGCTATATCCACATAGAAATTGCTAGTCCTTTATTTTTATACCATCCAGTAAAATGAAGGGATACAACCTGCAACAACCCCATTGCACTTCCTCTTCACTCTCTCACAGTCTATCTCACACAATCACATTGATTGTTTTTACAATGCTACAATACATTAGACAGTCGTATTACAATGCTTTCCTTTTACAGAGAAATTACTATGTGAAAATACCGTGGGTCACCCAATACCATGATCCCATAAACTATTGGCTAACAAACATCACCAAATGTTTTTTCAAGGAATTTGCTCTTGAACCCCCTTTCTTGGGGGCGCTGGCCCCTGGACCCCTACGGGTGGCTGATGTCCCCTCGCACCCACCTGCTAGGACGAGTGTATAGTAAAAATGGGGTACACACGTGTAATGTCCCGGTTTTGACCCCGTTGCATTAGATGTATATGATGATGTATATATTGTAAAGGATCATGGTGTGGAGCTAAAGGCCAACGCCCCACCATTGATTGGTTATACTAATGTTTAGATTTAAATTTGTCACTGATGGTATATCGGGGCATGCGGCATATATTATGACGGTCATCATGTAAATATGCATCTACAATTAATAAAATGAACCCGACCAGCTACGATCGCGGCAACTAAATCGAAAGGGGCATGATTTTCACAAGGATAAGGGTGGGGGGAATTGTTAAACTTTGGCCATGAGAGAAAAAAAACCCATGTGTCTTCTTCCAACCACTCTCATTAAATAATTGCTACTGGTGGTTGAGGCAGTTAATTGCTTTGGGAGTGGGGTGGCAGGACTGTCAGTCCTCACCCTCACACACACTCCACCCCTGTTGACTTCACTCACGCAGGCAATTCCACTCCCCCCCCCACGATTTTGTTTGTTTCTCCTCACGCACAGGCTCTTGGCGGTTTTGGTCTCACGCAGACATTTTCTAGGCTCCACAACTGTGCTGAAGGTTCACGCACTTCCAATTTTCGCATCCTTCCTGTTGTTGTGCACCCATAGACAAAAACAGAGCTGTTTTCTCCTCACACAGGGCCTCCATTGCTGGGCATTCTCACGCAGAGGGATTCTTACCCGTTTTTCATCTTCACGCACAGGAATTTTTCCTAGTTTTTATCCATGTGGTTTCCCTTCTACGGATTGGTGAATAGTGCGGATGTATCCTTTCCTCACGGGATGATTCGTGGGGTCTGCAATTGTTGTTGTTTGCTCACGCACAGGTCGGAAGACGGTATTTTATTTCCCATCGTGGTCTGTGTATTTGTTCCCGGTGATTTTGTTGCCCAGGATGGGCTGTGATTTTTCCCCTGCTGGAATTGTATTTGTTGTTGTGGTTGGGATTGTGTAATTCGCTGGGGATTCTTTTCCCTATTAAGATGTGATAGCTAATTAATTATCGGAGTGCAATGTTTGGTCTTCAGATTGTGAGAGGAGAAAGGGTGTTGGTTTAGAATTGCTTGATAAACCTGGTGGCTGGAAACCACACAGACAGAGCTAGAGGGATGGCCTTCTTCTCCATCACCCCTGAATAGCACTGGAAGGGAATGCAGGGCCTGAGGGACTGTGTAGCAGAGAAGGGACTGATTCCTTGTGTTGGGTGTGTTTGGGTGTCTTAGAGTTCAGGCTAGTTTTGGTGTAGGTGTCCTTGGATCTGTAATGAGCTCACCAGCTTAGCAATTTTCCTTCCCCGACTCCTTAATGGCCTGATAAATCCAACTCTGTTGGCTTAGCTGTGTGTTTGGTGTGTCCTTGGCTACGTGTAAGCCTGTTGTTCCCTTATTCCTTGGAGAATCATGCCCAGCTCGGGGGTGGCAGCGTTGCTGAGAGATTAAGGAGTACGCTGGCCTATGGTTGGGTGGAACGTTGTAGCGACGTAGCTGGTTGCGGATCAAAGTTTTCATAAGATAAGTAATCTTACCCATTTTTACTTCTGCAACTATATTTCTGTTAATGATATGAAATAAACATGTTGAAGGAATGCTTGTTTGAATGAATGTTGTTTCCACTGTGTCTGGTAGATAATTGTATCTGTGCATGATGCATGTTCAACGTACATGTTTAAGCATTCTGTTTCAATAAATTTTATTCCTGTACATGTTCATGGGGCTCTTAGCCGCGGTGCTAGTGAAGTTGGGTCGTGTCCTCTTCGCCGGTCGGAGGCATGGGGATGTGACAACACGCGGTTGAACAATAACATCTCTCAATCTGGAAGATCATGCTCCACAGCGAACAAGCCTCTCTTCCATAATTGTCCTTCAGGATCCATATAGTATTGGGGATGTGCCTTCCTTTGACATATGCCTAAAAGAACTTAGTATTCTCATCTCCACCCACAATCCAAATATCCAAACGTTTGAACCTCCATGATTCCTCTTTATCCGCTAGTATATTTTCTTTATTTCTTCCAGTTGATGGATGACCTCTTTTAATATTTGAGAAAAATACCTAGCTACCTCAGATTCATAGATATGATTTAGGGCCTCCTCAACCTCTTTGACTTTAGCTTCCTTCTGAGCCTTTTTCTAATGAACCTGACTGATCATCTTTCATTTGACCTCCTTGATATTATTCACAAATTGTTTTGCATCTAGTTTTTCTAGACCCAGATTTAGAGGAACCTAACCCTACCAAACTAAAGAAATACATTCTTCATTAGAAAAGCATGTTTAGTTGAACTTAAAATGGTTTATTGGCTTATGTCCTCTATCTTAAATTTCTAAAATAACTGGAAAATGATCTGAATCACCCTCAAATCCAAACCAATACCTCAACAACAATGAGACTTATATTATCGCCTTCGCTCTGCCAGTAGAAAGAGATCCAATTGATTTGCAATTGGATTACCCCCCACTCTCTTATTCCTCCAAGTTAGCTTCAAATTGACTGGTTCTAGATCAACCAGATGGAGATCCTCCAAATTTTCCTAAAATAAATCAATCAGAGTTTTTAGTAACACCTTAGACCGACAAACTTAGTGGCACATAGGGTGAGGTTCATATCTCCCCCTATAATAAGGGTTTTAGCACTCATGGAAGAATTCCTTGATAACTCATCACAGAAGAACACACTTTTCAAGTAGGGACCATATATATATTTAGAATCATCAATGTGCGTCCAATATCTTCTGATAGAACTTCTGGACCGATCCCAAACTCCACTCCCCAACAATTTAGGAAGTTGATCATTTTGGCATCCCAAACTATCGCCAAAAACCCCATACCTACCCCTTGCATCAATTGTCGTAAAGACCATCCTCTAAGGAGAGACTCTAACAGAGATGAGTTAGCCTCCCCTTTCCCTAATGTTTCTTGAGGGAGAAAAATGGTTTGCTTAAAAAACATGACTAGGTGCTTTAAGGACAATTTTTTGAATGGGTTTGCCAAACCCCAATAGTTGAAATAAATCATTTTCATTTGAGAAACATTTCCTAGGATGACACTACTCTAAGCACCTATCAATTGAGAATTGTCGGCCTACGGAAACATATTTATTTGCTTGAACATATGCTTTTGAGATGAAATATTTTCTACCCCTTCCTTTTCTAGACCTAGGATGCCCAAAAATTAGCCCCAATCCCCCTACTCCTTTTGTCAAGATAAAAAAGTTGATGGCCCTTCCTCAATATTCGTATCCAATGACTCATAATCCTCCCATATCCACCACTTTCTTAAAATCAACATCTTCCCCAAGAACCATGCTTACATATTTACTTGCCTTAACACAATTTTTTCCCACATCGCGACGAGGGTTTAAACCCTCTCTTCTTAGGGACTATGATGCTACCAGGAGGGGAACTCCTAGATCCAAACTGACTATCTCCCATTGATCCATGACCACCGCTAAAATCCTCCTAAGCAAAAAAGGAAGTAATAAAATCATGTTCCTCCAGATCCCCCCGCACAGCAAGAAAACCTTGAATCTCCTTTCCCCCAAAATTTTCTATAAAAGAGGTTGTAATCCATCCAAATAAACCAGACCAAAATCATGTGCTGACAAAAAGGGAAAGGACTCATCTAGACAGGGTGAAGAAACATCTAAGGCTTGCAAGGAGCCCGCCACTACTTCCGAGGAAGGAAAGGGAAGAACCTTACCCTAGGCCAAATCTATGGAGCTAGGTACAAAAGGCCATAGAATATTCATATGACCTTTCTCCAGAGAAATTGGAGACCAAACCCGGGGAGAGGAAAAGGTTCTAACACCTAAATTGAAAACTTGGCACTCTAGCAGTTGATTTGGTGGTGCCTTAATGACATATCTAGTGACATATATGCCTATCGACATCGAGCCAACTGTAAATTCTTCTTTCCATGTCTACATCTATCTACTGCTCATCACTGCCCAACTCTAAGTGCTCCCAAGATGCAAACCTAAGCCTTACGATATATGTCCTCCTCTTCTTCCAACAAGCGACTAGAATATCAAGTAATACACATAGGGGCCTTTAGAATTATCCACTAATTATTCTAAGTCATTGTTGATCCCGATTTTGTCATCCTTTTTTGTTGTTAATTTTCTCTGTTGGCATTACTTTTGTCACTTTCTGGCACACTTCTTGCCATTCAGAACATAAATTAAACACAGGTATGAATGTTATTGAATATCATAAAAGTCTTGGTTAGTTTTCATTATTTCATGGGTTTATTAGCAATTATGTGACATTTGTAAACGTGATTGGTATATAGACATGTTTTGTAGGCTATGGTTTTTAAACAAACCTCTAATTAGACACACATTCACACCAAACACGCACAGTTGCATCCAGATCTTCCTAAAGCCCTCCGATCAACCTGTGGCTTTGATGGTTGGAATATGCCGGGGCATTGAAAGAAGAGAACGGTTTCATGGTTCTGTTGGCCGTGCGTTCCCTTGGTATGAGAGTCCTTTCTCTAGAATATTCGAACTCTTGTTCGCTCAGCCTGACACCACATCATTTTCCCACGTCAACAGAGATCAACACACTAGTTACGTGCAGGAGGAGAACCAACACCCAAAGAATTAGGAAGACGGCCTGTGCACTATCATAATTTGTTATACAGACATTTGTTTAGCAGTTAAGACTATATATATTTAGAGTGGTTGACCACTAAAAGGGTCGACCTTCTCCTTTATTGTAAAAGATATATAAACGATCTCTCACTATGAGAGTAGGCTAGTAGTCATCGTTGGCATAGAAACTCTGTAAACTTTCTTCCAGTTTAATAAAAATTCTATTTTCAGCTGTGGATATATGTCTATGTTTTCATGAGTGATTGATTGATCTAAGTGCATCCCTTGATTGCTGAGAAGGGCCCCTCAACAACCTGAGGTCTTCCATCTGTATATTTCTGTTATTTGCTTTTGGAGATAAGTAGTTGTTAGCTTCTGTATGTAATTCGATTTCCTGTAGTTGATGTTACTTCATCACCTATACCATATATTTTCTGTTATAAATATATTTATGTGTTGTTGTTAACATAGTTTGTATTTCTAGAATTGAAGTGACCAGTCGCACATATTTACTTTCAGCTTTGCTTTCAGTTTGTTCTCTAATTTTATATTTGCAATTAGTTAGAGTTTAATTAGTTTACTGTTTCATAGTTAGGTTCAATTCTATTAATTCTTCTGTAGTTGTAGATTAATTGCACGTATATTTTAATTTGTTTTATTATACAATAGGAAATGACTTCTCTTCTTAGAGGTAGATTAGCATAAGTGCTCTTAAGTTATTTCAATTGCTGAATAGATTAGTTATTGTCTTTTTCTACACTATAGCCTCATATGCATAAACCAGCTGGTGTCAAGATCATTTAGTTTGTTTATTTTGTAATTTACATTGTTTTTCACCATCCGAAGTGTCATTCGGACTATCGTTCCATACTGTCATCCGAACTGTCAATCAGACTTTAATATTTCATGTTTTGTTTCATACTTGTTTAAATTTCAATTTTCCTAGTTTTCAAATTGTGTTATTTTTTGTAATCAACTAGTAGTCATATATAATTAGGGCCTTATTTCAAACCACATAAAGTATCCTTTAAGCTCCATAATGATTCTTAGCTTTCATTTCTTTTTGCTTTAGTTTGTTTTTGAGTTTTGTTTCTTTGTTCTCCAATTTCTTAATTGATTACTGTTTTAAGAGCTTATCAATTGCATTTTCAGTTTGATCTACCTTATTATGATTTAGACTAATTTTAGAATTAAACTTGTTAATTTTATTCTCTAAAAAGTACATTAGTTATTTATGATTTGATCATCATTTCTAGCATAGGATCTGTCCTCATTCTGTATTTACTGGAGATGTTCATAGGGTAGGATTTGATTCAGAAATAAAATATCTTTATTAAGTTTTCTACTTGCTTCTAGATTATACCTCTCTAGAATATTATATCTCCAAGTTCAAGGTAATCGTTAGAATAGTCCTGTTTCTTGATTAATAGATCAGTTGTTAATAACACCTCTTTTCAACTCGACCCATTTGCTTATGGATAGAGAATAAATCACAATGTTTACTATCACTTGTAATTGGACACTCTTTAGTTTACACCTCTTTGTAGAAGTTAAATTAGAATTAATTCCGTTCAGTTTCTTGATTTCCATTGAAAGTCATTTTGACACACCTTCTCCAGTTCCTGTCACATTGAACACATATCCTCAGAATCCTCAAGGAGAATGGAACTAGATAATTTATCTTAGTTATTGTGTATTGGTTAAATGAATGTATAGTTTAATCATTGGCTTTCTTAGATATATTAAGTAGCTATAATCTTGACTCAAATAAAATAATCTCTTATTTCCATATAATTAGAGTTCTGAACTTGTTTATAGCCTTTCTAATTCCTAGACTAGAAGCTGAATAAAAAATAGATTTCCTATAAAGAGTCATTTATTCTCGATCAAGTCTTGTTCTTAGAATAGTATTATATATATCTTTTCAGTTATTGTTCATAGAGAAGAGTAGTATAGATTAATACTGCAATGATATATTGGTTTTGTCCGAGTCTAATTAACTTAGTAGTTGGATTTATGAAGTTTGACTTGGTTTTTTATTTTGAAAGATATTTCGATCTTTTCTTTATTAAAATATTTCTATGACACCCTAGGTATCCTTCTACCTTAGCATATATTTTGTGTCAATTCAAAGTTTACAATCCCCTATCGATAATTAAATATTCGGTGATTCATTAAGACAATGTAACACCCAACATTTTGGTGTCATTGCGGGGGAGTTGTTTTGTAAGGTAGAATAGCTAGAATTCCCTTATGAAGTTTAGTAATTGACTGGTGGCGGGGGAGTGGTAAGACGAGAGATAAGAACCTACACATCTGTTATAACGGGTGCCCCCAAATCCAACAGTAATAGTAATATTGTAGGTTTTCAATTATTTTAGCTTTTCTTGAACAAACCTAGAGATTTGAAAGGTAGATACGTTAGAACTAGTTCTCAAAACTTTGTCAAAATTCCTACTAACCTTTACGGGGGGCGTAACAACCCAACCACTAACTTAGTAGAAAGGTATCGGAAGACACACGTAGGAAGTAGTTCTACTTGGAAACCTAAAGAGACTCTTTTGGGAGATCTTACAGGAGGAGCTATAGAAGGTAGAGAAACCCTGGTAGGAATTTCTAAAGACCCCATTCTTGAGGAAGTTCAAGAGGGCCAGCCATTGGGAGCCCTCAACCCTCCACTAGTGCAAAAACCTAACGATACAACTTTTTCACTAGTAGGGGATTTGAACTTCGTCAATTTCATTGATCCTAATTAGGTAAAAGCTCTCTTTGGTAGCTCAATAAATACATTTGTTTCATAGACTGAGACATCCATAGGAGGACCTACCCTCCCTATAGAACCGAATAAAGACACCACTGACAGCTTCTCTCATCAGAGGAAGATCTCCCTTGAAAAGGAACATTGGGACACCTCATTATCACCTCGAAAGGAACCTCTTAGGTACACTTAATTTAAAAATCAACTCTACATGGAGAGATGAGGGAAAATGAATATCATGACGAGGTTAGAAGTGACGAAGAAGAAGGAGAAAATTGAACTGAGGCTACCTTCGGGTTTCCTATCCTAGACACTGCATGGGATGTAAATATGAAGAACATCCCTACTTCCTCATCACCTACTTTCTATGGGAAAAGTAATGAAGACCCGGACACGTTTTTGTTTGAGTTTGACATTATTTATAGAAGCTATAACTATCTACAAGATGCTCACAAACTGAAACTTTTCCCTGGTACACCAAAAGATTATGCTTTAAGATGGTTCATGGGATTATGAGAGTATAGTATCAGAACTTGGGAAGATATTAAAATCGCATTCTTATGGAAATATCAAGAGTATTGCAAACCTAGAGACTCTCGAAACGATATTTTCAAGATACAACAACTCGAAGAAGAGAGCTTCGAAGATTATCTCAAAAGGCTTGTTTATACATTACACAAGTCTAAATATAATGAACTTCACGAAGATGCAGTACAGACACTCTTCCTTAAAGGGATCTCAGAAGACCTGGTAGAAAACCTTAATCTCATGGCATTTGGTGATATCTCCCAGAAACCATTTGCACAAATCAGTGAGATGTGTAGAAATTACTCTAGAAGTAGGGGGAAAGTTGGGAGAAAACTTCAGGAGCCCTATAATAGAAATCTAAAAGGGAACACCCCTAGTTCTGGAGGATTCACAAGGATAGAATTAGGAAACCTATGAAAACTTCAAAACTGATATTTTAGGAACAATGGGTTCTCAACTAGATGCTTTACAAGCTTAAAAGAGTCAAGAGGAAGAGCACGTAACAATGAGAATTTTCTGTCCAAGATGCAGGACTAAGCATCCCCAACGAGAATCCCCATTGAACAATATCTCTGTATGTCACATTTGCATGGATGATCATACAACAAAGAACTTCCCATTGTTTCCTAGGTTACAATCCATATATAAGAGTGGGGACATTGGTGAAACATCTAGGAGGCCTCCTTGATAACCTAGAGACCAACCAACATATCATAATTTGTCACCACAGCCCCCACCCTATTATCATCCCTACCAACAACCTAAAAAATGGAACAGTTCAAGTTGGCATAACTGGACATCCCAATACCCTCCTCCTCCTCCTCATTTTACTCGGCATCAGTATTGGAAATAGGGATGGGGGGGACAAGCATATGCCCATTCACCACCTGTATCTGTACCTAATCATACTTATCCTCATCACCCACCCAATATTCAACAATTTTTGCCTGGGTTTGTGCCTCCAGTTCCCCTTATTTCACAATAGCGTCATCATTTCCATAATACAAACCCCCCATGACCTACATTATTACCCACACAAACGATACCTAACCCAAAAGATAATCCAACTCAAGCTCTCAACAACATTGAGTTGTAAACTCTTCCATCCTATGTTATTTCAACTATACCTATGCATGAGATCCAACTACGATCTAGAAGAGTAGTGAATGACAAACCCAAGTCATTAGTCGTCATTCGTGGGGAGAATGAAGAAGAAGAAGAAGACCCCAATGAAGTCATGAATGATGCCATTTTACAGGATGAGGATATTTCAAAGACTCCAGTGCATATCCATCCTCAGCAAGAACCAACTCAGGAACATAGAATCCCTCCATTTTCCGAACGACTAGCAATAGAAAAACATGTGATTCGTCCCGAGTACGACATTCTAAATGGAATAAAAAATATATGTGTCAAAATTCCTCTTATAGGCTACGAAGGATATACCAATTTACAACAAATTTATAAAGGAACTTTGCATCAAAATCCCAGGTAAGAAACAAAAAGACTGGTTATAGGAGAGATGTTTGAGTGTGTGATAGACCAATCTCAGCAAAATATACAAATACAGGGAGCCTAGTAGTAACTATTATTGTAAATAATATTTCCATAGAAAATACACTTCTATGATCTGCTATTAATATGATGACCACCGCAGCTTTAGAATTTTTATAGTTGGGGCAGTTTCTACAACCTACCCCTTCAATCCTAGAACTAGCAGACCGCACCACAGTAAAACCTGTTGGACTGTTGGATGATATTATTATATCAGTGGCTTCATGGGAATACCTCGTTGAATTTATGGTTGTAGAATCAAAGGATCCTTCTAAAGTACATCCTATTATCCTGGGGAGACCATGGCTAGCCACTACTAATGCCTTTATAGGATGTAGGGATGGGGAAATGACCATTTCTAATGGCTTGTCTATGCAAAGATTTGTTTTATACCCCCCAACACAACCAGTAACTGAAAACTTGTGGTGGTTAGATTGTTATTTTGGGGATGATAATTTTGACTACCTTTCCCTTCCTAGTGACTACTCCTGGGCACTTCAGGAGTAGACTACTGATAATGTGTTAAGCCAATTTGTTTCTTCAACAACTTGTATAGATTTCCCTCAGTATTTTGCTCAATTCAATCAAATTTTTGGAGATGAGTTTTAGGAAATTTTGGCCCTCTCAACATTTTTGGATACACTGTGTGTTTTTGCAATTGAGGAGAATACAGGGTCTTATACCGTACCTTGTGAGTCCGGCCCTGGAAAATTTCTACACATAAACGCAGGGTTAAGTGAAAACCAACAAGAGTAGTTGCTCAAGGTTCTTAACACTCAAGTGGGAGCATTTGCATGGGAGTACACTGATATGAAGGGTATACACCTTGACACTTATATTCACCATATTTACATGGATGCGAGTATACCACCTGTAAGGCAGCCTCAAATGAGGATGAATCTTGCTTTGAAAGACATAGTTAAAGAGGAGATGCAAAAAATTCTCAATGTTGGTTTCATCTACCCAATTTCAGAGAGTAAATGGGTGTCTCCTCTAGTGGTAGTCCCAAAGAAAGTCACAGGGAAATGGAATATTTGTGTTGACTTCCAAGAACTGAATAAGGCTACACTTAAGGACTATTTTCCCTTACCCTTTATCAACCAAGTGCTAGATACCCTATCCGGTAAACAATACTTTTCTTTTCTCGATGGGTATAGAAGATACAATCAGATCTTGATAGCACCTGAGGATCAAGATAACACTACTTTTACATGCCCTTGGGGGACATATGCCTATTTATTTTTTCCATTCGGCCTATGTAATGCACCTACCACTTTTCAGCGTATAGTCTTAGTCATTTTTGTTGATCTTATACATGACTGTGTAGAAGTGTATATAGATGATTTTACAACCTATGGTAATACCTTTCAAGAGGATCTTGATAATCTTGAAAAGGTCCTGATCCGATGTCAAGAGACAAACCTATCCCTTAGCCATGAAAAATGTAAAATGTTATTAACATAAGGTATAGTATTTGGGCATCATGTCTCTTCACAGGGGATCAAGGTAGACCCTACCAAAATAGAGGTAATTGTTGAACTCCCCTCTCCAAAAACTCAAAAGGAGGGAAGGAGTTTTCTTGGACATGCAAGCTACTATCGATGTTTTATTGAAAATTTTACTAAAATAGTTGCACAAATGTTTAAGCTACTTACGAAGGATGTAGAATTCCAATGGACTGAATCTTGTCAAAGTGCTTTTAAAGTTTTAAAGGCTAAGTTATCAGTGGCACCAATACTTAGGGGTCATGATTGGTCCCTTCCTTTCCATATATCCATTGATGCTTCTGATATGGCCATAGGAGGAGTCCTAGGTCAAAAGGAAGGCCAAGCATCTTATTCCATCTACTTTGTTAGCAAGAGTTTGACTCATGTTGAACTAAATTACACTGTTACTGAAAAAGAGTTTTTGGCAGTAGTCTATGCTATCAACAAATTTTGCCATTACATTACAGGATATGAATTTTTTGTGCATACATACCACTCTGCCATTAGATTCTTAATGAATAAACCAATTACCAATGGTATGGTGACCTAGTGGCTTCTTTTATTACAAGAGTTTAACATCACCATCATTGATCGACCTAGTAGAGAAAATTTAGTAGCAAATTTCCTCTCTCGCATCCAACATGATAACGGTGCTAAACCCATTGATGATACTTTCCTTGATGAACATCTATTTGTTGTGTCTGTTCAAACTCCTTGGTTTGTAGACATCAATAATTAATTAGCAATTGGGAAGTTACCAAACCACTTGTCCTCACATGAGAAATGTCGAGTTATAGTCCAATTTTCTAACTACTCTTGGGTTGATAATGACCTTATTCATACCAGCCCAGATTTTATTATCAGACAATGTGTACGAGAGGATGAGATGACAGAAATCCTCCATCCATGCCATGATGGGCCATGTGGAGGACACTTTTTTGACAAGTGGACAACATACAAAGTGTTGCATTCTGGGTATTATCGACCAAGCATTTTTAAGGATGATGTTAGGTATGTTAGAGGATGTGAAAGTTTCCAAATAATGGGTAGACCTACGTCATCTGACGAGATTCCCTTGCAACCGCAGGTCATGATTGAGTCTCTGGAAAAATGGGTTATTGATTTTATAGGACCAATCTCTCCAATGTCCCGCAAAAATAAGTATATCCTGGTTTGCACAAACTATGTCACCAAATGGATAGAAGATAAAGCTTTGTTTTGAGCCATAGAGAAATCTATGGTAGAATTTATATATGAAGAAATATTTACTCGGTTTGGTGTGCCTAGGGAAATTGTCACTGACCAAGGTTCTCAATTCACTTCCAAATTGATGAAAGAAATTACCACGAAGTATGGCATTCTACATTGCAAGTCCTCACCTTAACACACACAGGGTAATGGCCAGGTAGAGTCAACCAATAAGGTATCAGAAGCTATCTTAACCAAAACCATTCAGCTACATCATAAGGACTGGGAAAATAGAATCCCAGAGGCCTTGTGGGCCTATAGAATAACATGGAGAAACACTACTAGACATACACCCTATGAGCTAGTATATGGGAAACAATTCCTTTTACCTATTGAATTTCAAGTTAAGAATTTTTGTATGGCTGCACAATTAGGCATGGATTTGGAAGAGGCACAAAAACAACCAGTATTACAGATTAATGAGTTAGATGAGATTAGAAAAGATGCACTCCAAAGAACAATGTTAATACAAAATAAACAGTGAAAATGGCATGATAAATCTATTAAACAAAAGCAGTTTAACACTGAGTATTTGTCATTACTATTCAAATCAAGGTATATTGAATTTCAAAGGAAAATTGACTACCCGTTGGATGGGTCCACATGAGGTAATTACAGCCTTCGATAATGGGTCAGTAGAAATTAATGCAATGAATGGTTCACAAAATTCCTTTGTCATAAATGGACATAGGCTTAGACTTTACCATCAACCAATATCTAAAGAAGACTTTGTGCAGAATGTCTTACAACAAAAGGAGATGGAGCTGGTTGAAGAGGAAGTCATTCCTCCTCCTAATTCGCAAATTATTTTGGGATTGTCTTCATGTATATATGTAAATATATCTTTGTTTCTTCAAATAAATAAAATTCATTTCTAACAAGTTGACTACATTTATACAGGGAATTTAGTTTTATAATTAGTTTATGGAATTTTGTCAAATAAAACAGAAAGACTCTTTATCTTTGCCTAATTTTGATAAATTTTATATGACTTTTAAAAAAAAAAATTATGTACATATGTTTTTGTTGGGAATAAATTGAATCATCTAAGAAGTGGTTTAGCAGTTTGATTACAAGAACCTTATCTCTATAATCAGCTCATGAAATATTTCTTGGAAAGGGAAGTGCTCTAAGAACTCATACTACATCCTAACTCCTTCTCTTTTATTGCAAACTGAAATTTATAATGAAAGTTAAAGTGTTCTTTATATTATTCCTACCCACTTTCTTCTATGATTCCTTATGCTTTTATGGTATTTGATTCAAACATGCACATTTCTGATTTATCATTAGAACATTTTCTTAAGACCTACTCTAATCATCATGTTTTCAAAAGTTCTATCTTACACCTATGGACTACTAGTTCATCCTAGACTCATTATCAACACTTGTCTCTTAATAATTTTGTTTGGAGGTAACGCAAGAGTAAGTAAAATTTCTACTTGTGGGGAGCATTACTGATCTTTTATGAAGAATATAGACTGAGGTCAAGGAACAACTTTAAGTTATTCTCTTTTGACATGATCTATAATTCAGGCCATTATAAAAAATAAAAAAAAGTTACTCGTAAGGTTCGCTCTAAAAATTTGAATTATGTGTTTAGCAGGCTTAACACATTCTAGTACCAACCAGCTTCCACATACTAAAATCATTATACGAAGTAAACCCGTTGGGATACTGAACAAGCTCACTAGCAGCGGATCCATTCTAAGTAACATCTAAAACAAGGAAGCTCGGTAAATGCAAGTAAACCCGTCGGGGTACTGAACATGCTCACTAGCAACGGGGCTATGCTTTCATGGTACCAAGATAAACCCGTCGGGGTATTGAACAATCCTGCTGGCAGCAAGGCAATATCGGGTAAATGAGATAATTATGGTTAATTCATTACTATACACATGACTCATCTAAAAAACCTGAGTATATAAAATACATATTTAGGCTAATTATTTATACTGTTATTATAGAATGGCTGCAAGTTGGGCTTGGACCCTGTCATCTAATTCAAATGATACCTAGGATATGATTGTCCTAGAAATGGGACCCATAACTATGGCAATCTCAAAAAATCCTAGGTGAACCTTCTCTATATTCTTCAGATGATAAGAGATATTTAAAATGAGCTGGTTTTTCCTATGGCATTTTCCCCATCATTTATACTATCATTATTCATATGGCCTTTCTAAGCACTGTTATTTTTTTTATGAATGTACATATCTGAATCATCTCTATTTACTAGTTAGTATTTCTTTTTCTTATGAAAATGATAACAACATTTTAGAATTATTTGTTAAACTATTTGGAAATCAATCAATTTTTCTTTGATGGCTTGAGGACACGCCATATTTTTGGTTTGGGGGAAGGTTAGAACTGTCTTTACTTTCTGATTATTTATGAAAAGATTCAATTATCTCTCACAAATTATAGGTGTTTTTAGGATAATGCACATTAGAGGAAATTTCACCCCAAAATGGGCCTCCTAAAAAAAATTAATAAAATAATAGTTAAAATAATAAAATAATATTTATTAATTTTGGAGGAAGAAAAGAAAAAAACTATTTTTTTTGTTTTTATTTTCGACATATCTCCTCGTGTTTTTACTCAAATTTCGATCGGGAGAGCTCTTTGGATGTGGAATTAAATTATGCATCCAACGAGTACCCACTCGAGATACTTTTGATGGACCTCGCTACCCCAAAAACAAGAAGTACCTGGAAAAAAAAATGTGATGATGATGTCATCATCATGTTTTTCAAGTATTTCTTGTTTTTCGGGTAGCAGGGTCCGTCAAAAGTATGTTGAGTGGGTACTCGTTGGATACAGAATTTAATTCCACATCCAACGAGCTCTCTCGATCGAAATTTGAGTAAAAACGCAGGGAGATATGTCAAAAATACAAACAAAAAAAGTAGTTTTTTTTATGATACCTATCCCCAAATTTATATTAAAAAAGTGTTTAAGACCTATATGGTATTTCAAATTTAAATCAATTTCATTGGATAACACATGATGACATGGAATTTGAGTTAAAGTTAAAAGGCCCATTTTGAGTTGAAATTTCCTCTAATGAGTAGCGGAAGAGTGTGCTAATACTTGATGAATAAAGAAGAGCACAAATAAGGTTCAATAAAGTTGGTTTACATCATCCTTTTGTGTGTTGGTAGTCCAGAAAAACTGACTGCATAATTAGCAGCAATCAAATCCAACAAAGCGCATTTTTGTACAGAGGGTCCATATGGAGGATCATAGGAAGGGTCGAATGTTGATCCAAATGGAGTGTCGAATGATGATCTGAATGAAACTATAATATTATAGTAGCATGATTAAATATGTCAAGGTGTTAATTTATTTTAAAATTTTAATTATGGGTAAAGAGTTTAATTAAATAAACCATACCCACGACTACTAGGTCTCATTCTTATGCTCATAAAAATATTACGATTTCATTAGGACTCACCTCAACCTCATCCAACGAATCGTTTAAACCCATGTTGATATGATATGATTTTAGGATCTTGTCGACCATTATTACCCTTACCCTCTCATCAAATCATATGCGGAAATTGTTAGGTGTTCTATTATCCTATTAATTAAAGTCATTTTGATTTTTAAATGAATTTTATAAATTTCGTAATGAATAATTCATTCAACCTGTCCAAAGTTTACTTTAGACATGGTTGAATCATTCATAACCATACGAAATAATTATTAGGGCACATGATTCAAAGTACTGAACCATATCATGATTGCTCAAGCATGCGAAACCATGATCTCACAATCGTTCAGACACCTAAAAATATTGTGTTTTAAACTCACAATCCTTACCCTCATCCTTGCTTACCTTCATCTTCGCAGAGCCATCTAGAAGCCATTCCTTTGTATCCTCTACAACCCCCCTGCACTTCTGCCCCTACATAAACAATGCCTAACCGCCTCGATCCTCAGAGTTATTAGGACTTGCTCCGAATTCCTGAGTTCCAAGAATTTCGGGAGATCTTCTTTCGAACGGGGTGGAACCCATTCCTCCACCTTCTACAGGGATACGATGACGATATTTCACTGTTATTTGCAAAAGGGTTTGATGGTAAGGTGTCCAGGGTTGGCTACCTCACCTTTCCAATGACTGAAGAGACCATTGCAGTAGCTACCAAGCTCCCAAAAGAAGGTACCCATTGGCACAAACATCTTTTTCTCCCCCAGTCATCCCACTATTTCACTCTCAAGCCAGATTATCAACATGTTGCAGGCACAAAAGGGTTTCATAGAGAATGGGTCAACCTAGAATACCTTAATCCTTTGTCCATTATCATTCACCTCATAACTTGCGAAGGTAAGTTCGTTGTGTTTAAAGCTTGCCTTTTCCGATTATTGGCACATTTTGTCAATCAATAGTTCCTTAATTTTCCATTCTGTTTCCTTAAGAGCTTGGAAAAGATGTTGAACCAAGTTAGGAAAAATACGGTCAATCCTATGGGTAGTTTGTATCACCATAGTCTTATCAAGATCTTGATCGTGCATCAGTTGAAGGAGAGGGAATAGACCTGGGGAAATTTTGTATTTAAGGTCTTGAACCCTCATTTAAATACTTGAAAACATCCTCGGAAAACTTGTGACTGTGAACCCAATCAGACCCCTCCCAAAGAGAAGAAAAGCACTAAATTAGTGCATATTGATGAAGATACTTCAAAAGCGAGTCCGCATGGCCATTCACCCACCTCTGTCAGCCCTGTGGCCACTGAATTTCTAACTTTTCCGCAAGTTCAATCCCAGAATAAGAAAGAGAATCTCGTTAAGATCATCGTTTAGCCTACCTCACAATCTGATCATCTAGATAGTGTGGTCAAGGTGGATGAACACGCTTTTGACTAGCCCCTGTTTACACTGGCTAGCATCTTGACCAAGTTTCTTAAAGCCTCTTCTCTTGAGCCCACTTCTCCATATGCTCAAGGCACGATTCCTGAAGGACAAGTCCCTTTTATCGACCTTGAAGCACCATCTAGAGAATTGAGTCCTCCCTAAGATTCCAAGTGTCCTGCAGAGCCATTTACTCCGAATCAGCAGACAATAGATCGACTGACTCAAGAATTAGCACAATCAACAAGCCAAAATAAAATATATGTCGATATGATTTCTAATCTTCGACAGGAAAAAAAGGATCTACGTCTCCAATTCAAGACCGTTGAAGAGCTCAATAAGGCCATAACCTCTTTGTGTGACTCTCATCAAGAGAGGCACAAATTTCTAAAGGCACAAGCCAGGAAATTGAAACTCAAATATCTCATTTCCCTTGCTAAGTCGAAGGTAGCTGCTACCGCAATGAAACCTTCTTCATAACTTCCTCTTTGTTTTGCTCATTGGGATCTGGAATCTCTCTAGTTTGGGGGAGTGTTGATCCCAATTTTGTCATCATTTTTGGTTGTTAGTTTTCTCTGTCGGCATCACTTTTGTCACTTTTTGGCATAATTCTTGCCATTCATACCATAAATTAAACACATGTATGAATGTAATTTAATATCATACAATTCTTGGTTAATTTTCATTATTTCATGGTTTTATTAACAATTATGTGAAATTTGTAAATGTGCTTGGTATATAGACTTGTTTTAAAGGCTATGGTTTTTAAACGGACCTCCAATTAGACACACATTCATGCCAAACATGTGGAGTTTCATCCAGATCATCCTAAATCCCTCCGATCAACCCGCGGCTTTGATGGTTGGGATATGTCGGGGCATTAAAATCAGAGAATGGTTTCATGGTTATGTTGGCCACGCGTTCCCTTGGTATGAGAGTCCTTTCTCTAGAAGATTCAAGCTCATGTCCGCTCAGCCCGACACCACATCATCTGCCCACATCAACAAAGATCAACACACTAGCTGCCTGCGCGAGGAGAACCGACGCCCAAAGAATTAGGAAAACAACCTGTGCACTGTTGTAATTTGTTATATAGTCGTTTGTTTAGCAGTTAAGATTGTCTATCTTTAGAGAGGTCGACCACTGAAAGGGTTGACCTGCTCCTCCATTGTAAAAGCTATATAAATGATGTCTCAGGATGAGAGTAGGCTATTAGTCGTCATTGGCATAGAAAATCTGTAAACTCTATTTTAGTTTAATAAAAATTCTATTTTCAGCTGTGGATATATGTCTTTTTTTTCGTGAGTGATTGATTGATCTAAGCGTAACCCCTAATTGCTGAGAAGGGCCTGTCAACAACCATAGGTCTTCCATCTATATATTTCTGTTATTTCCTTTTGCAGATAAGTAGTTTCTATTTCCAGATTCTATATGTAATTCGATTTCATGTAGTTGATGTTACTTCATCACCCGTACCGTGTATTTTCTGTTATTAATATTTATGTAGTTGATGTTACTTTCAGTTTGTTCTCTAATTTTATATTTGCAATTAGCTGGAGTTTAATTAGTTTACTATTTTAGGCTTAGTTCATAGTTAGGTTCAATTCTGTTAATTCTTCTGTAGCTATAGATTAATTTCACTTATCTTTTAATTGTTCTATTATACAATAGGAAATGACTTCTCTTTTTAGAGGTAGATTAGCATAAGTTCTCTTATGTTATTTCAATTGTTGAATAGCTTAGTTACTATCTTTTTCTGCACTATAGCCTCATATGCATAAGACAACTGGTGTCACGATCATTTAGGTTGTTTATTTTTTAATTTACATTGTTTTTCACCATCCGGACTGTCGTTCAGACTTTAATATTTCGTGTTTTGTTTTATACTTGTTTAAAGTTCATTTTTCCTAGTTTTCGAATTGTGTTATTTTCTGTAATCAACTAGTAGTCATATATAATTAGGGCCTTATTTCAAACCACATAAAGTATCCGTTAAGCTCCATAATTATTCTTAGCTTTCATTTCTTTTTTCTTTAGTTTCTTTTGTCTCTGATTTCTTAATTTATTACTGTTTTAAGATCTTGTCAATTGCATTTTCAGTTTGATCTACCTTTTTCTAATTTAGACTGATTTTAGAATTAAACTTGTTAATTTTATTCTCTAAAAAGTACATTAGTTATTTATGATTTGATCATCATTTCTAGCATAGGATCTATGCTCCTTATTATGTAGTTACTTGAGATGTTCATAGAGTAGGATTCGATTCAGAAATACAATATCTTTATTAAGTTTTCTACTTGCTTCTAGATTATACCTCTCTAGAATGGTATATCTCCAACTTCAAGGTAATCATTAGAATAGTTTTGGTTCTTGATTAATAGATCAATTGTTAATAACACCTCTTTTCAACTAGAGCCATTTGCTTATGGATAGAGAATAAATCACAATGTTTATTATCACTTGTAATTGGACATTCTTTAGTTTACACCTCTTTGTAGAAGTTAAACTAGACTTAATTCCGTCCAGTTTCCTGATTTCCTTTGAAATTCACTTTGACACACCTTCTCTAGTTCTTGTCACATTGAACGCATATCCTTAGAATCCTCAAGGACAATGGAACTAGATAATTTAGCTTAGTTATTGTGTATTGGTTAAATTAATGTATAGTTTAATCATTGAATTTCTTAGATATATTAAGTAGCTATAATCTTGCCTCATATAATATAATCTCTTGTTTCCATATAATTAGAGTTTTGAACTTTTTTTATAGCCTTTCTAATTCCTAGATTAGAAGCTGAATAAATAATGGATTTCCTATAAAGGGTCGTTTATTCTCGATCAAGTCTTGTTCTTAGAATAGTATTATATATATATATATTTTCAATTATTGTTCATAGAGTAGAGTAGTGTGGATTAATACTGCTCTGATCTATTGGCTTTGTCCTAGTCTAATTAACTTAGTAATTGGAATTCTTAAGTTTGACTCAGTTTTTCATTTTGAAATATCTTTCGATCTTTTCTTTATTAAAATATTTCTATGACATCCTAGGTATCCTTATACCTTAGCACATATTTTGTGTCAAATCAAAGTTTACAAACCCCGGTCAATAATTAAATATTTGGTGATTCATTAAGACAATATAACACCCAACAGTCGTACATAACGAAAGACTCAGAAAAAAAATCCCTAGGCCATATGAAAAATGACTTACAAAAAAACCACAAAATTACTTGTCAAAGTCCCCTCATGATAAATGTCATCCTCCTAGAACCTCTATTGTTTCCAGTATAGCCTTCCTACAACCCCCCCCCCTCCCCCCCCTCCTTAGGGTTTTCATAGACCCCCTACCCCAAACCATTAATATACCACACAACCACACACACATGTTGAAAATAAAATTTGTATGATAATTGTTTATTTAGTAATATTGATTAAAATTGTAAATTTAGATTAATAAAATTATTGCTTTTAATGAAAAAAATGAATTCAACCTTTCTAAAATATATTTATTATAATAAAATGGTATATATTAACCTTAAAATTTTACAATTTCATTAATCCAGACAAAATTATTAAATTTCAAATAAAAAATATTTAATTATTTGTCCATAATTTTAAATAACAAATCATAAAATACACTATAGACTAATATCAAGCAATAAAAATAAATATCAACAAATAAAGGATTCTTATTATGTCACCGCAGGTGATATATATGAATCAGTCATGAGTATTAATTCATTTAGATATGAGTACAAATTTTCAATCTTCTAAAGTGTGTAATAGTTTTTATTAAATGTAATGAAATTTAGACAAAGTTTTGATAATATTTAAAACATTTAATTATTATTATTATTTTTTATTATCTATTTTTCTAGATTACTATTGGTTTGGGGAAATGACGTCGCTCTAGGTTTTTGTGCCCCAAGACCCAACTGCGAGGATGATATCAACAATTGTATAATTATCCCAATATTGTATGGTTTTGTCTCCTCGTAAATAGTATTTTCTTTATGATGACAATTAATATTCCAGGTTTTTTCCTTTATGGCAAAGGCAGAGGGGTATTTCCCTATGATTTTTCTGGCAGAGCAGGGTTTAAGTGAGGATGGGTGATTTTCTGGGTGCAAGGGATTATTCAAAGTCTGTTTTTTTACTTTATGGCAAAGGGAGAGGGGCATTTCCCTATGATTTTTCTGACGGCATGGTTCAAGTGAGGATGGGTGATTTTCTGGGTGCAAGAGATTATTCAGAGTCTGTTCCTGAGAAAACGCTAGCTCTACAAAAGTGGAATCGAATAGAGCTCATGGCACCAATTATGGGGATTCTAAGGTTCTCCCCTTCAAAGCAGGTCAGTGGATCAACTCCCACCAGGAAAAGGTATGATTCTTCATTCTCTTATCCCACAACCATTGGAAAGATTCTTCATCCTCTTATCCAACAACCATTAGAAATAAATTTTACACAAACAAATAGAATGATAAATAATAATAATACTTGATATGTCTAGCATATATTCTCAAAAACCGTCGAGATTATACTGCTTAATCATTGTTTGTATTGTGGTAAGCCAAGGTAAATAGAATTCAAAAGGAAAACTTGGAAGGAGCTTTTCTAAAATGTCTTCAATTATGGAGAGCATTCTATGAGACAGTTTACCAGCCACGTCACCTTGAAACTATTTTTGTTTGTTATTGTTGTATATGAAACTATTTTTGTTTGTTATTGTTGTATATCAGCACAAAGTTGGCACTCTACTTTTGTTTGGAAACTAATGATTGAGAGTTGTTTTGAATTTCGTTGGAGCATGAAAGGTTGATTATGCAAGAATAAATAGTTCTTTTCTATGCCAATGCTTATGCAGCATGACCAAAGTAACGCTCTTCACGAATGACTTCTTGGCGGGCTTATTAAGCTTGAATAGGCTTAGGTTGTTGTAAGAGCCGTCAACCATTTGTAAGAGCCCAACTAAAATATACTCTGAAAGAAAACAATTTGACTTTTGATTTGTAAGGGATGAAGCTAGCACTGGCTTCACCTTTGCTCTACAAAATTTTGGTGCCTTGAAGGAAATATAAATATCCAGTAGGCTCTCTTGGATTGTGGACTGTAATTGGATATGTATTGGAATATGCAACCTTTAGAGTGGCTACCTTTGCTCCTTCCTTTGTTGTTATAGATGTATATAATGATAGTAGTGAAACAACTAATGCTATTGTTGCTTCCTTTACAAAATTTGTAACAAAATTTGTACATGCTTCCACGTTTTCGTGTGCAACTTAGGACATAAATGAGGAGAAGGGTGCAGTGGCCTCTTCCACCCCCTTTTTAATTTTTATAGTCCTCTCCTTATTATTCTACTCTTTTGGTTTTTTATGTAAAATTGTCATCTCTGAATTGTATGGGATACAGTTATGCTGGTTTTTTTGGGTAGTCTTCCCTTGATGAGTATGTATGGTCTACTCTATAGACACGGATGATATTGAGTTTTCTGATAACCTCATGGAATCATGGAATTTTCCTAGATATAATAATATTGCAGTGTTTGATATGAGATATTTGTACGATGTTGGATATTTATATTACAAAATGTTGTGTAATTTTTCTCTCAGAAATTAATACAATACGCATTTTTCTGTAGAAAAAAAATCATGGCAACAATGATAAGGTCACGACGGTTCAAATTAGCTAATTCTTAATTCAACTATTAATATCCCTTTGGATGGAATGTGACAGGCTGTACCTGCGGGCGTCTTAATGTGGGTATTATCATCCATATGCACCAGGGACCTCCTCTTTTTTTTCTCAACTTTCTTGCCTATTAACCATATTTCATAGAAATTGATCAAATCAAATGAAACATGATAAGACGCCCACCCAACAAGTAATCTTCATCTACCCAGCCCCAATATCTTTCTTTCCTGTCACTCCGATTACCTAGATAGATATCTATATTCAGATACTATCCTTCATCGATCGTAGACCCAAAACGCACATCTACTTCTCACGGAGACATTAAGGCTAAGATATTCGGAGTAGAGGATGATTCCAGAATAGGCCAACTCATGGCACTACTATCCCCTTATTAAATAATAGAAAGGAGGGTTAGACTCAGGTTTTTAAATTCACTAGCAGCTCTATGGGTTTTTTACCGCATTATTATATATAGCGGGTCAAGCCAAGAACTCACTCTTTAAAAATTTAATATATATATCTACCTATCCAAGTGGTCTATGATGGCAAGGGGAGGCTACTTCACACTGAAACCATTCGCTTTATATGATAAGTGAGCGGCTAAGTCTAGCAAGTCATGCTCATTATTAACCTATTAGCAGCAACATTCAAGTATCATTGTGGGTATAAATGAGCAGAATAGGAATTTTATACTTGGGTTCCTCATCATTGCAAAAACAGATCCACTTGCAAGCCACTACCGTGCTATAGAGCTCAATTAAACCCAACGAAGCAATGAATAAGTACAAGGACATGCTGACTCCAAAAGAAAAAATCGCAATCTGCTCTCCATAATGTTGTTCAAGACTGCCCCATTCGGGTAACAAGTCAAGTAGTACTCATCTATATGCAGCGGACAGAAACCATATAAATAATTCCTTTTCATCTAGTCTTGAATGATTCTTATTTAATTGTGGGTAGCACAAGGAAGGATTCAACAAATAATAGTATATGGGTGGGGGTTTCCATGTGATCCATAAGGTAAGGAGCAAGTAGTGACTGGGCTGGTTGTGACTCCAACAAGTAGAACATAAACCTATGAGCAGATAAGGTCTTATAGAGTTTCTTTGTTAATTGGGTGAAGCTATAGCAGGTTAAATAGAGACCCATGGGAACTACAGATATTAGGGATGTGTGATGAGCTAGTTGAATATATAACCGTGGGCAGTAGGAAACATATTTTCTTTGGGAGCAGCCGAAAATGTGTAATTCAACAGATGTGGTGTGGGCTCACATTTTTTTCCTTCACCGACATGTGGGGATGGGTTATGGTTATGGTATTCTTACCCTTTTAACTGAAACGTTGGGTTCATTAAGAGCATTAAAATTATTTATGGAAACACGTAGTTAAAATTATATAACGAAAAATGTGTAGGCATCAGATCATCCACTTACAATTGACGTTGAATAGATCGATGGGATATTAAAGCAAAGAATCAAAGGGGACTTTCTTATATCAAATGCTAAACGCCAGCCATGAAAAACCCAAGGTAGAATTATCAATTGCAATTAAAAATTACAAAATAAAAATAATATTATGAAAAGTTTAAACTTTAGAGAAATATTTGTCTAAGATAAGTCGTTTTCCAAAGCTTTCAATTTCTCAATGCTTTGGGCACTGCAACACATTTAAGGCTTTATATCCCTACACTTATTTAATTTTTCTTCTCAGTTACACCAAGTGAAGAGTTGGTGTTGTAGTATCGACACATTGATTTGAGTGCCACAAAATTTTAGCTGTCATTGATGTTTTTTGCTTTGGTTCTTTGATTTGAGTACCACAAAATTTTAGATGTCATTGTTGTCTTTTTTCTTTGGTTCTTACATTTTTATTTTTATTTAGTGGAGACTCATTTGGTTCTTGAATTTTTATTTTCATTTAGTGCAAGGCCCAATTGAGTTGAAGAGCTTAGAAAAAAAAGATACCCTAATTGTTGGGGTGATATTCAATGAATATTCAACAGATTAGTAGTTTGTTATAGCAGAGTTTTGATCATGCTAAAACCTTCAGAGTTTATGAATATGTCATAAACCTTTTTCTTACCCAATCCATTCCTGTTTTATGAGTGGCATCCAAAGACTTGAACTGGGGGCCATCAATGGGATTTGTAAGGTCGCGTGTGTGTGAACACACTGGCGTGGATGGTGTAAGGTTCCAAACAAATCCATCTAGCTCAAGGTTGTTGTAAGAAGCTACAAATGGAGCAAATCTGTAATCAACTGGATATGTTCCTCCTTCGGTGGCCCAGTTTGATCCATCCCAAATTATAGAGTATACATACATTGGCAAATTATAGATTATACAGACATTGGCTTTGAAAGATACTGCAATCCCATGGCTTGAGAATGACTACCTCGCGAATAGGGATGTTTTCCATAAAAAATATGCATGTATCATTGACATAAACATAGCCTCGATGAGCCATGTATATATTCACAACAACTAGCAACAGAGAGAACTTGATTAGCAATGTGAATAACTCTCATGTAAATGCAGTGATTTGGAGCACTTGATATAGATGAGGTAGTGTAAGTAGTAACTTAAGCTCACGATGTAAGGTAATTCCAATTGGGAAGTGGCAGGTTCAGTTAAATATCCCACATACAAAACATTTGGTATTTCATTATATTAAATAAATACAGTCTATTTTAAATTAATTTATTTTATAAAGCAAGATAATAATGATTGTAAATTTCAAGAAGATATTATGTTGAATGTAATTAAATTCAATATCCCTGAATTCCAGTGACTTGGGTTTGTTTTTCTATATCAAATAAATGCTCGAAAAGATGGGAGTGTACTTCGATGTATGCAGACTATAATGGGTCCAATTTAATTTTTAAATTTAACCCTTTTGCTTTGGAGACAACCTTGGTTGGTGTTGGGTGGTGTTTCACCCTAAATAAGTAAATTTTGTAAACCTGCAGAACTAAATTGTAATAATTTACCATTGATTTTCCCATGGCAAGGTAAATATACACAATACATTATCTAGAAATATATAAAATTAAGATTGTTAATTACCTTTTCAATTTTGTGAATTACCTTTTCTCTCAACTAAAAGTTGCTGACATGTGCTTGTAGATCTGTTCTCACATTTATCTATTTATATTCATAACTTCATAAGTGTTCAATGTAATTTCATGTTTTTATTCTCGACAAATGAACGAATTTTACTCACTTTGGATCAACATGGATGAATTTTACTCACTTTCCAGTAGCATGAAAATGGAAATAGTAGTGTTGATGCATGCTGGGTATCATACAACATGGGAGAGGAGGATATTTTTGTTTATTTATTGAGTTATTTCAATAACTTTTGTAAATTAGAATATCATAATTGTGACTTATTTCATTATATATACATTCATCGATATAAAATTTGGTTTTCTCTTATAAGAAATGGAGTGTTGTGAAACTAAATTTCACCCTTCTCTTTGATGATAAAATACAAAGTGTTTCTTATATGTTATGTTACATCATTTGGATTTTATATTAAGAATTTTTTTAATAGATAAAAATTGTTTTAATTTAAATTTCAAGTTATATATATATAAAAGAGAGAGTTAAAGTTTATTTGACTAGTTTTGGTTTATGGAATTTTACGAAAGTAAAAGAAGAAACTACTTGGTTTTCTTTAGTGTTTCTAAATTATGATAATTCTGATGAGATAGAAGGTTAATGACTCCCCTTGTAATATCTTAATTTTCATTTATCTTCTAAATTTTCAGTAGACCACAACTTTGCCTTGAACTTTGAAGTATTAATATTTTTAATTTATCATCTATATTTTGCAAAATGACATTTTCGTCAATAGTCAACATATTTAACAAAGACACGTCAATAATCAACATATTTAACAAAGACACATGACATGTTACTTGATATTTCATGAAATAAGGGGATTAAACTTTGTTCAAAATATAACTTGTTAGTATTTTCATTCGAAGTGTTATAAATCAGTATTTGGTATGGTTAATTTATTATGTGATCTTGTATTTAAGATTTATTCTCTTAATAAGACATTAAATTCTTAAGATTTATTTTTTTAATTAAATAAAAAATATTAGATATTAAATTTAAGATTTATACTCTCAATCAATCATTCAATTATTAAGAAATTTATTTTTCAAATTGAATAATAAATTATTAGATATTAAATAGTTTGTTACTCTTATGACTAGAAGGTAATAAAATAATTTAGATCTTGTTTTCTTGATTATGAAATAATTTGTTTGCATAAAAATTAGTTTTGATTTAATTACATATTGGATAAAATAATTATTTATGAAATTCTTACAAGTGTATGGTATAACAATTTGATTTAAAAGAAACAAAAATTTATATAATATATCAAATTATGATAAAATTTTAAGTTTCATCATCTTATTGATAGTATGAAACTTGGCTCTAGATGGCTAAGAAATTATGAGGCAAAATTTGTTTCTTTAATGTTACAATTTTGTAGCAAAAGTGTCATATTTATGTAGTTTTTTTGTTATAGCAATAGCTAATAGCTATTCCCAGTTGTGGTGACATTGCCACTTCATGGCTCTTGTTTATAAAACAAAACCATCAACCTAACAATTTCATCACTTAATCTATACACAATGTACATAAATCTAACTAAATTTACCAACTAAAATATTAAACAATTGTATAAAACATATTACAAATAAAAACTTATAATATAAATATGATCCGTTAAAGTAAATAAAAGGAATAAACTAAATTGTGAATTTTTTTTAAAATTAGTAAAGAGTTAAATCTTTTTTTATTACTAAATATGTCAAATTCAAATTTATAGTATTTTAGAAAATCAACTTATATGTACATTACATAATCTACTACATAAAGGTTTAAGAAGAATACTATGTCACTTACAAGAATTAATGATAATAATGATGATGATTAACTTCTACTAAGACCAAATTTAGGTGGAAAAAATAGTAATCATTTTTACCAAGCACCCAAATTACATTTAATGAACTAAGTTTAATCAAAATTAAAAAATCAAAATATATATACTAAAAACATGTAAATAAAAAAAATCAAAATTCTTACCCTAAAACACTTTTAATGAAAAAAATTACTTAAAATAAGCTGAAGCTAGAAAAAGAATTCTTGATACAAGATTGTTTTCCTCCTACACACGTATGTGGTGCTACTGCTCTGTGGCGTACATGAGCAGAGTTCCGCAGCTTCATTGACAATTCATCAAATTTATATTTTATAAGAAATTTAAATTTTAAATGAACTTTGATCCAAACAAAATTTAAATTTACTGTAAGATTAAATTAAATAATATTAAATATCTGTGTATTTTACCAACATCATAATGTACTTGACATGTATCTTAGATGATATACCTCTAGAAAGATAATATACCTTAGAAGCATTTTTCTTAGAAAAAGGCTAAAAATGTAAATTTACTATAAGATTAAATTAAATAATATTAAATATCTGTGTATTTTAGCATGTACCAACATCATAATGTACTTGACACTTATCTTAGATGATATACCTCTAGAAAGATAATATACCTTAGAAGCATTTTTCTTGGAAAAAGGCTATCACCCTTACAATGTTCTGAGTGGGATCATATAACATTTATAAAATATGGAGTCATCTAAATAATTTGGAACCTTTTTTTGTGATTAGAATAATTGTGTATTCTTAACCATTTATATTAACATTTCTAATTATTTCAATCAAATTTATAATAATAATAAAATTAAAAAATAATTAAAAATATTTTAAAAAATTATTTTATGAAATACTAATAAATTTAATCCATAGCCTCTTTAGGACCGTAGTGCTTTCATTGCACCTTTACCTGCCATATGGCTCGGTTCCGAAGCATTGTGACCTTCTTGTCGAGGATGTGCATTGGCTCGATTTGGAACTCTCCCTCGAGTTCCACCTGAATCACATCCCAATTTATCACATGTTTAGGATCATGTACATATTTCTTAAGCAAAGAAACATGAAAAACATTATGAGCTCTAGTGTTAGCATGCAATGCAAGTCTATATGCAACTGGCTCTATTCTTTCAAGCACTTCAAACGGCCCATAGTATCTAGGTGACAGCTTGGAACAACTTCCAAGCTTCAAGGAACTCTTCCTTGCCCTCACTCTAAGGTAAACATGATCCCCAACATTGAACTCTCTATTCACCCTATGCTTATCTGCATAGCTTTTCTATCTGTTCTGAGTTGTTTTCAGATTTTTCTTGACCTTTATGACCTCTTGATCCATTTCCTTGAGCAATTATGGCCCAAGCACAATCTTCTTCACTAGATTATCCCATGTCACTGTTGTTCTACAGCTTCTTCCATACAAAGCTTCATATGGACTCATCCCCAAGGATGCTTGCTTCCCATTGTTATATGCAAATTATACCAAGTGTAAGTAATCTTCCCACTTGGTTGGTTTGTCCATCACATACATGTGGAGCATGTCTTCAAGCACCTGATTCACTCTCTCTATCTACCCATCAGTCTGAGGATGGTAGGTAGTGCTGAAGTTCAACTTTGTACCCAAATATGCAAAAAACCCCTTCGAAAAATTGGAAGTGAACTTGACATTTCTCTAAGAGACTATTGCCTTAGGCAATCCATGCAATTCAAAAATCTCCTTCATGAATATTTTTGCAATGTCATCAATCTTATGCGTAGACTTAATCGGTATACAATGTGCTTCATTTGTCAACTTGTCCACCACAACCATGATGGAATCATGTTGTCTCCAAGTCATTGGCAATCCTGTAATAAAATCCATAGAAATAACTTCCCATTTCCATTCTGGAACTCGCAAAGGCTGCAACAAACCTATTGGGTGTTGATGCTCAACCTTTACCTGTTGACATTTCATGCACCTTGAAATATTTTCAGCCATGTCCTTTTTCATTCTTGGACAAAAATACTGCTTTCTGGATGTAGCAATCGTCTTCTGATATCCTGGGTGACCAGAATATGGAGCTTGATGGATCTCATCCATAACAACCCTCCTCAAATCTGCTACATTTGGATTATAGATTCTATTCTTATAGGTAAGAAGTCCATCTTATTCCAATGTATATCCCTCATACTTCTTCTCAAGACTTTGCTGCTGCAACTTGTCTTTTACTTGCTCATACAATTCATCTCCAACAGTATGATTAACAATCTCCTGCCTCAAATCTGATTAGAAAATACTAAGAGATGCCACATGCATTTTCTACACCTTCTTGCTGAGTGCATCAGCTACCTTATTCTATTTTCCTTTTATGTGTTTGATTTCAAAATCAAACTCACATAAAAACTCCAGACATCTAGCTTACCTAGCATTTAACGTTGGTTGATCAAACAAGTACTTCAGACCACAATGGTCTGTCCTTAGCTCAAATGTTCTTCCCATCAAGTAACACCTCCACATCTTGAGAGCATGTACTATGGCTACAAGTTAGAGATTATGAGTAGCATAGTTCTTCTCATGCTCCTTCAGCTTTCTTGACTCATAACATATCATGTGGTTGTTTTTCATAAGGATTCCTCCAAGCCCTTGACCGCATGCATCGGTACACACCACAAAATCTTTTTCTGTGTCTGCAATATTCAATACTAGTGCACTTGTGAGAATATTCTTCAACTACTGGAAGCTTTCTTCACACCTCAATGTCCATTCAAACTTTATTCCCTTCTTTTGCAAAGAAGTGACTGGGTGTGCAACCTTGGAGAATCCTTCAATGAATCTCCTGTAGTATCTTGCAAGCCCTATAAAATATCTTACATATGTCACATTTCTTGGAGTAGGCCAATTCATAATGGCCTCAATCTTCTTAGGGTCTACAAATATTCCCTCATTTGAGATAATGTGACCCAAATAATGAATCCTATCTTTATGGAAGTCACATTTGCTCACCTTTGCATACAACTTATGCTCCCTGAGCAATTGCAATGTCAATCTCAGATGTTCTTCATGCTCTTCCTCATTCTCAGAATAAATAAGGATGTCATCAAGGAAAACAAGAACAAAATTGTCCAAATACCTGTTGAAGACACTATTCATAAGGCACATAAATGTAGTTGGTGCATTTGTGAGACCAAATGGTACCACTACAAACTCATAATGTCCATACCTTATTCTGAAGGTTGTCTTATGAATGTCTTCATCCTTGATCCTTACCTTATGGTAACCCGACCTTAATTCAATCCTGGAAAATACCTTTGCTCTCATTTGATCAAAGAGTTCATCAATCCCAGGAAAAGGGTATTTATTTTTCATCATGACTTTGTTCAGTTGTTTGTAATCAATATACAACCTGAGTGTACCATCTTTATTCTTCACAAATAGAACTTGTGCTTCCCAAGGAGAGACACTCGTCCTGATATACTTCTTCTCAAATAACTCTTGTAGTTGCATCTTTAACTCTAGCATTTCTGGTGTACTCATCCTATAGGGTGTCTTGAACACTGGTGCTGCTCTTGGCACAAGTTCAATTGTGAAATCAATGTATCTCTTTGGAGGAAGCCTTGGAATCTCATCAGGAAACACATCCCTGATTTCCTGCAACACATAAAGTCCTCAAACCTAGGAGTTTCATTCTTTGTTTCCTCCAAAATATGAGCTACATACAGCTGGCAACCCTTCCTACAAAACTTCTTTAGCTGCATTGTTGAAATCTGCCTCACAAAAATCACCTTTGGAATGCCTCTTACAACTCTTGGGTTCCCTTCTTCATCCATGCATTCAAAAGCCTTATTATAACAGTCAAGTTTTACTTTGTGAGATTCTAACCAATCCATTCCAATGAGAACATCATAGGAACCAAGTGGTAGAAAATTCAGGTCTACACAAGTGACCAATCCATTCATAACCAATGGACATTTCTATACCACTTCACTAACCTTTCTCTTAGTTCCAGTGTCTAGATGAACTAACCAAGATTTGTTATGCTTTCCTTTCTTAAAAGCATAAGTCTCCACTACTCTAGGAGTAATGTAAATATGAGTAGAACTAGGGTCAATCAAAATAGAAACAGGTTGCTCAACAATCTTACCTGCAACTTCAACCATAGTTGACTGGTGATCTTCTGGGTGATCCTCTAGTGCTGCATAAATCCTATGGACAACCATTGGTACTTGACCCACCGTTTCTTCCTCTTGATGTTGTAAGTTGGCCTTGCATTCTCATTCTCAAGTGGTCAATTCCTTTGCATGTGGGTCCCTCCACATTTCCAACATTGGAGTGGTGGTCTGTTCTGTTGTGGTTCTCTTGGATTTTCTCCCGCCACTATGGTTGACTGCTTCTCAACTTGGGATGGTTGCTTCTGTTGATTCCTAAAGTTAGAAGGTTTGAAACCTTTCTTCCTTTGGTCAGAATTCTCATTCTTTTTGTCCTTCCATGCATTATGATAATCAAGTTTTCATTTTCTTTGTTCATAGCAATACTTATCTTTCCTTATTGCTTCTTCCAGAGTTCTAGGTTCATAAAACTCAATTCTGTCTTTGTAAGACTGAGGCAATCAACTCAGGAAATGCTGGATCTTCACCTTCTCATATTTAATGCACCTGACATACCTCAACAAATCCAAGAACTTGTTTGCATACTTTTACATGGTCTGTTGTCCCAATCTTAGTTCATGGAATTCTTTGATCTTATCATCATAGTACCTGTCAGAGAGGTACTTCTACTTGAAATAATTATGGAACTACTTCCATACAATCTTCCTTTCATTGATCTTCTTTACTTTCCTGAAGTGCTCCCACCATATGGATGATCTTCCAGTAAAATTGAATATGGCTACCCTAGCCTTCATATTTCCACAGTAGTTCTGGACTTGGAAATATTTTCTCATCCCAAGAAGCCAAGCTTCAACTTCTTGACCATTCTTTATCTCACCATTGAAGGTAGGTGGCCTTTCCTTCTTAAACTCATCACGTGTATGGTTCTGGTAGCGCCTCTTCATCTCATTCTTGTGACAAGAATAACTTGAACCGCTAGTGGATCCTTTAGAGTCAGATGACCCACTAGGAGATCTCTTCCTTCTTCTAGTACTACTCTTACTACCTTCTGGTATTACTGTCTGGTCCCCAGAGTTCATCCGCCTCTGGATGTCTGTCAAAATTTGAAACACGGATGCATTCAACTGATTCTACTCCTCTTAATCCTTAACCAAACTTTCATTAGCTTCCCTGTAACTTTTCATCTCCACCCTTAGGATTTTCATGGTGGCTGAAAAATCTGGGGGAGTCTCTTGAAATATTCTCCCATTTCACTTTGTCTCAGAATTCCCTACATGGATTTTTTCTCCCATAACATATTCCTCATGTTCATAGGGATCCTGTGCATCATTCATGCTGAAGGTTCTCATGGTTGAACCACAACTCACTTTACCAAACTGCACTATCTAGAATGTTTCCCTCTGAAGGTGACTATAATTCTACAAAATGTGTTAATAAACAAAATTTGTTAGTTGCATAGCATTCACATGAATCATACATTATTTACTTGCTTTTGGAAAATTCCTATATTGACAACTTTTGTCAAAACACAGAATTTCCGTTTCACAAAGAATGATTGTCTAAAGGGGACGATGGGAATTTTTTTATATATAAATCTTTCTATTTCATGCAATCTTGTGCATAACTTCATGGCCATTTTTCATCTTTTTGGCCCTTGAAAAACCTGCTAAAATTCTCTATTTTGGAGCAATTTTTAGTTTTCCTCCATCAGCTAAAACTCCACAAGTTTTTCGATGTATCGGCTCCATTTTCCTCTTCCTTTCGATGTGTCAATGAACCTCTAAGTTTTCATCCAATTGGCAAAAACTTTCCAAACTTTCCTCTACGTCGAAAAAATTTCCAACTTTCTTCCGATCAGCAACTTACCAAAACTGTCGTCGTTGCAGAATTTCTATTGATTTTCACCAGCTGCGTCGAAAAAATTTATGACTTTCATCCACTGTGTTGCGTCAAAAAAATTTCTAACTTCCATCTGTCATTGCAAAAGACTTCCCAAGTTTTCTCCCATCGTTGCAGAAAAATTTATGTCTTGCTCAGCCGATGCATCGGAAAAATGTTCCAAATTCTGTCGATTTCCCATACTTAGGAAAATTTTCGACAAAATTTTTCTTTCCTTCCTCCACGCTGGTGAATTTTTCAACTTTTTCTGTCAATGCCATCAGCTTGATTCTCCCCTTTTCGCCACCACTCATTAGCTTCGTCTTCCTCTAAACTGCCGCCGCGTTAGAGAAATCCCACACTTTCTTTCGACGGCAACCTTCTGGGTCTGCATCTGATCAGGAAAATCTTGTAGAACTCTCCGCTGCGTCGGCAAACATTCCAAGATCGCTTCCAAATGAAGCTTCCACTGCGTTGGAAAAAACATGCCTTTCACGTCGATGTATCAGTTCTGCTTTAGCTAGCTCAGCCGACACTATCGACTCGTCTTCAGCCAACCCAACTGATGTATCGACTCGAAAGGCTATTTTTTTCATACTTAGAGAAATTTAAAAAAAATTATTCTATTTGCTTCTTTTCTCCTGAATAAAGAGGTGGATTTCTCATGGCCCTTTGAGGCCCAAATCTGCAACATGAGCTCTGATACCACATTGTCACGTCCCCTCCCGTCCATCAGAGAGAGAACGCGAATATAATGCTATCGATCCGGGAAATCTAACCCCATGAACGTAAAATAATAATGCATTGACATAGAAGATACATATGCAGATGTATAAATCATTAACATACAGCGAAAGCAAAACACATTACATTCAAGCATTCATCATGTTCATACTAATTTATAAAACAAATACAGTTGCAAGGATTTAAACACAAGAAATACTTATCTTGAAATAAGTTTGTCCTGCAACTAGCTACATCGCTGCAACGTTCCACCCAACCATAGGCTAGTGTTGCCATCAATATCTCAGCAACACTGCCACCCCCCGAGATGGGCATGATTCCCACAAGGAATCACTACTACATTTTGACCAAAAATCCGACGGCCGTCATGTCGGATTTTCGACACTTCCCTGTCACATGTACGACACTTTGGTTTTTTTTGAAACGTCGGAAACATGGCGTCGATTAAGCGACACTTAAGTAACCGTCGCTTAAGCGACACTTAATTAACCGTCGCTTGAATTTAAATCGTCGGTTATCCGACACTTATTAAGCGACAATGACAGAAATTTTTTTAAACTTTTAGACCCACAGGCGTCGGAAATGCGACACCTACAAGCGTCGAATAAGCGACATCTATCAACTAAAGGCGTCAGAAATGCGACACCAACAACCGTCGGATAAGCGACATCGATCAACTAAAGGCGTCGGAGATGCGACGGTAAAAGGAAAGAAGTGTCGAATAAGCGACAGTTATAGGTGTCGCTTAAGCGACGGAAGGTAATTTTTTTTTAAAAAAAATATCTCGAAATTGCTTGGGTGTTTCCTAAGTGCTCCCGTATTTGCTTGTTATGAGCAAAATATGAGAAAGTCCATAAAAGTTATTAACTATGTTCTTGTGTTTGAGTTGTGATCGCAGCCCATCCGGATCTTGAAATAATGACCTTCAACTAATTTTAAAATTATACCAACACCGCATCAATGACTTTAAACAGTCATCCATTTCTGCTTCTGATTATTTTTTCTGACTAGGATACAGAACTAGCAATAGAACTTCATCATTCCATGTTACTATGTAACAGACATAGTCAGAATAAAAATTCATTCTTGACGCTTACTTGATATCATGTAATTTCTTCAGCAAACCTCAAACGAAAGTGCAACTTACAAGATTTTGCAAGCTTGTAGGAATTGCCAGCCTTCTCATATAACTCTGCAGCATCATCATATTTAGAACCAAAAATTGACCATCCTTGCATCTTCTTGTCAGCCTTTTTCTCGAACTCATATCCCTTGGCTTCTTGGTCTGCCATATCACTTATTTTGTCTTCAATAAGATGCTTAAGCTATGTTTGACCTCCTCAGTCCTACAAACAACTGTCACAAAGTAAACCCCACATATTTATTTTCATCAAAGTATTCTTCAATTATCCAAGCATACAAAGAACCAAACATTTGGATCAACCCCTTAGATATCAAAACATTGCCTGCATTTTGCTGTATACATTTTATCTACATCACAGATTAACAAAGATCATCTAGATTACCATCAACATGGATAACAAACCATGATTTTTTCCACAACAACCTAAGCACTGTAAAAGACCTTAACAGAAAAATCAATGCCTCATAAATAAGAAGCCAAGTATTTACTTTAAATCCTTACCTGTAAAACTTGACACATGGACCATTCGACAGATCATTCATATTCGAACCTATTCACAGAAATAGGAGCACAAGCAA
>LPNX010148207.1:1320-18687 GCA_001517045.1 Pseudotsuga menziesii | reverse complement strand
TTCTGCTTTCATTAATCTTGGCTAACTCAGCTTTCACCTTCTCATTTTCAGCTTGCAACTCCTTAATAGTCTCCTCCTTCAAACTCACTTGCGACATAGACTCTAACAGGTCATCGGCAGAACAATCAGCTAATGGCTTTTGGATGGATACGATGGATAAGTCATCACCGGTAGGGGTCTGGTTTATAAGCTCGTCCATGATCTCCTTTTCTTCATTCTGCTCTTTCTTCAGCTCTGCAATTTGGGACAGTAGTTCTTCCCTCTCTGCATTCCACCCATCCCTTTCCTCTTGTAGCTCTCCAGCCTTCCCTTTGAGCTCCATCATTTCCTGATAGAGTCTATCTTTCTCCTCTTGGAGGGATAGAAATTCAGCTGACTGGACATGTTCCGAGCCTGGCATCTTCAACTTCTTCTTCAGGACTTGCAGGGCATTGTCCTTTTCTTCCAACAATCTCTTCACAGCCTGGGTGTTGTCTGAACCAGCGATGTCTGCCTGTAGTTTCTTTAGTTGAACAACATTCGCCTTATTCTCCACTTTCTCGTGTCTCACTTGGATTTCTAACTTGTCAACCAACGCCTCCAATTTGCTGATCTTCATCATAGCCTGCAACAGTTCCGAATAAAGAATGTCGCTCGTTTGCTTATGTAATTGTATCTTGTCTGGAGTACTTATCTTATCCAGACGGATCTCTATTTCGGACATTCTTTTGTCGTTTCCTACAGCCATCTTGAAAGTATTTTTCTCCGCGTCTCTAGCCGAGACTAGAGATGTTTTAGAACTCTGCAGGTTCCTTACCTTTGGAAGCAAATTTCTTGTTTCTTCCAGGGATTGCTTCCTTTTCTCCAGGTAGCTCGTTCTGAGCTCTTCTCTTGATCTGAACAGGGAACCGGATTCTAAACTGTTACTATCATCTTCTGAACCTTTAAAGGAAAATTGACTAACCTGTACTGTCTTTAAGGGAACCAAAGCAACCTTTTTGGAAACTCCGGACACCCCTTTCTCCACGATCTCATTTCCACTGAGCAGCTTCGCCTTCTTATGGGATGTTTGCTCGTCTATTTCCATATTCTCTGCTTCGGCCAAACTTCTCTTGGCAGCAACGCTGACACCTTCTGTGATCTGGATCTCTAAATGAGATGCAGGATTTTCCTCTATTTCAACATGGGACTCGTCAGCAAATGTGATCAAATTAGCTTTCTCAGATAATCCTGGTACGGCCTGATGTTCAAACGGCTTGTTTCTGTTTGCCTGTTTTCTTGACGAAATCACCTGGTATGGATCATAATTCATATTTACATCTTTAACAAAATCCATGGGTTCCATCAACCTTTCTATACATGTCAGGGCACCTTTGCCTTTAAAAATGAAAGGGCCGACTTTAAAAGGAAATTTAATACTTAAAGACTTCCTGAAAGCACCGAAGTGCTCTTCTTCTGATAACAACCTCTGTCTCATAAACTCCAACGCAAAAATTCTTGGAGTTAGAAAAGAAGGCAACCTATAGGGCTGACCAGTATAACCATATACTCTCAGAACCGTGAAATCTTTGTACAAGAACCAGTCTCCTACCCTCCCTTCGGGTGAAGACTGCATTAAATATTTCATCTCGTCGGAAACCCTGGGAAATTCTCCATCGAACAGCAACCTGTATACTTCGGACATGCCCGAATTGGCGAATTCGGTCAGGTGGATTTGCACTGGAAAATCAGAAGAGGATAGAGTACTCGAGAACCTTAATTCGGCAACATTGGAGCATATTAACATATGGAACAAATGTGTTTGGAACCTGAAAAACTGGACTTTGGGAAACTCAGTCAGCTGGAGGTGGATTGCCTCTGCTAGATACTCGTCCAAATTAAGTACAGGGGCTGACTGGGACTCGGGACTTACAGAATTGACTTTTAGAAGGAAACCAAGGATAACATGACCTATTTGACAATCGTCATCTAGGCCCAACACCTGACAGACCAAAGACATCACTAACTGCACCTCAGCTCTAAAAACATGCAAGGGGTAAGGTAAGGAAAGGTTTTCTAGGGACTGACCTTCTTTCAGGATACTTGACAGGAATCGAGAGTGAGCATCAATGGGACAACTTCGGAAAAACTCAGCAAGGATGGCTTCATTTACGGACTCGCGGTTTCTGGGATAGTCCTCGGGAAGATTAAGATTTTCTCTAACTACTGCAGCATCAATCCTACATAAAATCCTAGACGCAGACTGACTTACTATGACTCTCTGAGCGGGGGAGTAATTCGCCGCGCACCACTCGGCAAATTCAGGGAAGTGGAGGGTTTGTTTCAGGGCGAAAAAATATAAAAAGGACTTACATACATTTAAAACATCATTTCCTCGTAAAAAACAGGACCACAATCTATCTTTACTACCATCCACACTTCCTGTAGACAGGAAAGGTTCATAGACACCTCTGTGTCTGTCTACCAGGAACTCTTCTCTTTCGTCCAGGACCCGACCAGACACAGAAGCTTCACTCTGCTAGTCCATTTCTCAATTTATACTATCAATGGGGTGAAGAAATTACAGGAATTGAGGTCCTACCTGGCTCACTGTGAAGGCGTGTGCTCGGAATGCGCCTTGGTACTTGACAACTGGAAGCGCCCAAATCGACAGGTCCTTTTCGCCGGGTCCTGAGAAATAAAATAATCACGGAAGGTGCCAATTTTTCCTTTATAGGACCACCCGGATTTGACACGTGGGAGGCATTTATGTCCGCAACCACTACTTGTCTCTAACCCTCGTGCATCTTTCTTTTCCGGGTTCATTTCTGACCGTCGATCTCTTCTGCGTGAATTCCTGGCCTTTGGATCACATGCCACATGTCCCTTTCCACTGGGCCTCCTTACTTTAACCGTCGTGCAACTTCGGGCTCCGGAGTCATCTGCAGCCGTCGATCAGTTTTGCCTTCGCGGGTGGGCCGTCGGATCGTGCTTCACCTACCGATTCCGCTGGGCTCTTCCATCTTAATCCGCCGAGCAACTTTTCTCAGCGGACTCACCCTCGTCCGTTGATGTGATCTGCCGTCGTTCCTACACCGTCAGATCAAGTGCCGCGTACCGGATTCCGCCGGGTAATCCGGAATTATCCTCTGCGCTAATTCTTCTTCCGGAATCCTTCTCAACCGTCGATGGGATGCCAAGCGTTCAACAGCCGTCCGATCTTGCGCCACGTACCATATTCCGCCGGGTGCTGGGGGTTTATCGGGTGCGCAAGTCTCCAACCCGGAATCATTTTCCGTCGTCGATCCACCCTCCTGCGATCTCCAACCGTCGGATCGAGCAGCACGTATCCATTTCCGCTGGGTGGTCTAAAGGTTATCGCGCGTGCATGTTACCTTTCCGGAAACCAACACGCCCGTCGATCAATGCTGTCTTCAACCCTCGTCCGTAGGATCAGGAGGACTGTAAGCGATTCCACTGATCCCTCATTTCCTTATCCATCATGCACTTCCAGCCAGTGAATTTGACATGGGCCGTAGATCAGCTCTGAGCAATGTTAAAGCCTTTGATGTGCGCAGGCTGTTAGAGGCCCGAAATTCCCTTATCTTGCTTGTATGTTCCGGATGGCGGAAAGGATATAAACCATCGATTTGCTTCTCCGTTAGACCATGGTTCAGGACCTTTTCCGACTAGGCTACTCTTTAGATTGTCAAGCACCCCCCCTTTTGTACTACATCCTTAGCCCAAAATATTTAATCAACAAAATCTTACCTCCAATCGGTCTTGTATCTTTTTTGTAAAATACAGGTGTTAACACTCCCAATTGCACTTTAAAGCAAGGAAAGCCTGAGTGCACAATATGCAATCAATTAGAATAGAACTCATGTAGAATTCATATTTCTTCTAGGATACTCCTCCCAAGGTTGCACTTATACATGTTGAAAGACTATTTGACACTATAATGGCCTAGTTGAAGATAGTTCCTTATGTAGCAATAAAAAAGATGACCGGTATTCAACCAATCTTGAAACTTTTTCCATTTGCTCTACCAAAAATCTTGTTAAGCATCAAAGCAATAAATATGTAAGGAGCACAAAGAGTTGAGGTATCATATTCTCCTAGAGGTCTGTTTCTGAAATTATTCCCTGGGATCATCATCCCCTTTACCGTCTCTACCAGGTCTAGACCTAACTCCTTTAACCAACTTTCCATTAGATAGGCCTGTGGTGAGGGTAGATGGTATGCCATAGACACATAGGCAGGGTTGTATGTAGCATAGCCTTTCTTTGTAGTATTTGCGAAGATCATTCTCATCACATTTTCCCTGGGAAGAATCCAACCTATTACTTCTGAGCATGGAAACAATTTAGGCCTAGTAACCACTTTCATCAAAGTTGACTTTTCAATGTTAGTATAAATTGTCTTTTCTTCAAACCTAGCATCAGGGACATTTTGGTTTGAGATCATTCTAAAAATTTCTCCCCATTTGTAATCTAGTTCTACTCTAGTAGTGGCTTTAGTGTCCTCATAGATGATTTCTAGCATGGTTATTACTTCTACCTCAGGTTCTTCTTCAGCCACCTGGGCTTTCTTCTTCTATCTCTTTGGCATGTAGCTGTAATGACAATCGACCTGTAACAGTCATGCAACATGTTTTAGTCTAACTAACTATAGAAATTGATATAGTAATAAACAAGAAAATAAACAGATCTATTCACCTCTTCGACATGCATGCTGAAAGATTTATGTAAAAAAAACAGTTGTTATGAATAAGGTTAACAAGAAAACCCTATAACAATGTTGCCTCCTCAACCTGCCCAAACTTCACTTTCTCAGAAACCCTAATCGACTGAAATCCTCCTGAATCCCATGGGAAACTATGGCTGTAGGGAATATGGCTTCTTAACCTTCGGCTGACCAAACAATTTCCAAGAATAGGGTGGTGTAGACGATGAAACGCCTGTTTGCACCATACCCTAAAACCACGCACAAGAGACGTAGGCGCATACATAACACTTGACGACATACAGAATCAACCTCCCATGAAATTAAAACTTGAGCAACGGGCTAATCCTCTTAATGAATTAAAATGTCCACAAGAAAAATGCAAGGAAGGAAAAAAACCCTAACCTCCATCCGCTAAACGGTTCAACAGTAAAAACACCACCCAAAAGAGAGAATCATGAGTAACCTACTTGGAAATGTTGACGTGGATGACCTAGACAGGAAAATATTTCCATAGGTGCAGAGGAGGAAAAAACAGTTCTTGACAGCTGTGCGCACACCTTCTCCGGACTGTTTCGATAATGCAAAATTTGACAAATCACAAGGCATAACACCTATATATAACTTTTGACTGGGCGGGAAACCATCGACGGGAAAACATTAAAACCATCGACGGGCGCATTGAAGGAAAGGTTTACCAAAATATATCTTGAACAATAAGGAAGATCCAAAAACAATTAAAGATAAGAAAGTTGAGAAAAGAAGAAATAAAACAACTAAGGCAAGAAAAACTAGGAAAGCAAGAATAAAGAAAAAAATATGGAAAAAAGCAAAAACGAGGATAAAACTATGAAAGCAGGGATAAAAGAAGAAAGAAGGCTAGGGAAATAAATCAAAATAAAGTAGGATAAGGCAAAAGGAAGAATAAAGTAGGATAAAGCATAAAAGCAAGAAAAAACAGTGAAAAACATAGGAAAAGTAGGAAAAGCTAAGGTAGAAAAAGAAAAGCAGGATAAAACCAGAAAAAATATGAAAAAGTAGGGAACTCTAAAGCAAGAAAGAAAAAGGTAAATCATGAAAGAAAAGTAACAAAATCTAAAGCAAGAAGGAAAAAAGTAAAGCATGAAAGCAAGACAACTTTATCGATCCATGAGGGCGCATTAGCCTCTCTAACTTGCTCAAAAATTCATCCCTAGTATATAAAATAAGGAATGTAGACCACTATCCCATCTTTTGACAGTTTTTGTTTTGTATTGAGAGAAATTTTGCTTCTTTGACATGGGATGTGTGTCCGTAGTCCAAACTGGGAGATGTGCCCTTGCTATTGAGAGGATGATGGAATTAATCCTTTGTCACTAAGTTTTATTGCAGGTTTTGAAGAATCATCAAGAAATATTGAAATCCTAGAAGAAGAAATATCAAGCCATAGTTTGAATATTCCTTTTCTTCTTACTTCTCTAATATTTTATCATTTTGTGAAGAAGTCAGGACCATATGTAAAGATGAATACTTTATGGTGTCCCATATGAATTTAATTTATAAATATAAACCATTTGTATCATTCCTAAGCTTATTCCAATACAAAAGTTTGCATTTATGAAGTTATCTCCAAGACCTTGTGTAGATTTTCATAGAAATTGTCTAGTTTTTAGTAATATTTTTGTTATCACTAAAGTTGAACCCCGACTGCTAGGGTCAAGCTTAGAGAAATCTTAAATTGGTTTAATGGATAATTGAAAAATGAAATTATGGAATTTGGTGGTACGTAAGACTTACCATAGAAATCAAGCTAGATTCGAAAGCAAATACTGAATAGTAGTATATATATCACAATCAAGATTAATAAGACAAAGCTATGAGTATGAATTTATGAAATACATGAACCAGGTTCTGCATATAGTTTTTAAGGATAACTTCACATTAATCATGAGAATCTAGAAATGGATTAATAATACCATACACCAGGCGAAATCACAACACATGGAATTCAATTATTAAAACAGAAAGGCGGCTCATATAAACATAATCATTTCAAAGCAATTAATTTCGATTAACAAAAATAGAGTGCATAAATTCCCTGACTTAGCCCTCGGCTCGAAATATCACCCCCCTTTTCTCCTTACAAATCATAGGATTTACACAAAAATAAACTATTATCATTTTTTAGGAAACAAATCACAAAAAATCTAAAAATAAATACAAATATTGAAGAATTGCAAAAATCTCGAATTGATGGAGTTGCTGACTAATGAATATCCGATAATAATAGTTGATAAGGAGCTTATGCTACCAGACATTCTAATATTATGCATCCTATTCTTCACATATGGAACAATCTGTTCAATACTTTGCCAACTATTCTTCCAGCTATCAATTTACTGTTATGGGTTTCCCTGGATGCTTTCCGCGCATTGATTCCTCAAAATGTTGGTGAACAATAAATTGATTCTGCCTATCACTTAGCTGATTGACACATACACAAAATAGAATACAAGGAAGCAAGTGTAGCATTTGTGGTCTCCAAAAAAAAATCATTTAAAACCAAGACGACCTCATTGAATCTCCAAAACGCATATCTCCCATTACTGTCGCAATCTGTCTCCAAAGGCTAACAATTAAATTATAACTGACAAATAACAATTAGAGTTTTGATTTAACATTTATCTGTCATTTTGTATGCATATGATGAGCTAAATGATGATATCAACACCTGGGCGATCTCTTCCACAGTTGTGAATTGAAGTATATTCTTACTGGCAATTTGTCATTTTCATGAATTCTTAGATAGAGTATAAGCAATTCAGTTGGACATCTGCAGTCAATGACATCATCAGCTGAGGAGGGTCGAGAGGCAATGTGTCTCCTTTATCAAACTGCCAAAAGTGGAAGGTCTTCCCATACGTCTTACATACTTTGGCCAAGTCCTTGTGTTGGACAGCAGTAGGAACCCCTGGAAAGAAGAGGAGTCCACTCTTTACTTCATATTCATGGGAATGCCAAAGATGATTCTCCTCATTAGGCAATTGCATAAAAATCTTCTCAGTGGAAATGTACTCATTTCCTATTAGCCAAGCGTCCTTCTCAGGCAGATCATAGATGAGACATTGCCTCATATCCTCATTATAGTGAGTGCAGTAATGGTGGGCCTCTACTTGCCTGGTCATATCATATGAATAGAAATGAAACCTCATTGAAGAGTGAAAGCTGAGAATTCAAAGGAAACCTTTGAATTTAACCTTTGAGATTTATGTTAGATAAAACCCTACATGCAATTAAAGCATAAGCATTTATGCTCTTTTTTATTTATTTATTATTAACTACTGTCCATGGCATTCATTGACTGTCGACCTTTAGGATCAATTGAGGGCCACCTTAGATGAAACCATTCTATGCACTGCTAGAAACTTATAACTTTTGAAGGAGGGTGATTCTAGTGACAACATCTGGCTCCGTCTGGGGATGGCATGCTCCCTGTGTGCTGCCAAGAACAAGAATACCAAGTGCCTTCATTCCATTTTTGCAATCTAAAAAACTGAAAACTAATTCTGTCCTGTACTAGTATTATTTTCCATTGGTCTGGAGTCTTTATGCTACTGCAAACCAAACTAATTTATCGCACTGCTTAACCAAAAAAAAATCCACTGGATACAGACTGAAAAATAAATAATTGAAAAACGAGCTTATTTATTTACACTGTTCATACTTAAGCAATCAAAAACTCCTTTTCAAATATAGGAAAACTTCCAATATAACCAATCCAGAAGTTTATGAATTAGCTGAAATTTGCTTCCATCTCTGAGCATATAAAAGACTGAAAAAACTCGAAAGCACAAAAAAATACAATCCAAGAAACCATACCCATAGATTTGAAATTATGTGCTTAAAAGATGAAGGATGCAAGACTTATCACTCTGCTTTGCTTCCATGTAACTTGCTACAGGGTCATAGAAATTGTTAGAAGAAGAAAATCGAGAACATGTAACTACCACATCTTCTTGTTTATGTGAAATCACTTCTTGATTGATGACATCAAACTTATTTTCTTGAATTGTTGGAGATGAAAGAGAAGAAATTTGAAAATTACCTCCTTGGTCTCTGAAATATCCAACTAAGACAACTACATTTGGTTTATTATTTCCTTGAAATTCTTGGTCTAGAATAGAGGATATGTGCTTTATGCTTTCCAAAGATTGCTGCTCAAAAAGACACACTACATCATCACTCTCACTGTCCTCATAGATGTCATACATAGGTCCATTGTTGAAGATTTCTGTAAATACTGATTCAAAAGGCCGTTCTTCCAATTCATCTGAGTATTCATCATATATAGGCTCACTGCTTAAAATTTCAATAGGTGCTGAAACATAAATATTTTCCTCTCCATTATTGCTCCTTTCAAGCAACTCAATAATGGAAATCAATGGCTTTTCAAACTGCTTTTCGACCTTTGATGCATGAGAAAGTATAGTGGACAAATATAATTTCTCATCATTTCCCTTAATACCTAGGTCAGATTCATGTTCATGATAGAAAGGTTGATTTGAAAAAGAATTAGCACGATCTTCCTCATTATTATCATTTTTTTCATCTAAATTTGAAGAGACGGGTATATAAGGAGAAAGAAAATCCTCTTGTTGTAAAACAAAATTATGAAAAAATACAGCAAGCAATAAATTATCTTCTTCCTTCCCAGCCTTACCATCCTGCTGATATGAATTTGGAGTAGTAGCATTCTCAATTACATAATCATAGATTATACCATCAACTATGAGTTGTGAATCTTCCTCAGAAGTAGCCATATAAAATATTTCATCCTCATCATGCAATTCATATTCTTCACAACAATTTTCAAATAAAAACTCATCTGAAAAGTACCTTTTACAATGCTCAAGGAACACTGTGTGGAAGTCCTTCAAGGATGAAATGATGGAAATAGGCAATGAGAAATACCACTCACATGCATCACCATCCAATGAATACATGAACATCTTCATACGAACATCCTCATGCTGTAAATCTAATAGATTCATGCATTCATGGAACTTAATGAAGTGATCAACAGGATTATCTTCTCTCCTTTCTTTGAAGATAGGCAGAAAATATCCCCATTCTGTCATACTTGGTACTGGATGTGGGAACCCAAGAACTATAGAAAAGTCAAGAGGTGCAAATCTCAGAGCCACAACGACCTTCATTCGATCCTGTGATGGCATTCTGGATCCTCAACAAATGGAGTCGCCTCTGGATTCTTTGGAGTCGCCCGGTGAAGAAATTTGCAGCCACTATGTCACCAACCTTTGTTCACCATCAAAGTCTGGATATATTCATTGTCGTACAACCCAGGGAAGTATGTCTTTATTCCTCTGTCCCCGGCAATGGCGTTAGGAGGTGTTATCACTAAAGTTGAACCCCGAATGCTAGGGTCAAGCTTAGAGAAATCTTAAATTCGTTTAATGGATAATTGAAAAATGAATTTATGGAATTTGGTGGTAGGTAAGACTTACTACAGAAATCAATCTAGATTCGAAAGAAAATACTGAACAACAATATATATATATATCACAATCAAGATTAATAAGACAAACCTACGAGTTTGACTTTATGAAAGACATGAACCAGGTTCTGCATATAGTTTTTAAGGATAACTTCACATTAATCATGAGAATCTAGCAATGGATTAATAAGACCATACACTAGACAAAATCACAACACATGGAATTCAATTATTAAAACAGAAAGACGACTCATATAAACATAATCATTTCAAAGCAGCTAATTTCGATTAACAAAAATAGAGTGCATACATGCCCTGCCTCAACCCTCGGCTGGAAATCTCACCCCCATTTTCTCCTTACAAATAATAGGATTTATACAAAAATAAACTATTATCATTTTTTAGGAAACAAACCACAAAAAATCTAAAAATAAATACAAATCTTGAAGAATTGCATAAATCTCGAATTGATGGAGTTGTTGACTGATGAATATCCAGGAATAATATTTGATAATGAGCTTATGCTTCCAACATTTTTATTTTATGCATCCTATTCTTCAAATATAGAACACTCTATTCAATACTCTATCAACTATTCTACCAGCTATCAATTTACTATTATGGGTTTCCCTGGATGATTTCCACACATTGATTCCTCAAAATGTTGGTGAACAATAAACTAATTATGCGTGTCACTCAGCTGATTGACACGTACACAAAATAGAATACAAGAAATCATGTGTAGTATTTGTGGTCTCCAAAAAAAAATCATTTAAAACCAAGACGACCTCATTGAATCTCCAAAACGCATATCTCCCACTACTGCCGCAATCTGTCTCCAAAGGCTAACAATTAAATTGTAACTGACAAATAACAATTAGAGTTTTGCTTTAACATTTATCTGTCATTTTTTATGCATATGATGAGCTAAATGATGATATCAACACTTGGGCGATCTCTTCCACAATTGTGAATTGAAGTATATTCGTACTGGAAATTTGTCATTTTCACAAATTCTTGGACAGAGCATAAGAAATTCAGTTGGCCACCTACAACCAATGACATCATCAGCTGAGGAGGGCTGAGAGGCAACGCGTCTCCTTTATCAAACTGCCAAAAGTGGAAGGTCTTCCCATATGTATTACATGCTTTGGCCAAGTCCTTGTGTTGGACAGTAGCAGGAACCCCTGGCAAGAAGAAGACTCCACTCTTTACTTCATATTCATGGGAATTCCAGAGTTGCTTCTCCTCGTCAAGAAGTTGCATAAACAACTTCTCAGTGACAATGTATTCAATTCCTATCAGTCGAGTGTCCTTCTTAGGCGTATCATAGATGATACATTGCCTCATATCCTCATTATAGTGAGTGTAGTAATGGTGGGATTCTACTTGCTTGGTCATATCATATGCATAGAAATGAAACCTCATTGAAGAGTGAAAGCTGAGAATTCAAAGGAAACCTTTGAATATAACCTTTGAGATTTATGTTAGATAAAACCCTACACGCAATCAAAGCATAAGCATTTATGCTGTTTTTTATTTATTTATTAGTAACTATTGTCCATGGCATTCATTGACTGTTGACCTTTGGGATCAATTGAGGGCCACCTTAGATGAAACCATTCTGTGCGCTGCCAAAAACTTATAACTTTTGAAGGAGGGTGATTCTAGTGACAACAAAGTTCTATAAATGAACTTATGATCCATGAATTAGAATTATTTTTGTTCCTAAATTTATTTAAAATCTTAATTAATATCATACATGTCTCACTTTTCAAATTTTAAATCCTTTTAGGTCATTTGGGAATCCCTAAATCAAGACCAACTGAGTTGTCCTAGAATTGTCTTTGCTAAAATATTACTCTTAAAATGTGTCAAAATTTATCCAAACCTTTTATTGCAACCTATTCCAATATCATGGATATATTTTTCATATGATTGGGTTCCCACGATCTAGAAGTAGACTTCATCCTTGCTGATGCTCGAAACCTAAATGGTCCCAATGCTTTGCACAAAGGAAACTTGAGAATTGTGCATCGTTTGTTCTAACTATGAATGAATTATGATATTATGTGTCTTTGATGTATTTTTTCATAAAGTTTAATTATATACTTTATGATACATTACCTAAGTCTCTGTGAGCTATAGAAGAACCTAACATTGTTTCCAATAAGTCTAGTCAATCACAATGCATTTCCAACACCTAGTCTTGAGTTTTATGATTGATTCTTGGTGTTAGAGTTAATATATCCTTAGTTCCAATCTGGGGATATTAAAAAGGACAAGAAAAGAGGTGCACTACTTGACATTTCTCTTTGCTCATTTCTATAAGAATGGGGCATTAATATTTTTTAAAGCATACTCTATTCTAAATCTATATTAGGTTCTGATGATTTTAGACTTTTTCCTTGTTAATCCTTCCGGATGGGGATAACTTCCAAAGCTACCATGTTCTATTTTGAAACTCTTTGTAGGGACATATACATATCTCTTTGAAGGAGATATTGTGATCTTGTATGGACCCACACAGTCTGGAAATTGAAAACCGCCAACAAAACACAATTGTTTCATGTTTATCTAGTTGATAAAGAAGGTAAATTAACCATAACAGTGAACATGGTCCACATAATTTTTTCAAAATTCATTAATTTCTTCACTCTTGGCAATATCATCTATATCTCAAACTTTGCGGTTGAAAATAAGGGGAAATATGACAGAGGTGATGTAGAGTATTGCATTCATATACAACTCTATATTGTTGTCAAGACAATACCAAAAGTTTGTTAACATCGCAAATTTGCTCTAGACACAACCATATATACTATCTGCAGTTCAAAAAACCCCTATTCATGGGATCTGTTGTTGCACTTGTAATTTCCTCTCATCACGATAACAAAAAATATGATATTTTTATCAAATATGGGATAGCAATAAGCGACACTACAACTGTATGTGTTTCTGAACATGGCAAGAAAAATGCTTCATTGTTCATAAAAAGTTTTCTGATATTGCATGCAAATTGTTTGTATTCGATGGTGTTGGTAACTCCCAACAAAAAGCCATTGTTTTGCAGCTATGATTAAATGAAAACTAGGATAATATTTACTCTAAGATAGAGCATGAAGTTTTATCAGGGAAAGTGCTAATGTATCTGTTCAAAAATATTGCTAAGAGTGGATCAAGAGGTTCTAAGCTCTCGTGTTTCTCACTTGGAACAGTTGTTGATGTTTTGAATGACAAATCTGCAAGAGCACATTTGCTTTTTATTTTACACTCAAACACAGAGGCAAGCAACTGTCTTCATCTCGTACTCTTGCTCTTTTGCTCAATTTAGTTTTCTAGTCTTCATTTCTTTATGCTCTGCAATATTCTAAATAGCTTAATTTTTTCTATTTTTTGTCACCACTATGACCATTATGTATTTTTAGAAACAATCAAGATTAATAACAAGCTACATCCATAAAAGTAGTCATATTTTTTCACTTCAGATTTTTTTTAGATACCATCAATATTTATTGCATGGATTCCAATTTATGTTGCAATGCATCATTCAATTATATGCTATTGTCTGTCAACAAGTACTAAACATTTTGCTTGAGCTTTTTGAAAATATTGTCATAGCTAGGATACATTGCATTTCATTCGTTCATCGTTAATAGCTCTGGATCTTGATGCTTTCCTTACTCAAAATTGGTTACAATTGTGTTTATCCATATTTGCTTTATTGACATGCAAATTCCTTTGAAATAGTTTTCACTTAATATTTTTATGGATGTTTCGTTGTCCATTGAATTGTTGCTATTTTAACTACATTTTGTTTAGCTTAAATTGCTAGTTAAATTGCTGAAGAGTTTAAATAGCCTATTACGTTTAAATATCATATAGCCACAAATGAGACAAGATGTTGGGTAATTTTAGTTTAATATCATTACATTTTTATTCTAACTGTGGTATGCAACAATGTGCAAGAAATAGGAATATGATGAGAGAAACAACAACAAAAAACCGTATGGGAGGGCCCTTTTTGTTGCGTAAGAAATATACAATAGATTTTACACATTTTTTTGTATATATCGGATGGGGCATCTTGGAAATCACGAATTTTTTTTTGCATCTTTTGGATTTTTGTATAGCATTGCTTTTTTTGCTCAAAGAAATTATTTCGAGACCATGCACGATATAAAAAACTAAATATCTATCCATCTGATGTATTGAATAGCGTCTATGGAGACTTAGAAACTTTGGCTATTGTTTAGAAATGTTTCCACACCTCTATAGCTTATGGTATCTATAATACAAATATGTTTTTTTCCATAACAACAAATTTTCTATTTATTTTTTTCCTTGCCACTTTCACACTTGGCCCATTTAATATGGTGATGGTTTTATGTGAAAATAAAAGCAAATCCTTTCACATTAGGGAAAAACCAGTAAAAAAAAATATGTCGCATGTTTATCACTTCTCAGTTGTAATAGTTTTCTTTTTGTAGTTTTATGGATGTATTGTAATTTTTTTGAAATGGCACTTGCTTTATTGGCCATATAATCTCTACTTCTCTCTCAATATCAACTTTGATATGTAATGAATTTTAGTACAAAAATATGTAGAGACAAATGCAACATTGCAATGTCCCGATGCCTTTGACCTTTCCACCAATGCGCAACTTGCTACAAATCATTTTTCCCATAGGAAAAATATAGGAGCTTGATATGTTGCCACTAGAATAAGTCCATGCTAGTATATTTTGTTCTTTTTCATCAATACATGTTTCCTCATTTCGTTTTTTTGCACAATATAAAATACTTGAATATCATTTTGGTCTAATGTATTCAACAATTTGATCAACAATTTCATCTTTAACATGGGCCTTGCCAATAATGTTTTCATAATATCTGTCTCCATATGCTTTGAGATTGCATGGTTTTGTCTCTATATCGAGGAGATGATGACAGATACAAATCAGAATTTAGCTTGTACATACTTTGCTTGTTGGAATCTCTTGATGTCAATACCTTTGATTCTTTCAACAACTACTTTTACTTCTTCATGCAATTTTTTTATTCTCCCATCAAATTATGCACTGACATCATTGATATATAGCCCAAGTTTCTTGCCTCTTTCCCTGCTATAGCACACAATCATTGGTTGTCTGGATTCTCATGCTGACCATGATTTTTTAGTTCATCTTTTGTTTCTAAGTAAAAGATGCAAACTAGGCTAGTACATCTTCCGTTGTTGAATATAATCTAGTTGAATTGGATTCTTGAAATTGATTAGATATAGAAAAAAATGAATTAGATATATAGAATGAAGAACTTTAAATTTTGAATTGGTTGTTTTCAACACTATTTTTACGTTGCACAGTTTCCATGTAAAAAGAAAAATATAATTTGTGTTATGGCAACTTCGATTAAAGAGAGCACTTTTGCCTATGGTTTTAGCAGGAAATGGATCGAATTTTGTTTTATGAGAACAATTGGTGATATGATAGCTTGAATAAAATTTTATGTTATGGTTATTGCCTACTCGAAATAGCTTCTTGTACTAGTCATTGTATTTGGATTAACTTCCTATGCTTAAATGCTTTGATATTTAATGCTTTATTGACAAATAAAGGGTTGTAGTGCAAAACTTTAGATGTGGTTGGAAAATACGACTTGCTTTGTGTCTTTTGAGTATCAACATGTACATATATTTTATGTATATTCTAACTTATGTGTGTATACATTTTTTTTGATGTGAATTCCATTTTGTATGTTGTTGTTGTTGTTGTTGTTGTTATTATTTACTCTCAAACTTTTTGTGAACATGTGTACATGGATATAGTTTTCTATGGTCATGGCCATGAAAACAAACATGATAGTTTTGGTGTCTAAATCCAATTGAAGCATAGGAGTTTTATTATACAAAATGTAAAAAATCACATTTTTAAGGAATTAATCTAACTTTATGATTAACACAATCCTAAATATTTGAAAATTAAAAAAATCACAAGCATGAAATAGAGCATTTTTCATGTTAGTAATCTAACTTTAATGTTGCAATTCTATAACAAATGGAATTGAATTTATAACTTTGACGTTGTTATCCTATAGAAAATGAAATTGTAACTTAAAAAAGTAAATTTGCAATGGCTATTTTTCCTTAGCTTTTCTGCATTTTTTTTAGCATGTCTGTCTCCATTCATGGCTATTTGCCTTTACCTTTTCTATACTTGTCAATGCATTTCCATATGACAATGTCTGAGGTAGCTGCGTGGGGGACATTGCCACCTAGTGGCTCTTGTTTAATTTTCAAAACTTTGGAATTTGAATTTTATTAAATTGATGTATGTACCTTTTGTTTGTAGGGATTTCATTAGTAAAAGAATGAGTAAAAGTTAATAGTCATAGAGTATTTGATCATCAATTTAAGTTTCTTTTATCATCAAATTAATCTATATTTATCAAAAGTCTTATCTAATAAAAGAAATTGATCTGAATAATCTTTAAATTTAATTAATTTTTTTTATATATCTAAGTGTCCCAAAAGAAAATGAGTTTTTATATATAAAAGATGATCTTCATTATTTTTTTAAAGGAAGAAAATTCTCAAAACATAGAGTTATAGTTTAACATTTTTTATATAATATTAAGACTTAGATTTCCATTTACATCATTATGTTAGACAAAATATAAATACTCAAACAGACAAACAAAAACTTAAACCCTACTATGACTAAAAATATTTAGGCTCACCATAAATATGAAATGAGAAAAAAACTATAACCAGGTATAAAAAAAAATCTAACTATTACATAAAATATTCAAACTCAAATACATTACAAATTTTACTTATTCAACACTAAATTTAAATTTAAAATTTTAATAATAATATTAGATACATTTAACTAATTAAATTGTATGTATATAACTCTATATTTAAAATTCAACATAGTCATAAATACCCATGAATATATTAGGCAATTGATACCAACACAGGATATTTTTTATGTTCACTAAAACAAATTTATCAAAGAATGTAATGAAAATGTTTTTTCCTCTATCGCAAAAGTGAGATTTACAATATTTTGTGTTTTGAAATTCAAATATAGAGAAATAAAAATTATATTTACAATATTTTGCATTTCTTAATTTAAATAAAGACTTTATGTTTTTAAATGCAAATAAATACTTTAAACATAATCAAC
>LPNX010148205.1:32082-86103 GCA_001517045.1 Pseudotsuga menziesii | reverse complement strand
CTCATCCAACCTTCACAAGCATGAGATATTGCTTCCAATTATATATAATAATGTTGTAGAAAATGGACAACTAAAAGAAGGAACTATAATCAAATTTACCCAATGTACATGTGATATTGTACATAATGTAACGTATATTTAATTTTCTCGTTGTTTTTTTTCCACTTAATCAATTCCAAATTGTTAATGCATGTAATGTTTTTCTTTCCCATTTAGCTCTAACATACTTCTTCTCACAGGACTATCATATTGCTTGCACTCGAGGTTGTCACAATAGATGCATCAATTACTGGAGATCCTACAACTTACAACTTACCTGTAGATTCTCCATCACATAGTAGTTCCTCTGTTGCAGTGAACCCTAGATCAATAAATGAAAACCTTACCTTTCCTGCATCGACTATCCCATTCACATCACTCTCCTATTCTAGCAAAGTTTGGAACATTCAAGGTCAAGTTACTACCAAGACAAACATAAATGAATATGGAAACCAATGAGGGTCTGGAAAAGTGTTTGGATTTAACCTTGTTAATACTTCACATGATGAAATACATACATCTGCATTCAATGAATTGGTGGTCTCTTTGGATGACCAAATACAAAGAGGAATAGTGTACATAGTATCAAATGGAATAGTGAAAGCATCCAATCCAATTTTCAACCATTTGAAAAGCCATAATGAGATTTTCCTAGGTTCCTCCTCAACTATCCAACCATGCTTAGATGAATACCCCTTAATATCTTTATATTTCTTTAACTTTAAAACTTTTCAGGAGATTAAAACTATACCTGTCAATTCCATTGTTGACCTTGTTGGACTTGTCATTTCAGTTTCACGTACATCCATGACACAAAAACGGGATGGTGTTGAGACTGTTAAGTGCAGTATTGGACTCCGTGACATGTCATTCTATAATATTGACATAACACTTTAGGACAAGCATTTCCAAATTGAAGGAGTCCATCTTTCTAATCTTCATGGTTTACCTACTCCTCCAGTTGTCAAGGTTGATTCTGAAATGATAAATAGTGTGGAAATCATATGAGGAATGCTGAACGCAAAAAGTCAAGGATTAAGTTAACGAAACTTGGAGTTTCCAAAATATGATTTCCACATCAAGTCAAGATCAACGGTCCAGGTTTTTTCCACAAGGAATCAATGGTGCGGAAGGTAAAATAATTATTCAACAAAATTTTGGAATTTCAGCAGCCCGCATTGCAGAATGCAGAATGCAGAATCGAAATTGCGGAAGAACAGTAACTTAGCTTTTGAGTTTTCGTTTGGAAATCTATTTTTCTTTGAGAAAGCGTTTTCTAAGGTTAAGGAGATGATGATCATTTCATATGACCAGGGTTATGATGTAAACTCTCTATTTGTTTGTAATGCCTCATAGCAGTTAGGTATTTCATTAATATGTCTGAAGATATATGGTTATAGAATTTTTTATGTTTGAAATTTGAGGTGTGTTACATATGGTATCAGAGCATGGTTTCAGCATTAGGGCTAAATAGGCTCAACACACTATTGCTATAGAAAACAACAAACTAAATCATGTTTACTGTGTCTTGAAAATTCTCTTACACACAGTAAAGAGAAGTACAAATATATTTTGCAAGAAATAGGGCAGATGCAGGAATGTCTGCAGAAGAGAAACGCCGCCCAGAACAACCTGTAAATAATAAAGAGGTTAATCTAAGGGATGGAGAGTTCTGGGTAGATCTAAATGAAATTCAGGACAATAAATATGAATTAAAAAGAATTGTGGATGAACTAAGATCTGAATTAATAAAGGTGAAGGAAGATAATGAGGGAATTCTGAAGGCTCAAGAAGAACTGAACACTATCTTGTTAGCAAAAATCCATAATGAAGAAAAATATAACAATAAGGATTTCAAACAGGAACTGCCTAAAACTTTCCTGTACAATAAACATAAGGGTAGGAAGATGGAATTTTATAGCCATAACCCTGACACGTCAAGTGAAGAGTTAGTTAAACACCATAGAAAAACTCAAGAGTCAAGCAAACGCAGCGATGAAAATAAAATGAAGAAAAAGTACAGACCCTATGAGAAAATATCTGGGGAGTTCAAGAAAATTAATCCAACCATGCTTAATGGGGAAATCAAGAACAACGAGGAGGTAGAGGCCTGGTTATCTGGTATGAAAAAGTACTGCCAAATATATAATTAATCAAATGAGTTGAAAGCAAAATGACCGTTTATAATCTGACCGAAAAGGAAGATATATGGTGGCAAGACATAAAGAAACTTAAGGGTATAAAAGGAAGAAATGTAACTTGGAAAACTTTTAAGAAATTTTTTAAAATAAAATATTTATTTAAACAATATTATGAAGAAAAATCCAAAAAGTTTTATGAACTAAGGTTAGGGGCCATGACAATGAAAGAACTTTGTAGTAAGTTCTTAATATTACTTCGCTAGGTCCCCTACATAATTGATGAGAAGCCCAAGATACAGTGGTTCCTTAGCTTCATGTCCCTCATTTTTAAAGAACTAATTGAATATGACAATCCAAAGACACTAGAGGAAGCGATGAGGAAGGCCAACTTCTGTTATGACCAAAACAAGAATAAAAGAGAAAGTATACCAGCTTGGAAAAATCAAAGCCCAAATAATTTTTATTATAAAAGAAAACAAAATAAATTTCACAAAAACACAGGAAATAATTATAAAGGGTATCAGGGAAACAATTGCAAAGGTTTTGAAACCTCAATGATTCTGCGGTACCCTCAATTGTTACTAATAAAATCCCAGCTCAAAGAGATCTCTTAAAATGTTGGGAGTGTGGAGAACAACACTACTTTAAATACTTTCTAGCAAGGAAACAAAATTTGAAAGTTCATTCTATCCAGGAAGCAGTTATAGTTGGGGCCCTATGGCCATTAGCATGCCTAGAATCTGCGTTGCACTAGAAAATTGGCAAGCAGACCACGAGACTTATGTGGTCGAAATTGAAGGTATGATAAACAATCAACCTATATCTATATTAATTGATCCAAGAACAATATTGAGTTATATTTCGCCTAGAGTAGTTGATTTATGCAATTCGGTTCCTGAAAAGTTGGATAAGTCATGGCTAGTACAGTTAGCCACAAGTACAAAAATAAAGGTTACTAGTATTGTTAGAAATTGTAAGACAATGTTGAATGATTTCCTTACACATGTGAATGTAAATATATTTCCTTTAGGATCTTATGACCTGTTGATAGGAATGGATTGGCTTAAACAGCATAAAGTTTTGCTAAAATGTTTTGATAAAACATTTTCATGTATTGATAATAATGGAAATAATAAAAAAATGAAAGGAATTCCTAGGAAGGTAACCATCAGAGAAATATCTGCTTTACAAATAAAAAGATCAGTAAGAAAAGGATGTAAAGTATTTGCAGTATATATAATGAATGATAAGGAAAATGATATGAAGCCCAAACTAGAATACATACATGTTTTAAAGGAGTTCGAAGATATCTTTTCGGAAGAATTCCCTAGACTTCCTCCAAAAAGGGATATAGACTTCACAATCGATTTGATACCTGGAGCAGTACTAGCATCTAAATCTCTATACTGAATGAGCATAATTGACCTAACAAAACTAAGATCACGATTACAAGAACTAATCGATAAGAAGAACATTCGACCAAGTGTGTCTCCGTGGGGAGCATCGGTCTTGTTTATGAAAAAGAATGATGGTACACTAAGACTATGTATATATTACAGGAAACTAAATAAAATGACTATTAAAAACCAATACCCACTTCCTCGGAAAGATGATCTCTACAATTAGTTCCATGGAGTAACTATCTTTTCAAAGATAGATTTAAGTTCGGGTTATCATCAAGTGCGAATAATATATGAAGGTATTTTTAAAACAACATTTAGGGCTTGTTACGATCACTATGAGTTTGTCGTAATTCCTTTTGGGTTAACAAACGCTCCTCCTCCATTCATGTGTTTAATGAAAAACATCTTAAGTAACTATCTAGATAAATTTGTGGTTGTCTTCATTGACGACATATTAATCTACTCTAAGAATGAAAAAGAATACGAAGAACATCTGAAAATAGTTTTGCAAGTATTAAGAGAACAACAACTTTATGTAAATTTCAATAAATGTGACTTTTTCAAAGACAAGATTCAATACCTCAGACATGTAGTGTCCAATGATGGAATCTCAGTCGACCCAGATAAGGTAAAATCCATCATGGAATGGTCCATTCCTAAAAATGTATCTGACATCGTATCATTTATGGGAATTGCTAGATACTATAGGAAGTTCATAGAATACTTTTCTAAGATTTTATACCCCATAACTTCCTTACAAAAGAAAGGAAGAAAATTTGAGTGGAATAAAAAGTGAAAGGAAACTTTTAACAAATTAAAACATTTATTAACCATCACCCCGATCGTAAAAATTGTTGACACATTCAAGTATTTCGTTGTGTGTACTGATGCTTGCAATTAAGGGTTAGGTGGATTGTTACTACAAGACAATTATGTTGTAGCTTATGAATCCAAAAAACTAAAAGATCATGAGAAGAATCATGTGACACATGATCTAGAACTTCCGGCTATAATTCACGCCTTAAAAGTGTGGTGACATTACTTAATTGGGAGAAATTGTTTACTTATGTAAGACAACATAAGCCTTAAATATTTATTTTATCAACATAATTTGAATGCAAGACAAGCCGGATGGATATCCTTTCTAAGCAAGTATGACTTCTAAATAAAGCACATAAAGGGAAAAGAAAATAAAGTAGAAGACACTCTAAGTCGTCATGTTAATTTACTATGTGCAAGCAGCAGCTATGAATCCGATCTAGGAGGTCAGGTTTTAAGTACTGGAAATTATGATGGGGAATATCAAAGTTTAAAAGAAAAAATAGCTAAAAATGAACAAGAACAAGTGAAAACAGTCTTCATCCTAAACCCACAAGGACTATTGTTGTATAAAAACATGTTGTATATACCTAACATAAGAGAAATTAAATTGACAGTCATGGATGAACTATGTAAAATACCATACTCAGGGCACACTCGGGGCACCCGGGATATCAGAAAATATTCACCATGATTAGAAACTTGACTTATTTTGGCCAAACATGAAAAGGGAAGTGGCTGAATACTTAGCTCCCTTCCTTGAATGTCAACAAGTTAAAGCGGCACATAAACATCTTGTAGGATTGTTGCATCCACTTCCCATACCAGAATGGAAGCGGAAGACCATTAGTATGGATTTCATCACCGGATTTCCCAAGAATTTCAGACAGCATGATTCCATCATGGCTGTGGTTGACAAATTAAGCAAGGTGGCTCATTTTATACCTGTCAAATCTACCTACAACGTTTTTAATATTGCAGACATCTTCATGAAATAAATATTCAAGTTACATGGCGTATCAAAGTTAATAGACTTGGATAGAGATGCAAAGTTTATATGTAACTTCTGGAAATCCTTATTTAAACGCTTGTCTACCCAGTTAAATTTTAGTACTGCATATCATCCACAAACGAATGGGAAGACTGAAAGGGTTAAACATGTTCTAGAGGACATGCTAAGAATGTATGTTATGGACAAGCCAGGTAAGTGGGAAGACTACCTACACTTAGTTCAATTTGCTTATAACAATAATTTTCAAGTTTCTGCAGGTACCAGTCCATTTGAAATTTTATATGGGAGTAAGTGTAATACTCCAATAACATGGAGAATCCCTATTTATATATTAATGTTAGGATTTGATTTATTAGAAGATATGGAACTAACCGTGAAACGGGTACAACAAAACTTGAAGGCTTCCCAAGACAGGAAGAAAAGTTATGCTGACTTAAAAATAACTCTTGGAGAGTTCTAGGTGGGTGATCATGTATGCATAAAAGGTAAACCCAAGAAAAGTACGTTGAGACTAGGCAAGTATAAGAAATTGTCACCTAGGTATTGTGGACCATTTGAGATCCTAGCCAAAGTAGGGACGGTTGCATATTAGTTATCCCTTGGCACCCAATATTAAAGTACATAATGTGTTTCATGTTTCTATATTTAAAAGATATGTTCCTGATGTTTCTCATGTGATTAACTGGAATGTAATCCAGTTGGAACTAGAGGGAGAGTTCCAAGTGGGATCGAAGCGCATTCTCGATAGGAGAGAACTTTTACTCCGAAATCGTACCATCGGACAGGTAAAGGTGCAATGGAAGCACCTTAGTCCGTAAGAAGCTTCTTGGGAACCGAAAAGTAATATGCAGGAAGCATATCCAAACTTATTCCAAGAGGTTGACATGGAAGAATGAAAACAAAAGTTATAACACCGAGGACAACGTTATCTTTTAAGGGGAGGTGTATGTAATACCCCGTGAATTAATAATTTGTTATTATGTTGGAAAATACCTTGATTATATTTTTTTATTCTTTGATAGGAAAGTCAAGAATAAAACATTTTGTAATAAAACATTCCCTATTTATTAAAATATGTTGAAGGGGAACAAAAGTTGATATAGTTGTTGAAGTGTGTTTGTTGACCCACATGAGGGAAATGACAAGTGGTAAAGACCACTAAGTGAGAAATCAAGATGCGGGAGGCATCATCCTCAAAAATAAGGTATGCACTCTTAGTTGAGTGCTAAAGAGGAGGCTCATAAATGACCAAGTCCTAGGAAAAATACTATTTAATAGTATGTCCATGAGCAGCAGGAGGCTAGCATGGGACATGGACTAACATCTTTGTAATGCAAGAGATGGGGCATTAAGATATTTTTCTCTTGTGGTTCAGAAAACTGGCTCGGGGGTTCTAGAGAAAGTAATTTGGCTTCTATGGGAGTTGGTTGGGAGGAACAACTTCTCCACTTTTATTTTCCCAGTTTTGGTGCCAGGTTCCTACTCTGTTTTCTTATGACTAATTCTAGTTACAGTAGGATGTGTATGTCAAATGTTTAATTGCGGTTACATCTCCAGGTAGCAGGGTTATGCGTTTCTGTAGAACAAATATCCATGTTTCTATGAAGTATATTATATATGTACCAAGTTATTACTATAATAATTAATAATTCATTCTAAGCATAAATTTTGTAGAGATGGTTGTTGTAGTTTTGGATATAGTTTTGAAACCAATACTTGAAGAATTTAGAATTCATGATTATGTGTATAATGTTTTAAATCCTCTGTATCTTTTTTAAACTGTACCGTGTATTCCTACAAGTAACTGGGCTTTGTCTGTTCCTTTCATTTCCACTAAACCTAATTATGATTATTGGAATGTTGACAGAATCTGTAAAGTAGTTATAGCGTAGATCTGTATCATGCTGATGTTGCAGATGAAAATTATAGTTTTCTTTCGTTACATCGAGGAAACCTTAAAAAAATTTATGTTGTCTGAATCCCTAATAAACTTAGCGCAGTTAGGGCTTGACTGTTAAAATTATGAACATAGAAGATGGAATCAAAGAATGGCTAACCATGAAGTAAATCTTTAGATCGGTTTAAGTTACAGTAAATCGCAACCTGAAATTGGCATCAAATCAAGATTGACAGTCAAGGTTGATTCTGCAAGGATCAACAGTGCGGAAATCATATATGAAATGCGGAATGAAGAAAGTCAATAATTAAGTTAACGAAACTTGAAGTTTCTGAAGTATGATTTTTGCATCAAATCAAGATCGACGGTCAAGGTTGATTTTGCAAGGATCAACAGTGTGGAAAGCATATACAAAATGCAAAACGCGGAAAGTCAAGAATTAAGTTGACGAAACTTGAAGTTTATGAAGTTCGATTACCGCATCAAATAAAGATCAAAGGTCAAGGTTGAATTCGCAAGGATCAACGGTGCAGAAAGCATATACGAAACGTAGAATGCGGAAAGTCAAGAATGAAGTTAACGGAACTTGAATTTTTCGAAGTATGATTTCCATATCAAGTCAAGATCGATAGTCAAGGTTGATTCCACAAGGATCAACAGTGCGAAAAACATATACAGAATGCGGAACACAGAAAGTCAAGAATTAAGTTAACGAAACTTGAAGTTTCTGAAGACCGATTCCTGCATCAAATCAAGATCGATGGTCAAGGTTTATTTCGCAAGGATCAACAATGTGGAAAGCATATGCGGAATGCGGAACGCGAAAAGTCAATGGTTAAGTTAACAAAACTTGGAGTTTCTGAAATCTGATTTTCGCATCAAGTCAGGATCGACGGTCCGAGTTGATTCTGCAAGGAATCAACAGTGTGGAAGGTAAAATAATTATTAAACGAAATTTTGGAATTTCTGCAGTTCACATTGCAGAATGCGAAATCAGAACTACGGAATGGTTCTTGTGGAATAACAATAACTTAGATTTTGAGTTTTTGTTTGGAAACTTTATTTTTCTTTAGGAGAGGGTTTTCTAAGGTTAAGGAGGTGATGATCATTTCATATGACCAGAGTTATTCTTTAAACTCTCTATTTCTTTGTAATGCCTCATAACGGTTAGGTATGTTATTAATATGTCTGAAGATATATGGTTATAGATTTTTTTATGTTTGAAATTTGAGGTATGTTACACCTTCATCTGTCACCTTGTAGGTCGGGATAAGGAAAACCAAAAGAACGGAGACTATAGAATGGGAGGACTGCCACTACAAGGGAAGTCCTTCAAGGGCAAAAGGAAGACTCAGCATACAATGCAGAGGGATTCCTGATAACGTAGACCTGTGGATGGAAGAAGACGTGTTGTAGTGCTTTACAGCAGCTCGAGAGGAAACATGAGGAGGATAGGAAGGAAGACCAAGCATTGACTACAAGAGTGGCGGCGATAACTTATCGAGGCAGTTGTGGAGGCGGCAATAAGACCTGGAAGGTAGACCGAAGGTTAAGGCAACTGTCAAAGGAAATGACCGTAGGAGGGTAGAGGCCTAGGTTTATCTCGAGCATAGACCTGAGGTTGTAGAAGAAGGTAAATGGGGAATTTGAGGGTGAGAGGGGCAAGAAGTAAGGAAACTAGGATATGGGAGAAGGACGCCTCAGTTTTGGGAGTGAATAAGAAAAAGGGGAATTGTGAAGGAAAACGGAGGTAATGAAGGTATGCTTAGATGTTTAGAAAGCTACCGAGGGTGAAGGGGGAGTTACATAGGGTTGGAAAGGAAAAATGAAGTATTGCTTTAGGTATTAAGGGTGAGTATAATGGTGTACCACAATGCCCTATCCCTAGTGCATCTAGGTATAGAAAGGCTCCCAATTAGGGATTACAGCCCTAGGTAAGCAACTATCCTAGAAATACCATGGAAGAACCCTAGAGAAAACTCTCACGAGGGAGACGTTCCTCTTTCCTTACAAGGTAACAAATAACTGGTAATGGCTTACCCTAGAAAAAATTCATCCTTGTTGCTACCATTCAGTCATGAATATGCATCATCCACCAATGATTTAGCAAAGAGATTAGAATCCAAACCTCAACATGCTTGTGTTTTTCCAACAAATTGAAGCATCACCATCAAAAAGAAAAAGAATTCATCCAAATAAATTCCAAAAACCATCTTGCATAACCAGAAAAGGTCCTCGTCAAGAGAGGCGCATTCTCTCCAAGGAGCCTTAGTTAGGGAAAACACAATAATATAGTAATAATCCCACTTATCTCATTTTTTAAGATGAAAGTGAGGAGATCTATTTATATGATCTCACACTCACTTAATACAAATACAAATATCCATACCAACATGCCTTCAAATATATTAATTTGTACTTACAAGAATATCAACTTAAAATTAAGACAAAATAATAATAAAATATGACTTATTGTAGGCTTAAGGTAGGCTACTAGGGATATGTGTTCCCAGGGTGCCAAAAATAGCCTAATTAAGCATATCAATCCAAACGAAAGGTTTGAATGGGCTAGGAGGGAGGTGTCATGCCCCTACTAACCCCAAGATGTTGTAAAATCCCTCAAAACCTCCCTCAGATGGCATGTACGTCCTAGTGAAAGGAGATAATTTCCTATTGAGGAAGAATGCCCATGTAGTGTAATCGACCAAGAGGGCATCACAAGCGCAAATAAACAACATATGGAGCCATGTGACCCAGAGGACAACCCTTAGGGGCCCCAATCACCAACCCTAAGGTTAAAAACCTCATCAAAGGGTACTCAACAATTCCATTAAGACAAAATTCCCCCAAAGGAAGAACCAAAGGGTCCAACCATGGCTACCATAGCTCAATAACATCCGTATTGGCTCGATTTTGGCTCTCTTTCTCCCTAGGGAACACCTAAAGCTGCACTGGGTATAGATGCAACATAAGATAGACTATGGTCAAAATTAAGGGGGAGTGTAACAAGGAGTATTTTATCCCTTTGACATACATAAACCAGTCAATGTATCTTTGACATAAGTAAATTAGTACAATTAACTCTTAAGAAGTAATCTTCATGTTGTACCTTTCACAGTAGATGTGATAGTTATAAATAAATATAGGTGCTTAATTTAATGCATGGGTTCTTCACTCAATCGAACCATGTCATAGCGCCTTCGTTCATGACATATTAAATAATACCCCTGATTTCACTAGATATTGATAATTACCTAAAAAATCCTTTTGTTGAGTCCCCTTCCAGTCCATTTTTCCAATTAAAATAACCATAATTTTACGATATATTCCCTATTCTTACTATAAATCCATTTTTATACCCCCGAATACCTATAAATCTCCCATACCCTACGCCCTGCCCCCCAATATGTACAATATATTGACCTTATTTTTCATAACCCTTTATGAATGAACGTGATAAGATATTGCTTAGCAAGGTGAATCCCCCATGAATTAATGCAGGAAACTTTCAAAACGAGTCCAAGACATATTTATATGTATGAAGTCTAAGTAGCAGAGTATGTGATGTAGAGATTTCCCTGTTCCTGTCATAATAGAAGAAGAGTATTCTACTCATTTTATGGTGTGTGTTAGATTTGTATCTTTGAATGTGTTTCTTGAATGTATTTGGCTCGTTAACAACCATGGTTGTGTGAACATCTTGCTCTCCATATCCAACATAAGTAACAACATACTATGTTTAAGTTTCGTGGTGATTTAAGTCTATCTTATCTATGACTTACTTAGAGAAGGACAAATTGTTTTTAGGAATTTCAATGTCACTATAACCCTAGGTGCCCCACACCCATCGCAAGACATGGGACACAGGTAAACCCAGGTAGGATTGATCTTGTGACCTTCAATTTACAACAAGTGACTTCATAACAACGAAATCGCCAATAAGCCACACCCATGTGGGCTGGTTTTAAGATCCATTTAATAATGTTGCAAATTTCCCTTTTGACAATAAAATTTTTAAACTAGAAATAATTTTAAATTTTCTTATAGTGTAAATGAATGCATAATTTTTTTATACTAAATGAATTCATAAACGGGAACAATAATTTAAAAAATCTCTCAAAACATATACATGAAATAAAAAACATTTACCACAGAATTAACTTACTCCCTATTAATTTTATTCTTTTAACACAAAAAGAACTTTTAAAAAAGGTTCATGAACACATATCGAATTCGTGAATTCATCATGTGTTATTTATGCAAGTGACAACACAATATGCTGAGGGTTTTTATACAACACGTTGCTGAGATGCTACCATGTATATCTTGTTAATCATGTGATCCTTGTTTACATCGGAATAGTACGACTCGGCTCTCATATTTGACAAGGCAGTAGAAATAAAGTATTCCTTCGTAGCAGCTAAATTAAGAGTCAAGACAAAGATATGAAATGATACCCAGCAATCTGTGACACATCTTGAAACAAACAGCTTATTGGAACTGAAACTTCCTGTAAAAAATGCAGGCACTCGCTCGACCGTGATGTCTCTACACGAATAGTGGATTTCCGTAAAAATATGTCTCACCCTCAAACATTTAAAGTGAGACCGACCAAATTCAGAGGCCATACTGAAAATGTAGCGTTTCAAGGACATTCTATTCATGATATGACTATGACCAGCACAACCATCACAACAGTTGATACATTGGATGTACTTATATTCTATTTTAAAAATGATAATATAAGATTTATGTTTATAAAGGGATTTATGGAACGGAGCTGTCTAACTAGGCATGATTTCGACTTTCCGGCTAATTTACAGCTGGAACCCGGTGTCCCGTGAATTTAAGTGTAAAATCTTGTAATTATTGTTGTTTGTTGAGGGATTTCAATTGTAGAAATAAAATCATTTAACCTAAAAACTTCAAGCACCCACACTTTCTAAGATTTAGCAATGTTTTGTAAGTTTTGAAAATTTCCTAAAAATTTATAGCTAAATAAGATAAAAATCGGCCTAATCGGCCTAAAATAAAGGGAAAGGGCAAGAGGTATCTATTGAGCTGCAAAGCATTTGATTGAGTTGCAACAAACTTGATGATCATTGAATCTTGAACTGCTGGAAAGGAGAGAGAAATAAAAAACAATTAATTATAAATTTTGACTGCACGTGGAGTTCATGTTTCAGAGTGGAGTTCATGTTTCAGAGTGGGGAATCGGGGAGGGATAGGACCTTCGGTATCTAGAGACTAGAGACCTTAAGGTGACATGCACTTGGTCTTGAATTGCCCACGCTAGACATGGCCACCGCGTCGAAGGAGTTCTGGTCGCTATGTAAATGGGACCGCGTTCTACCTAGAATCAAGGGAGATGGATAGTAATGAATGGACATGGAACGTGATGTGAAAGAGGGGAGTCGCAGAAATTCAATTAGGAGCTACCCGAAAATTTATTCTTCTAATAATTTATTATTTGTTTTGAGTTTCTAAAATTAAATTAAACTTATCATTATTCATAAAACATTTCAAATTTTCACTTTTCAAATTTAAAAATACATTCAAATAAAAACCCTGCTTTATTTACAACTCAACTATAACCTTGCCCCAATAATCCATCTAATATATATAAATGGAGATCTATTTACTAAAATATACATTGTCAAGTAAGCATTTCATATAATCTTTTATTGAATTTGATGTCAAGATATTTACTAAGATATAATGATAGTGGTAGTAATTAGCATTTGATTTTAACAAATTCTCAAGTTTTAAAAAAAAAACTTTATTAAATTATCAAGTTGTTATTGTAAGAGATGTTTTAAAGTTATTATCTATTATAAAAATATTTAAAATTAATAAATTATCAATCCTAAAACATCTAAAATTTCCACATTTAAAATCTTAAAGCACTTTCTATACAAAACTCCTTTCATTCACAAATCAAGACACTCCTATCCAAAGAATGGGTCATAACATGTATCTTTATACACATAGGGGATATTTAGCATGACATACACTCTATACAATCAACTAAATTGTCATGTTTTTTTATTATTATTGGATTTTAATTTTTTTTGGGATATTTAGTATGACATACAGTCTATACAATCAACTAAATTGTCATGTTTTTTTATTATTGGATTTTTTTTATTTTTTTTAGTTTTTTTTAGAATTTATTTATCTTTTTAAAATTTTAAGATAAGTATTTTTAGATCGTCATAATAGTTGTGACGTTTTAAAAGGTTAGGAAATTTTGTATTATAAAAAATCTTTTGATTAGTATGGATGTACTAATTATAGGAAAAAATGGCTATCATATTAAATTTTTTCCTCTCATAAGATTTAAGAAATTCACTATATAGCTAGTGATATTTATCCTTTTTACCTTAGTTAAAAGGAATAAACACTTTTAGCATCCTAAATTAAAATTAATAACCTTTTTATAATATCTTGATTTTTTCTTTTTTCTAAGTCTTTAATCACTAGTAATTTACTTACTTTTAATTTTTTTAATTAAAATAGATCACCTCCTTTATTTTCAATTATTTAGCATTACTTACCATTATTTAGCATTGTATACATGTTAGACTAGAAAATTGATCATCAATATACTCTACATGTAAGTTGGATATTGATCATCAGTATACTCTACACGTTGAATGGGAAATTGTTTCTCCAAGATTATAAAAAGCATTCATGTGCTGTGTGCATAAGGAATGGAAAAAGATTTCTCCAACCGTGTAAAGAAGCTAAACTCCTAAGGTCTCCTCGTCTCCTCCTTTCCATTCATTCCGACCAAACATACCATTTCAGAAAGCGATACCATCACACCACATTCGCCCATCAATTCTGTATAGTATTAATCTCAATGTATCATTAATCTCAATACTATACATTGATCTATACATAGTTGCTGGCCTAGCATTAATCTCAATGTATAGTATTTTGTCGGACTTTTCAAGGACGCCGTGCGAAAATTTGTGTTTAAACGATAGCGATGGACCATTGATAGCGACGTAAAACAATTGCACTTCATCTTCCCTCAATGAAATTGCAAGTTATCGAAAATTGCTTTTTAAGATGAACTTAAAAAAAGAAACTTGTTAGTAGTGAAGGCTTATAAGCAAGTAAACTCGTGAAATATGAACGATTGAATTAATTCCATCCATATTAAAAAAAATTTAGATCAAGTTAAAAAATATTAGCAATGAAGATTTATAACAAATTAAATTAGTGAAGTGTAAAATATTTTAAAAATGATGGTTTTTTTTGTTTTTAATTAATTAAATTAATTTATATTATATAACAACATTATTAATAAACATTTAATATTTAATTTTTTATAGCAAAATTAAATTTATATATATATATATATATATATTATTAATTTTCTTAACCTATCATATTCAGAAAAATAAGTATTTTTCATAAACATCAATCTTATTCATAACAATTTTTTGAATACGTTTTGATGTATTAAAATTACACTCTTAAATCATAAATTATACATTTTAATTACTAATTTATATAAAATAAAATAAAACAAAACATTTTTTTGTTTTAGCATATAATCTCATTCAATGATCAAATTTGAAGGGTGGGTTTTAATTACAATTGGAAAAGTATTTATTTTCTGAGCCCTTAAACATGAAGAGCAAAATAAATAATTGTACTTCAATTGACAAGCATAAATTAGCTGAACCTTTTCACTAAAAAAATGCAAAAGACAAATATTGTTTGTTTAAATTTTTACAATTTTAAACAATTGAGCACTTTTNATGATATATTTTCAATAAAACTTATTTTGAACACATTAAGTTGTCATATGTGTATCATTAATTTTACAGTTCAGTAACATAACAACTATTCTATTGTATTTTTTCCTGTTGAAGCACACTTCATTAAACAAAAAAACTACATAGACTATGCCATAACCATATTTGGGCATTCACGTGCAATCCAAGCTTGAGAGATGTAAGAATGATAAGGATTAGGCACCTAAGAAAAAATAATACACAACTAAAATTTTTTTTTTAAAAATTCCTACATACCAGAGAGTGTCACATCACAACAATCCAATGTGTCAAATCTCATTAAAAACTTATATGGTAAATTTAATATAAGACTTATAGTTGTCTCTTATTCTTTGGGTCAATTCGTACTATAAGGTGAGGATCTGCATGCATAACAATCCTTAGTTATGACTATGAGATGAGGATTTAAAGAGAATAGGATGTAAAGACAAGTAATCTTTAGAGTTATTTTGGTGGCGCTAAGGACAAATGTTGTGAGAAACCACAAATGTTTGGAATGATGGAGGGAGATTACATCATGATCATGTCACCGATAGTGATTATAATTTATCATATTTCCAATATTTTGAATGATGAGTTGAACTTTATAGCATAAGAATTTCAACATATTGACAAATTTATATGGATGGGTAATTTCAAATGTTTCCCTTCTTTTGAAATGTTGATATAAATTATGTCTCTCTTGATTGGAAGAGTAAAATTCAGATTTTAATTTTTTTTTGAAGGGCAATTTTAACTTTACACTTCTTGGAAGGGCTCTGAAGGGTTCAATTTTGAACGTTGATCTCATTTAATTTCTTTAATATTGTCTCTAATATTTTAATTAACTTTTAATTTTATTTTTCTTAATTTTTTATTACTATTTTTTTTTATATAAATTAACCCTTTAATTTTCAAGTTTGTTACAAAAATATTAAGGTTTAACATTTCGATATAATTTCATTTGATCTCTTTTTATCTTATTTCTATAGTAAAACTTGTAACTCGTATTTATATCTTTTTATGATAATTTTTTTTTTTTGTAACTTATCCGGCTTTCCACGGTGTAATTTTAAGGAGACGTGGTAAATCTTTTTTAAACATTCACATATGTTATTCTCTTTATTTCATAATACCAAAATTAAAGAGGAAGAACATTACAATGCATGTATCATAATTAAATACATGTACATTCCAACAATATAAATGGTCAGCATTCATATGTGACTCTATCTAGCGTATGTTTCCCTCATAGAGCCACCCCCAAGCTGGGCATGAATCCCCTAAGTAGTAGAGATTAAAATAAAATAAAATAATTATTTTATCCAGAAGTAAATACACATATTGAGTGCTAAACCACTACCTAACCTTTTACTTTTACTTAAAGAATTAAAACTTAGTTTCCAGATTTTCCAGATCTTTAAGCAAATCAAGTCCTAACATAAGCTTGTCCACTGGGTCATCATAAGTAACTGAGGTTTTAAATTTATTTCCATATAAAACTTCAAAGGGTGACATTTTTGTGGAGGCCTTTTAGCAATTGTTATAGAAAAACTCTACCAAATGAAAGTAGTCCTCCCATTTCGAAGGATTTTGCATGACATACATTCTTAACATGTCTTCCATAATTTGATTAACACGATCTCTCTGTCCATCGATTTGTGGATGATATGCGGTGTTGAAACTCAATAGAGTGCCTAAACCTGCAAATAAAGTCTTCCAAAAATTACCTGTAAACTTAGAGTCCCTGTGAGATGTGATTTCCTTAGGGATTCCATGCAATCTGAAAAATTTATCACAGGAAAATTTCAGCCATATTAACAATATTAAAAGTTGATTTTACTGGAATGAATTGTGCATATTTTGACCTTATCTACTAATACCATGATTGATTCATTTTGTTTTCTGCATTTTGGTAGTCTTGTTATGAAATCGATACTTATTACTTCCCATTTCCACTATGGTATGGCCAAGGGTTGTAACAATCCAGCAAGGTGTCAGTGTTAAACATTAATTTGTTGACATTCAAGACACCTAGCTATGAAATAAGCAATATCAATTCTCATTTTTGGACAAAACTAATGTTTCTTAACTGTTGTAAACATCTTTTGATAATCTGGATGCCCTGAGTATGGTTTCTTATCAAATTCAGTTAAAATCTTATGTCTAATATTTTAAATGTTAAGAACATACAAACTACATTTTGACCAAAGATACCCTTTTTCATCAATTAAGTATATTTGATGTTGTGATTTCTTATTGTTTTTCTATAACTTATTTTTTATTTCAACATAAAATGGATCATTTTCTAGTGTTGTTCTAATTTTTGTTTTTAAGTTGTCCTATGTTTTTTTCAAAGAGACTTCATGTAGAAGGTGGACTCACCTACTCAAGGCATCTCCAACTTTGTTTTCCCTACCCTTTATACACCTTAATTCAAAATCATACTCACTGATAAAAGCTATCCATCGTACTTGTCTATCATTTAAGTTGGGTTGTTCAAAGAGGTATTTAGACTTACATTATTTGCTTTTATCATATATTTATTCCACATAAGGTAGCGTCTCCACATCCTTCAGGCATGTATGATTGCAGCCAATTCTAAATCGCGAGTTACGTATTTTTCTCTCCATCCTTTAATTTTTGGGATTCATATGCAATTACATGGTCATCTTGTAACATAACACCTCCTAAGGAATTCGTGCAAACTACAGTCTTTGTCCATTTAAACTACTTTTAACATAGGTCACTTTGTCAACAATTCTTTTTAAAGTTTTCTGAAACTAACTTCACACTTCTCATTCAAAAGGAAATTAGCATCTTTCTTCTACAAAGAAGTGATAGGGAAAGCTATCTTAGAGGATTTTTCTATGGACTTCCTGTAGTACCCATCTAACCCCATAAAAGACCTAACATCTGAGACATTTTTTGGAGTATACCATATCATTATTGCCTTGATCTTATCGGGATATACAACTATACCTTCTTCAGATATAATATGACCAAGGTACTGAATTTCTTTCTTGAAGAAATCACATTTGGATAACTTGGCATAAATCTCATGTTCTCACAGGTTTTGTAAAACTATCTTTAAATGTTCAACATGTTCTTGTTCATTATTTAAGTAAATCAAAATGTCATCTATGACTATTAGAACAAACTTATCTAAATATTTGCTGAAGATATTCTTCATCAGACACATGAAAGTTGTGGGTGCATTGGTCAGTCCAAAAAGCATTGCCACAAACTCATAATGCCCAAGTCAAATTCGGAAAGGAGGCTTTTCAACATCCTATTCTTGAATCCTGACTTGGTGATACCCTGATCTTAAATATATCTTGGAGAATTTTTTTTCCTTTTCGACCTAATCCAACAAGTCATCAATTATAGGAGTGGATATTTATTCTTGATAGACAATTTGTTAAGCTATATGTAACCAATGCACATTATCATGGTTCCACCCTTGTTTTTCACAAAGAGAATCAGTGCTCCCCAAGGTGATACACTTGGCCTAATGTAACCTTTTTCAATTAATTCTTGCAATTAAATTTTTAACTCTACCAACTCTGGGGCACTCATCCAATAGGGTGAGTTGGATATTGGTACTGCATCGGGAACCAAATTAATAAAGAAGTCCAAATGTCTTTGGGTTTAAAGGCCAGGTATCTCATTTGGAAGTACATCTTTAAAATCAGATAAGACAGGAATATATTCCATTTTTTGTTGTGTTTCATCGTTACAATATTGAATGCTAACTTCATGAAGTTTGCAGACTTTTCTAACACTCCTTTTTAATTGCAGAGCAAAAATCTATTGTATAGAATTCTTTCTAGGTGTCTCTTTCACCAGGAAAGGATTTTAGATCATCAACACATGTAAAAGTATTTTCTAAGCAATTTAGAATGACATGATGTTTCTCTAACCATTGCGTCCCAATTAAAACATCATAGGAACCCAAAGGCAGAATATTTAAATCTGCACTAGTTTCCAGGCCATTTAAGTTTAGTGGGGAGCCTTTAATCAATTATGAAATTCTTATTTTTGTGCTAATGGCTAACTGCACGAACCATGGATTTGGGAAATTAATTTTCTGTAATTTTCATTTTCTACTATTACAGGGGAGATATAACTATGACATGCTCCTGGATCAATCAGAACAGAAACATAATGCCTGCAAATTTTACCTTCTATTTTAGTCATAGATGGATGGAACTCAGGTTGGAATTGCTCCAAGGTTGCATAGATTCGGGGTACTTGGTCCATCTCAATGATTGTAGGGTCTTCTTGAAGATTATTTAATACCTTGTTCTTCTGTTTTGGGAAATATCTGAGATAATGTGTCCCTTGACATTGAGAACATTATACTCCCCTTGGAACTATTTTATTTCTTGCAAAAGGAACTAGTTTTGTACCACTTTGAGCTGGAATGTTTGACTGATACTCATTTTTATCAGCGGGTTTACTATTCTAAATTTTTTTGTTTCTTGGAAATATACTTTGTTGATTTCTTTGAATAGTTGGTTTATAACCCTTCTTTCTCTGTTTTCAATCTCATCTTTTACGCTTTGATTTATGTCCTTGTTTTCTGACCTACTTTGGATATGTTCATAACACAATCTAGCCTTATACAGAGCTTCATCTAAAGTTTTTGGATTATCGAATTCTATTTTATTTGCAAAATAAGTTGGTAAGCAGCTTAAAAAATATTGGATTTTTATTTTCTCTACTTTTATGTAGGGTATGTAATGCAGTAGTTCAAGAAATTTTTTAATGAGTCCATCCATTGTTATTAAACCCATTTTCATCTCATGGAACTCGTTGATTTTCATATAATAAAATCTTTTGGACATGTATTTTTCTTTAGACAACCTTTTAAATTTTTCCCATTAATATTGCCTTGTTTTATTCCATTGGTTAATTTTAAATCCCTCCACCATCGTGGAGCTTTTCCATTCACGTTGTATATCGTTGGATGATCTTTCAACTCGCTTAGATATGCATAGACATGGAAATATTTAGACATACCAAGAAACCAGTCCTCATCTTTTTCTCATGAATCTAACTCTTAACCAAATCAGAAATCCGATCATGATCTAGTAAAACCACTGCCTCGTTAGTGTGCATCTATTGCCACGTAGGAATTGGATGTGGCCCCTTTGGATTAAGAGGGACATATTTCCATTATTTGACATATGCATCGTTCACGCAATGATCAACCCCCGGTCCATTGGCGTCAATGTAGAACTCATAGAAACACGCATACTTCCTCGTTTCAATGGAAAATATGTCGCCCATGTCTTTACTACGAACTGAATGTAGTTCTCTCGTACCATGTATAGTCTCGCAATACCATTAAGTTGTTGTTCCTACCTACACACCAGCCTTGCTTGTTCATGAACTTGGTGACCCAAATTTTGTGTGCACCAATCAACTACTTCTGCTGAGCACTTGAGTCGAGATGCACTATGACTCATTTAGTACCTTCGAAGTGCCCATTTCACACATGCACCTGTGCCATCTTGTTCACCCTTTCTATGCCCCATTTCAAAAAAGCTCCAAGTGTGTCAAATACCTGTCTCTTTGTGAAGACGACTCAACCAATAAAATGAGCATGCTGATTTGAACTGCCCCATACACCCATATGACCAAATCCAGTGTTCTGTAAATGACACCCCATTCTTTTTGAATGAATCATAAATCAGCCCAAAGCAGTGTTGAATAAACAACGTGTCATGCTGACAATCATCATTGACATAAAAAATGGTATTCCTTGATCACATCGTGTGACTGAGGAGTGCTATCCCTACCATCAATGCTCTCCTGAGCATGTCTATACAGTACATGTATGAAGATGGACACCTGGTCAGAGTGATAATACTCACTTTGTATCTCTCTCTGAGGAGAAAATGTGTAATTCTCAGCAAAGTCTACCACCGATAGGATTGTGCCTGGCTCAAAAGCCTCACGAGGATGCTTAAATTCTAAAGCTTGCCACCTAGACCTATGGGAGTGTTTAATGTATTTGTAAATTTGACTTTAAAACTTGTCCATGAAGTCTAAAATAGGAATATCATCCTCGAGCAATTCGATCCTCTTAGATGGAACATGTGAAGAAGATGATGGATTCATGGAGACATACTCATATCTCTTCCACTTAACTATGATATCTGACAATCGAGGGTGTGTTGGATCGATAGGAAACTTCCTATGGAACAATGCCAAATCACCACATTCATGGCATCTTCTCCCACCTACACACCTTTTAATGAAAAACACATTTTCAGGATTCCTATTGCATAGTATCATAGAAATAAAATCCCACACTGTGTGAGGCGTTGGTTCACCATCCCAATGTTTTTTGCAAAAATCCACAAATGTGTCATAGTATAACTGGAATTCATTGTGGTATCGACAACAAAAAGTGTCCCGAATCGTATTCGGCCTAATATACCACGGTTTCAACTTACTAAGCATGGTAAATGAGATCTGGACACCAGGATTTGATTCTTTGAATTCCTCGAACAAAGCAACTCCTATCATCTCCATAACATGCTTGCAATGCTCCTTATAAATGCCTCTATCAGAACATTGTCATATGACATGTTTTTTATCTGGTATAGCACGAGAATGGTTGTCCTAATACTCTATTCACCTTCTCTCTGATGCCCTCTTCCATCCTGTCTTTATATGCGTCTCTACATATAAGAGCCCAACAAGCAGCTTCACCCATTTCATCTATCTTTACCCTAAATTTAGTGTATTTGTGCAATGTTTTTCTTGAAATGTGGAGCATCTTTGATAGATTGGTGCCTTAATCTTTTTGAACTCTCCCTTTAGTTTAGAATTGTGTGAGTGTTTATACTTTTTCCAGTATCTAGGTGGGGATGAGGATGTAGTTGTGCTAGTGTTGCAACTTCCTTTTTTCCAGGTTTGTGAGATGAAATTGACTTGGATTCTTTCTCTTCCTTGTCTCTTTTATCTTTATAAGTTTTTCTCAACATATTATTGGAATTGTGTGCTAGATTTTGTTTGATCTTAGTCAAATTCCGCAATAATACCTCATTAAGTTCATGTTCAGTTTTCCTTTCTCTCAGGTTATCCGCCTTAATACTTTGTAGTTCATTTTCAAGATTTACATGGTTCTTAACAGTTCTGAAGGTGTAATGGTTTTCTAATCATTGTCTAAATCAACCCACAGTTCTCCTTTTTGTTGGGGTGCTTCCTGTTGTCCTTGGGTTGGAATTCCTTTCAGCACTCATTGTTATCTCAGTTTTATTTTTATTACTGTCACTGCTATTACTTTATGTAACCCATTTGCCAATTCCTCTTGACTCACTACTACTGCCCAATCTCTTTCTACTCAACGCTATTTCTTGCAGTTCTCGGGATCACATCATATAGTTTTCCTGAAACTGGAGTTGAATCCCTAACTAGTTTGGTTGATTGGTTGTGTTGATTATGACAGTGTCATGGATTTACCTTGTAGTGGAAAAAGAAAGTTTTCTATTAGTTTATAAAATACATAATTTTATTCTTCAATCAATTCCAATGAGTCCATAGGTCACACAATGTTGTAACCGTGCTCTGATGCCACTTGTAACATATCAAAATTCTCATACTTTTTTTTTGTTTATATATATCTATATGAAAGAGATGTTAACTCTTAACTCTATTCTCCAATGGTCCTAGTGCCAGATTTTTAATTATGGCTAGGTGGGATATAGATAATGTTCATCCTTCCTTTATGGAATTATAACTTTTATAATACTACATCTATACTCAGCCTGCGTATGTGGCCTAAGATGAATTTATATCGGGTACTATCGTTGATGTATGATTAATCGTTGTTGTTTTTAACTTGATATGGTATCCAACTACATTGTTATTATTTTTATAATGGTACCCTTTCAGTATCAAGCCTAACGATTTCTCACTTACTTAGCAATGTGCTAATGCTCGTTTCTTATTTTTCTTTATACGGTGATAATGCTACCGGTAATTGGCTCCATGATTTAGAGTATTTGGTTATCGCATAAGGTGAAAGAGTAAGACATTGGTTGTTATGAAAATATTGGAAACTTCACAAATATATATAAAGGAAAATATGATCAATGCATAGTGTGGAAGTTCAGGACTTGGGATCATGGCCTAATGTTATAGCTAATTTTACCACACATGGTGAATCACACTTTTATGGCCTTCCCTGTCCCTATGCAAACTCCTTAAACCCCATGGACCATTTTTGTTCCTTTGATGTTTCCTAGATCATCCCTAAAAACATGCAAAAATTTCCATACGCGACTTTTAATCCCTTTCTCGCGTATATACGTGGATTTGACCCCTAAAACTGTATACATCGGGATGTGTGCAGGCCAAATTCTTTTGGAGTTTTCCTTGATGTGGATCCAACTCACTTGTCTCCTGGCCTTCCATATGCCTTGAGATCGCTCGGATTCAACCTTTCATTACCCCATTGAAGAGCTATATAAGGAACCCTTTGGATACATTGAAGGCATGAGAAATTGAGAGCAAGAGAACTATAGTCCATTGTTGCCGGAACTTGTGCTTGAGTCTGCATCCCCTTTGTCCCTTGGAGCACTTTTGTGTTCTTCCCAAGCTTTCCTTTTGCTTGTGAGCTTGCTATCGAGAGGTGGAGGATTGACGTAGTGGAGGCCCAAGTGGGGGACTCAGTTTCTCCGATTCGCAGACGTGCCGACAGAGGTTGTTTTTATTTGTAATCTCTAATTTTATATTAATAGAAATATCTTTTCCTATCTAATAATGTGTGTTTGAATGAATATTTTATCCATGGATGATTTCAAATGCTTATATGTTATTGATTATATATGCTAGAGAAGAGCTAACACAATTTTATATAGCATGCTTGTCTTGTTTATTGAATGTTGAGGAATCAATTCATTAATTCAAGCTGGAGTTGGAAAGCTCAACGGGGATCTACATCAACTGTTTGGAATAAGGTACGAATCTAGATCCTTTAGTATTAGTTGTTTGGTTTCTCTTGCATATAGGAAAGGATTGATTTCTGGAGTTAAGCTGTCTGTTGTGGTACCCCAAGCCATAGAAATTTCTCTCCGTAACACCTAACATAAGAAAAGGTTATTTGATTTGATTCCATATCTTAATGCTTGGAATTTCTATGTATTATGGACACATTTTATTTTTTAGTTAACATTTATAATATGGAAATGTCGTGACCCTAGCTTAATGTGGTTGGAAACATTGGTTTGTTGGCATTATTCGATGGATTTTCCATGTGTACTAGATCCGTATAGGAAACATTGACTATCATCCCGTCAAGGGCGGTGTAGGAAGGATGGGTGTTGAGCATGCACTTATTGTTGGCTTGTACTCTACATTTAAGTTTAGTATTTCCCTCAATTGTATCAGTCATCCTTTCTTTTTTTTCCAGTTGAGGGATTACCTCACACTAGTACAAAATGAGAGATAAGTGACCAAAAAAATGAACAAAATCCTCCTATAAATGACCACTTTTGATTTGGTGATTATTGTTGGCTGATTTTCGGTCTCTTCTCACGCAATTAAAAAGGTGGTCATTTATAGCTTGTTGGATGGTCATTAATTTGGTTGCATATTTGGTCATTAATCTGGCCATATTTTTTGTCATTAATCTGGTCATATGTTTGGTGATAAGATACCAAAAATTAGCTGCCAAAATTGTCATTTAGTCATTTATATGTGAATTATGGTAATTTGTTTGGTCACTTATCTCCCATTTGTTGGTCCCTTATCTCTCAATTTTCGGTCACTAATTTAGTCATTTTATATGAAAATATTCATTGATTTCTATAGGTAGGGTATAGAGGAATCGAACCACTAATCTCCTACCTATAAGGAAGGTGATATTCCATTGAACTAGTACCCTTGAAGTCTCTACAATACTTACGGAAGTACCAAGCTTATTCATGTACTTCATACATCATATATAGATGATAATAGGTAGCGAGTATTAGTAGTAAAATCTACTATAGTTTGATAGATGAATGCACTCTATAAATCCAAGTTCTACAAAAAAATATTGTCCTTTTGTATATTCATTCAAAAAAGGCATGCATTAACACATTCAAAGTTCAAACAAAGATCCACTTATTTTTTCATTCACTTCAACATATTGCTCAACTAATTTACCGATTCCCTCACCTAGATCAGTAGTTAGCTTATGTTCCTATGAACCTAGGGCATATGGGACAACAAACCCCATTAGAGGAATTTTGGGGTCTAAAATGGGCCTCCTAAGGAAAATAATAAAATAATAGTTAAAATAATAAAATATTAGTTAAAATAATAAAATAATATTGATTAATTTTGGAGGAAGAAATAAAAAAACTACTTTTTGTGTTCGTATTTTCGACATATCTCCCTGTGTTTTTACTCAAATTTCGATCGGGAGAGCTCGTTGGATGCGGAATTTGATTCCAAATCCAACGAGTACCCACACTGCATACTTTGGACGGACCCCGCTACCCCAAAAACAAGAAATACCTGAAAAAATGTAATGATGACATCATCATCATGTTTTTTCAGGTATTTCTTGTTTTTGGGGCATCATCACATTTTTTTAGGTATTTCTTGTTTTTGGGGTAGCGGGGTCCGTCCAAAGTATGCAGTGTGGGCACTCGTTGGATTTGGAATCAAATTCCACATCCAATGAGCTCTCCCGATCAAAATTTGAGCAAAAACACAATGATATATGTCGAAAATACGAACAAAAAAAGTAGTTTTTTTTAATGACAAATATGCCAATTCAACCATTATGGTTGACCTATTTTATTGAAATTCTATTGGTTCTTGAATTCCAACTCACAAAAACTTATTTTGGCACGTTTTCTTATAAGGCCCATTTTAGACCCCAAATTTCCTCTAATGATAACCTTCACCTCTTTCAACTTTAACAATTCCAAAGGTCCCTGTGTTAAAGTTGAAAAGCATACAAAGACAATAAATAACTGAAGTAGTAAATTACACTAAAATTATCTCCTTAAAAAGGTGAAATGCTTCATGCAAGAAAAGGATTAGATAGAATTCAAAAGAAAACTTTAACATAAACAAAAACAATCTTTGGCAAATACAAATTGCTTGGGCCAATAAGTTGGTGATCATACCTGCAGTCAGGAAGAAGATAACACATGAAAAATAGAGTTATCTCAAATGGAACAAAACACATTCACATAAAAACTAAAACAAATAGAATCGACATCAAGTTAACAACAATGTTTTCTAGGAATACCTCTCTACCATTGATCAGACCAGTTCATGTAAAACTTTTTCTTCAACTACACCATTCTTTATAGGCATACAATTCAACTAGGATGGAATAACCTGCAATTACAGACCCAATTGAACAACAAAAGACAATTTTTTAATAAAAAAAAACATTTGCATTGTATATCATAATAGGTATCAAATCAAAGAAGTCCATTCCCACACATAGTAGTCATATTAATGTGGAGCCAATTACTCAACAAGGAAATATTAAATAGAAAATTATGAATACTTGGGATGCATTAATGCAATGTCTTTGATGTTCACAAATCTTGCCAAGTGTAGAGATTGCATTGTCTTTTTCCATTATATAGTCAAGTAGAAGAGTTGATGGATGACTAATTACATCATTCAACTTTGATAGAGCTAACTCTATTGTCATTGAACGAAATGAATCAATAACACACTCAAGATGGAAAATTGGAAATACTTAACACAATAATTATATCATGTTACAAAGCTCTACCTCCAACTAGGGGTTTTATTGTTGATCATATCAATTACATCAATGGTGGAAATGAGGTTCATCTTTCTCTTGACAAATGGACAGGTATTACTGAGGTCTTTCGTTTTTTATCAATTCACCATTAAATCTGGTATCATTGATGTAGCTGCATTACTAGATATTCTGTCAATGATCTTTTCTTAGCTGACTCTAAGATCATCAGCATTTCGTTGGTGTTTGTGCATTGAATATGAAGCTTACTTACTATTTCATGGAATTGTGGCAGGCACTGGCTTCCAATCCAAGAGTACCTACTTGTTTGGGCACTTCAGTATGCAGATAAAGATGGTTCCTGGTGACTCTACAGGCATTGTGACTACCTTTTATGTGAGAAATATGCTTATGTGTCATATCTTTGTTAATTGTTTGTTGTCTTCATCAGTTGCATGTCATCCTCAACTTTTCCTGGGTTGCAAAGAAATCATAGAAGCTCTTGTTGATTTACATTTTTCCATCTTCCTAATAGTAGTGTACTATGCTTGTTTTAATAGCTATCCTCCCAAAACTCTGAGCATGATGAAATAGACTTTGAGTTCTTAGGCAATAGGTCTAGACAGCCTTATATTCTCCAAACTAATGTCTTCAGTGGAGGAAAGGGGAATAGAGAGCAGCGTATATACCTCTGGTTCGACCCCACAACAGATTATCATTCCTACACTGTGCTCTGGAATATGCATCAGATTGTGTAAGTGAACTGAATAGTGGGTTTTAAGAATTATACAGATTTTGTACTAGTTAATCTACATTCTTAATTAACACTGTATTTGGATTTCAGATTCTTTGTGGACGATGTCCCCATCAGAGTTTTCAAGAATAGTAGGGACTTAGGAGTGAGGTATCCATTCAACCATCCAATGAAAATATACTCAAGCCTGTGGAATGTTGATGACCGGGCTACAAGGGGTGGGCTAGAGAAGACAGATTGGAGCAAGGTACCCTTCGTTGCATCATACAAGGGATTCCACGTGGATGGGTGCGAAGCCTCTGTGTCAAACTCGGCCGATCCAACTCTTGGTCGTCGATGGTGGGATCAAAAATCCTTCAATGACCTTGATGGAATGCAATGGAGAAAACTGAAAGGGGTTCGTGACAGGTACACCATTTACAACTACTGCGTTGACAAAGGGAGGTATCCTACAATGCCTCCAGAGTGTACCAGAGACCGTGACATCTAATGGCAAAGTCTTATATATAACATATATTTATGTATCTTATGTAATCTGTTCTTATTAGGTATGCTTTGTTATTCATGTCATCGTTGTTGTTTTGCAGTAACAGAATAACTAGTCCTTGGGTATGTTTCCACATATGTATAGCTAGACATAGCTTATCCATATAATTCAAATATTTATTCTTTTATGTTCCATAAGCTCTTTTGAGTGATATTGTGCATTACAAATTTTGCTCTTTTAAAACTAGTAAGACTTCTGGTTAACTATAGATTGAATGCTTAATAGAGTAATAATATTTTTCTCTCAGAGTTTGGAAGATATTTGTGGGTCTGGTAAACCTGAATACAATTTTCTATACGAAATCGTCTGCAAAGAAGTTGCAGAAGGAACGAAAAAGAAGCCATTGAGCTGCACAAAAGCCATCCTGTGGCTAACAAGGTGCAAGATCAGTATTTTCTAATGTATATTTGTTTCAAGAAAATTTAGAAAGATTATAAACATCTGAATTCTTGTTGTATTTGGGTAATTTGAATGGGATTTAAAGGGCCATGGATTTTACAGTTGTACTACTTCGAGATCTTTTGGAGCAGCCGGAGTGGAGTATGAGGTAGACTGTTGAACACGCATATAATATCACATTAAAGAGATGGCATGGTTGGATTTCTGCAACAACCTTCAATGTGAGCTTACTACAATGTTCTTTCTATTTTTCTAGATTTTACCAAAGTTAAAGATATCACTATGTTGTATATTGATCCGAAAATTTATATATAGCAGGTAGGTTTGAAATTGATTCCTAAAAGGGAGAAGTTCATTGAGCTGTTAGGAGACCTGAATGATGATATTGTGAAATCCATGTCAGCTTTGCCTCCTCATCTACAGGAAATTCACAAGTTTCTGGTAAGTTCAGGATTTAAAATAAATTGTAATGTTTGTAGTAGAATATAGTTATGTAGAAATTAACTTGATTTGATCTTTCAGAATGAAGAGAAAAGCTAGATGTTTCATAGATTGAATTGGACGAAACTACAGTTTTGTGCGTATTTGTTGTGCAGCAAAGCCTCCGTTTGGACATGATGAAATTTTCATAAGTTCTCTGAAGGTGCTCTTCACTCCCCAGTTTGTTCAGGATTGAAACTATTAGGTAAGAGATTTGAGTCTGAGTTCTGCATCTTCTAAACAACACTATGTATACTGTGTATAGATTTTGTAGGTTGATTTAAGAAGGCATTTCCATCTAATATATATGTTGTTTCACATTCCTGTGGAGATGTAATTCTCTGTGACTTTATTTCATTAGGTAATAAGAGTAGCTCCCATTGCCAGATACCGTGTAAAGATCTTGGTAGCTGGAATAAATAGGAAAATTAGAAATCTTGGTAGTTGGAATAAACAGGAAAATTCAATAATGTTGACTTTCAATTCCAAATTAATACATTTTTCCTTTTTTATTCATTTGAACAAACTTTAAATTTCTATGTTTTCTTTCTGAAATTGCTTTGAGAAACATACCCATTAATATACTCTTTTCCTTTTTTTATTCATTTCTCTATGAAGTTGAAGTTGCTTTGGAAAACATACCCAAAGGTAAAAACATGGAATTCCCTCAACTTTTTGTTAGATTCCAGGGGTATCTATTTGCCAAGTTTATCTTTCTTTTCATTTTGTTTAAGCTAGTTTGAGTAATATTCCCATAGGTTGAAAGCTGCACTGCAGAACAAGAATTTCTTTTGGCTTAAATGCCAAATTTGAAGGGCATATATTCTCTCAAGTTTGTTTGAGACTTGCTTTTTGACGAACCCTTTGGTTGTTCGAGACTTGCTTTTTTGCTTCATCCCTTTTTTACAAACAATTTGTTTTTTTGCTTCATCATTTTTTGACAAACCATTTGGGTAGTGTAGACAATAGTGAGAATGGGAGCTTAATAAATTGCTTAATACTCTATCACATTGGTGTCACCTTTAAGCACCAACCCAACTTCTGCATTAAAAAAAACTTGAAACTTTCAGATAACTCCTGATCCTGACTCTGTCAGATTAACCTGACCACCTGTTACTTGTAATTTAAACTGCTTAATACTATCACATTGGTGAAATTTATCTTTAAGCATCAACCCAACTTGTCACTTGTGCATTAAAAAAAACTTAAAATTTTCAGATTTACCAAAAATAATAAAATTGTTGAGCTTCTAAATGTCTAAATAAGGCCTAATCCTGACACTTTCAGACTAACCTGACCACCTGTTACCCGTAATTGCTAATATTTGGTTGTTAGTTTCTACTTAGTATTGCTGGAAGTGATAACAATCAGGTGGGTGTATTTAGGTTAGACCAGAGATTTTGGTTTGGTGTAGTGATGGGAGTATGATTATAAATTCTAGGGCCTGCACAAGCAGTGGATCATGTGCTTCAACCACTCAATTTGTTGCAATACTAAGACCCTATATCACCCAGTTTGTGTTCGTGTTTGATAAGGAAATTTGAAAGAATCGCCACTGGAAATAAATATGATAAAATTTGTCATTAAATTAAGCAAAGATAGTGAAGCAAACTTTGTTATAACATCCATCCAGAAAAGATATAACAACATCATTTATTTTCTAGGAAATGAATCTTAATAAATATTGTGTAAATGATATAAAGGAACATGATCTTAAATTTTCCATCAAATTTGAAATTCACCTATGCTTTAGGTTCCACGAATTTAATTTTTTCGTAAAAATTGGACAAATGCGGTGACTAAGCTATTAACCTTGCCAAGTCTTATCAAGTTGTGAATCCTTCTCAAAGAGAGGACTAATTTTGAAAATGTGGTGCATGGCTGTCAGCTCTTCACAATCAGGTATTGGGTTAAGACCTCCAACGAGCACAACCCTTCATTTAGTTGCCATAATGAAGTTTGGAATCCTGAACAGACTGCTGGGCATATGAATATGGCATCAACTCACCATGCCCCTTATCCCAGAAACTGTAATAAGACAGATGGTGCAAGCATTATCCAGAGTGATTGCCCTTGTAAGTGGATTGTAGGCCACTATTAAATCCCACGGCGGCATTGGGAACTTCCAAGCTGGAATGCTGCAGTGTCAGAAGGAATTTCCAGTAAGCAGTGAAATGCTTAGAGATTAGAAATGACACCAATGGAGAAAACCCTCTTCCCTTAGATCATTAGATATCATGTTGGGCTATATGGTCTGGTTATGTAGTGAAATATCAAGAGTGATACATTTCACAACGTTCAAGATAAAGTGGTCTTGTTTCATAGACCTCAAACTACTCTTGTTTTTAGCGGCTAGGGTTTTCCAAGCCTAGTTCTTGTAAATGTGTAAATCTCTATCATGTTAATAATAAATTAACTTCAAAGGTAAAAGTATATATTTATAGGATATGGTTATTCAAATTGATTGTTAAAAAGAAAGAAGGAAGCAAAAGAATGGCTCCAAAATTTTCAATCTACATCATAACTTGCATATGTGAAAGAGGTCATTTCATCATAGGTAAGATGGGATAGGTTTGACTACTAATCGATCCATCAATTGTATCTTTGCAAGGGAGTCAGTTAAGGATTTCTGTTTAAAGGTAAGTCGTGTAACTTGTGCAGAACTGAACTAAATTATGACATTCAAGTAAATTGCAGAGACTCGCTTTATACTAGCATGGCATAAAAATTGTTTTACTGAAATATATGATGCTTCAGCCAGTGCAAAATGGCCTTTAGGCATTTGGGTGTATTTCTCCTTCCAAAATTGAATTCTATTATTATTTCATTTTTGTTTTCTCGTGAAGGTAGATTATTTGTTTGATGAGATAAGTTACTTCATATTTTGTTTATTACGGATTAAATTCTCTGTTTTTGGTGTAGGCAACTTGTTTTCTCTGGGGCTGTTCTTGTCCACAATGTAATTTTCCACTTCTGATATCTACTTCACCTATAATAGCAACCACCCATTTCAGGGTCACTGTCCATAGACTTTTATATAAAGCTAAGTGTCATTATGATTACTACTTTTAACATGGTACACTGTAGGAAGTGACCCCAAATCTCTCGTTGACATTTCTTTTGTTCTTCTGATCTTAATCTTTCAAATCAATATTAATACATATGTGGCTATTGTCATTTGCAGCCCTACATTCAGCATAATAACAAGAAATAAGTCTACCAAGCAACTTTCAAGCCTCCCTTATATTTTTGCACTCATGAATTGCTTGATTTGCACATGGTATGGCCTTCCTTTTGTATCAAAAAACAATATACTGGTGAGCACTGTTAATGGGACGGGAGTCATTTTTCAGCTATTCTACATCTCGCTCTTTATTGCGCATTCCCAAAAAGAAGCACGGGTATATCTATCAGTTCTTGTTTTGTGGAAAGTTTATTTTATATTTGCTTGAACATATTTGTATATTCCTGTAGCTTGATATGCTGGCTAATTAATTGTATTTTAGACTTTAGTACCCTAGTGTAAGTCTACGATACTAAAATTATGCTTATATACTCTTAATATATCTGGGACATACATTGCCCACATAGACACACATGAACAACATATAAAGATGGTTGGATTTATACTGAGAAATTCATGTACAACATGAACTGTATTTGATAGGCTCTGCTGATGTTCATGGTTTGATAATTGTGGTGGCAAGAATGCAAATTCTCTCATTAAAAAATATATTTTTGAGAAAATGGTCAGTATAATTGATTTTTTCCTTTTTCAAATGGTAGGTTAAAATGGTAGCAATGCTTTTGTTGGTTATGGTAATATTTACCTCAATAGTGTTGGTGACGAATGAGTTTATGAAGCAACCACTACGAAATATGTTCGTTGGATTTCTTAGTGTATTCTCCCTCATTAGCATGTTTGCATCGCCTTTATCTATCATTGTACGAGCCTCTCAGTATAAGACAATCATTACCTTTTATCGTCTCTAAAATATTTGTCTTGCATTTCTTGTCTCTGAATTATTTCAGCGTAAATTTCTACAAAGGAAATCTACCTTAATGTACCAGTATGTAGAATGTGATTTTAAACAATTACAGTGAGAAGGTCATTTTGCTTAGTGCCACCCTGACTAACTGTTAAGTTAAGGTGAATTTAAGAAACAGTGATGAGATTAATCACCAAGGCAAAGTAGGGCTAAAGTATTAGGAAATTGAATATAAATATGTGATATCCCCACAACTAACCTTAGTAGTATTACTATTTTGTGGATAGCAGGCCTTGGGAATTTGGGAGCTACATAAAATCAATGGATGGGAGCAAGTCCTATTTTGAAAATGATTTCTGCTACTTAGTGATGATTCCTAGAATATGTTGTAACAAAGCATAGACTTTTCCTTTGATTTGCAGAAGCTGGTAATTGAAACAAGCATCATGGAATATATGCCATTTAATCTCTCTCTTTCCACCCTTTTAATGAGTGTATCCTTCTTCACATATGGATTTCTTGGTCAAGATCTTTTTGTTTATGTAAGTATATGATCCCATTCTTTCATTGTATTATATGCTAGAACTATTCCCCCATTAGAATGTAGGTTTCCTGCACCTCATCCTTTTCAATGCTCATTAGAATGTAGGTATGAGCCGCTTTTATCCACAAACGCCATCTCAACCTATCATTTTGCATTTTGGGCTACTAATGAGCAGCTCTAATGATTCTATGAGTGGCACCATGGCTATTACCGTGCTCGTAAGGGGAAAAACTCTGTATGTTGCGAATGTAGGGGACTGTAGGGCTATTATTGTGCAGAGAACAAGGGGATATAATGAAGCCGAAGCCTTGGTTCTTTCCTGTAATTAAACCCCTTTCAGCGATGATGAATAGAAGCAATGCAATCATAGGGTCATGACATTTGTTCTGTTAGTACACTGTGCATCTGGTAATTTCTCCTTGATTCTTTATTGATAACTTTAGTGTTTACCTCTGGCCTAGGTGGAGCTTTTATCTAGCAATCATGATCTTGGCACAACAGATTCTTTTTGCAGAGCCTTTTGAATATTTATGTTAGTAGACTCCAGTAGCTTTTGATTATTTGGGTGTTTTTTCACAAATTTTCCTTCGTTTGTTGTCATTTGGTTGTTTATAGAGTCCAATTGTTGATGATTATTTGAATATTATTGTCACAATTTCTCATAGGCTGTCATTTGGATGCTTGTACTTTGGGGGTATGAATGTGTATCATTCGGTGCATTTTGTGAACAGAGAAATAGAGAAGGTTAATTGCATTTCTCTCCTAATTCAAAACATTTTCCTAGCTTGGTAGATTGTCTTGTAATCCTCAGCTTGATTTATATTAGTGTTGGCATGAAATAAATTCAGATAATGGTGAGTCTGGAGGTCCATAGCCTTACCGTTACCCTCCTGTACAACCAACATTTGCACAGGGCACAGATACATAAATCATAAGGTCTTTTCATATATGTGATCAATATGGGAGAAGATTCATAGGTGACAAAGAGTTGCAGAGGGCTCTGTCTTCGTCCAACCAGTCATTCCTCGTTAGGACTGTGCATCTCCTCATGAAAATTGGTAACCCATCTTACTTAATTTTCATTTTATAGAGAGGAATTTATATTTAACTAAGTTGTTGGTTCGATCTTACTGTTAGTTATGCTACATTCACCTATGCTTACTGATTATGAGGAACCCTTTGGGAAATCATGATTATTGGCACCTTTATCTTCATGATCTAGACTTCCAATTTTTTTTTCATGTGGGTTTTGAATCTGTTGTCTCTGAGATCCAACAATGCGCCAGTCTCGCCCATTTCAAGCGAACCAATGCATTGATATTCCGTAAGCAAAACATCCCAACTCTTCACTAGCATTATCAATGCTTGCTATGATGGCTTGTCTTACAACCATATTCTTGGAATCGTATGTGTTGAACCAATTTTCAATTTCTCTAAAAACATGGACGTGCTCCCATTTGTTTCAAATTTTACTCTAAATTCAGATGCATTTGTTTTAGAATGCAAACTAAAGCTTCTTACATAAATTGGTCTAGATTATAGATCATCTATAATAAACTTATGTTGTTTCTAGGGATATCTGATTATTGATGACAAATAGAGATTGGATCTTCATGTTTATGTTTGGTAATGGGGGATGTTCACTTTTACGTCATTAACTAGAAGTTGATTGAAGTGAGTACAAGGTGTACACATCCTAAAAGAGTGAACAACCCATGTTGAATTGTTTTTATAAATTGCCTCATTTGCTGATCAATTGGGTACAACAAAAGTGTGGTGGTGTCTCTTCATGGTGGCTAAGAGATAGGAAGAGAGAGGCTTGCTATCGCTCAACAGAATCCCTCCCCTGATATGAGCCACGATATGAGGTCAGTATTCTTTTCCTACTGTTGGTGTTATGAGGTTTAGCTTATCTATTCATATCTTTCTTCAAGAAGCAACACATATTATCTGTAGGTGTTAAACCCCAAGATAAGTTGCCTCATAATGAGTTCTCTGAATATTTTGGGCCATATTATACCCTTTTGCTGCATGCAAATGCTGCATCCCAAACAGTCAAAACTTCTACAACCAGAGGGCCTCTTTAGTTTTTCTTCAACAGTGCTGCTTTTCTTTACCTTCTTTTTCTTCACTTCAATCCATTTCACCTGCATCAAGAACTAGCCATTGGCAATTTTATCATCCTACAAACTTGTTGGATGTTCTTTAGCTTCCAGTTCCAGAGGACGAGTTGCCAGACTGCCAAGTATTGTCCTTTGTGGGAGTTTCTTGTGCAATCCCATTATCTATACGAGGACTTAGACAGTTCCTAGAAACTCCAATGTTTGTCCATTGGACCATTTGTCATCAAGAGGCCTTCTGTGTCCTATTCTGAATATTTATTCAAAGTTTAGAGGTGGTGTTACTGGTTAGGGTTGATGCCATTGCCATTATAGTCTTGTTGCAGTTCATACTCCACACTAGTGTTTTGAATCATCCAATATCAACAAATTGTTGGATTTCTTGCATCAAATCATGGTCTGGTGCCCTGTAATCTTCCTTTCCAAAATGTCTTTACAAAGCCATGTTGTCCACTTTACTAGCACTGTAATGCATGTTTTTTAGGTCAATGGTTAAAGGGTTTGATCTTTTCCTTCTTTAATCCAAACACAACACATTCTATTGCTTTGATTTGATCATTTTACTTCAGTGCCCCCAATATTCAGCCATTAGGGTTAGGAAAATAGTAGAAGGAATATCCATTAAGAGTATTTTAATTTTAACAAATGTTTCTTATTACTGCTTTTTAAGAGGTGTTTTGGGCTTTATGAGTTTGCTTTGATGGTAAAGGGATTCTCTTACATAAATTGAAAAAAACTCAATACTTTTGCTTGTTGTCTATTTATTTCATTTCAGTATTGGGTTTTCACATGAGCTTGTATTGTCTAATCATATTGGAGAATTGTTTGATTGATTGGTTGTAAACTCTAACTTGATTGGTTTTCACATGAGCTTGTACATATCATGGAATGCAGAATCCCTATTGTTCTTGTAAATTTTTTGCATTACTTTTTTTCCTATTGGAGAATTGTTTGATTGACTGGTTGTAAGCTCTAACTTGATCCTCAAAAAAATTATGCATACTATCTGAAGTAGCTAGCTCCATTAATGTGTTTTTTTTCATTGCCAAGGCAAAGGAGGATGTTCTTGTCACCAAGAATATGGCTGCAAGAGAAAGTGTTTATGGAGAGAAAAGGATTAGCGGTTAGGTATGTCGTACAATGGTTTAACTCTTGTAACCTTGTAATTTGATAGACTTACAACCTTCAATTTTTTTTCTTTCTCTATTAAAATATGGTATGTGTTTTAAGTTACATCTCAGGTCATCATGTATGTATCTTTCCATATTTTCAAAGTGCAATAGATGCATTCTCTTATTTTGTAATATCTAGAGTTATTTTTCAAACTATCTATTGACTAGTATTTTATGCCCTTGGAATCCATATTGAAGAACTGGCCTCATTATGTAGATCAATAATTGATCTCTTAGGGAGGAAACGATCATTGTTATATATTCGATAACTTCACAACAAACACTTGTTCTGCTACAAAGGTTCTGTGGAATAGCTGGCTTTCCAGGAACTCAAATTTGGAGCTTAATTAAGTATCTGGGAACTTACCTTTCATTAAAATAGTCCAAAGCAATACACCGGGTTCATGCCATCCAGAATATTAAGTCTAATATTAGGATGGGGGAGTGAGTTGGTTAAATCCATCTTGTTGTCTCAAACAATTCTATTTTCTCATCTCTTTTTGTATTTCAGTGCTCAACCATATTAGTTCCAATCAATATCAAGAATCAGATAAGCAAATAAATAAAAAACTCTTAATGGCAAGGAGGTAGTAAGTTCAATGATTAAAAATTTCACTTGGTAAAATGGGATACAATAAAGGGTTTACTATACAATGGGGGACTTGACGTAAACGATGTAAGGCTAATGAACATAGCCTTGGTATGAGTTTTTTAATGTTTTTTATGTGGTCTGGATCTTTTTATGTAGTAAAGTCTTCAAATATATATTTTTATTGTATTTAGATATCCTGTGATTGTAGTTGTAGTTCCAATTGAGCAAGCTCATTGTTACTTTTCCTTTAAATGCAAAGGTTAAAGTTGGCATGTGGCTCCTTACTTTCTCTTTTAGGCTGTTACTTAATGGTGTCCTAAAGAAATGAAACATGAATTAGAAACTGTCTAATATCACTGTTTAATTTATTCAAATCCAAAAGGGGATACATGGAGGATGGACCATGAAATTGATACTTCTCAGCAGATGCAAAAAGAAGGAAAATATGTTGTTTCAGTTGTAGCAACTGTCCTCTCTGATATTTGTGGACCAGGTGAATGGATGCCAATCTCAAAACTTCATTATGAGGTAAACCTTCTTTCTCCCACATATAAGTCTTTGATGAAGCCTGTTGTTTTGTAGTATTTTATTTTATTTTTATGTGAGGCAAGGACACCCTCTAGCTTGTTAAAAATGGAAGTGTGTTGGAGATGACACTGTAGAGGGAATGAGATACATATGCACCCAAACAATGGATAGCAGCATTATAAAGGGTTAAAAACAACTCTTATAATGACCAAGATGAATGCTCAAACATTGAAATGGCATCAGTGCTGTTTGGAACCAATTCTATGTGTGCTTAAACTGACTGGTAAACAACTTAAAATAGTAGGAATGTTGCTGAAACTCAGATGTTTGAATAATCTGAATCCACATATATTTTGGAGGAAGCAATCCCAAGGAAAACCCTATGAGGTTGAGATGATACAACGGTTAAATATTTCTTGAATATCATGCCACTGTCAAGCATAGTTTCTTGTGACTCCAATTTTGTCTACGTGTAAATGCAGTTTACAAGGTATAATGAATTAGTATTCACCAAAAAATGAATTTTTAGACTTGCTCTCCATGTAGAATGCCTAGATTTCATCCCTGTAGAATTCTTAGAGTTAGGAAAATTATGAATTGTTAGATTCCCTCTGCATGTAGAGTGGTTAGATTTCATCTCTGTATAATTCTTAGATTTCCTCTTGTTGTCTATTTATTTCATTTCAGTATTTTGTTTTCACATGAGCTTGTACTCTCTAATTTGATGTCTAAATGATGGACATATCATGGAATGCAGAATCCCTATTGTTCTTGTAAATTTTTTGCATTCCTTTTTTTCGTATTGGAGAATTGTTTGATTGATTGGTTGTAAACTCTAACTCGATCCTGAAAAACAATTATGCATACTATCTGAAGTAGCTAGCTTCATTAATGTGTTTTTATGTGGTATGAGTTTTTTAATGTATTTTTTATGTGGTCTGGATCTTTTTATGTAGTAAAGTATTCAAATTCCAACTTCGACTCTTGGATAATTGAATGTTAGTCTATTCTCTATTAGGCATATTTTTTTACACAAATAGTTAGCTCCTATGGCTCTTGGGAGGAGGCTCATAGCTACAGTATTTTTTCTCTTCAATTGCTAACAGGTTTTGGAGTGGGAGTCATCTCATTTATTGTAAGTTGATACCTTCCTTTGAAACAATCCAAATTATTGAAGGTTATTAATTTTTGGTCTCTGCATGTATATGGGAGGGAGGGATGGGTGTTATGTCTCTATGTATGTATCATGCACATATTTATGCTTTTGTCAAGTCAAAATGATCGGTATGATAGGAATCTTATAGACAAGGTGTGACATAATCACTTTAGGTACCGATATACATCGCTGAAATAGCTCCCAAGCACTTCTGAGGAATCCTTGGCACAGTCACACGTGAGATATTGAATAGCAAGACTAATTCATTATATGAAGAATAATTGAAACAAAATTGTGAATCTCATTACTAACTAATTGTTGCCTTTTTAAAACAGTTCACCGTCACAATTGGTATTATGCTGGCATATTCATGTGGGCTATTCCTTGACTGGAGGCCTTTGGAAATCACTGGTATGTAGGCTTAGTAAGTATAATTTTGCAGAGTCGGTTCATTTTCCTATCTTTAGATTCTTTTGAGAAATCACCATTCATATTGTTACCCAAAGTGTAGGTATTTCCCCTTGCACCTTCTTGATGCTTGGACTCTTTTTCATCCCAGAATCTCCAAGATGGCTGGTGAGTTTTATATGAGTTAGTTTTCTTCACCAAAGTCATCTGAAGTTCTCTAACATGTCAGTATTCAATGTGACAAGCTTAATGAACACTTGATTTGGGAAGTCCTTGTTTATAATGCTATAGGCCAAGACTGGAAATCAAGAGTTTGAAGTTTCATTGCAAACTCTCTGTGGTCGTGATACTGATATCTCGTGTGAAGTAGTTGAAGTCAAGGTTATAAAAAGATTTTGCTATAGCATCTGTATTCTATATTCTCATTCAGTTCTAGTTTCTTGGACATATGCAAAAAGAACTTTGCATGGTGATTTGGATCTATGAAATTGTGCTTTTTGTTGAAAGTGTGTGACTTTTAATAGTAGATGTGCTTTTTGAATCTGCAATATCCTGATATAGGTGGAATGAAATGCAATAAGATACCTTGGCTCAATCATGTCTTATCTGCATCTTAGACCAGGTTTCATCTTACAAGTCTCATTTTTCACAGAGTTTTGCTTGCTTGAAATAAGAAAATCTATCCTTCTCATCAGCAATGCTTTTCATATTGCATTAGCCTAGTTGCTTATTTTTACTACATTCATTGTCTTCTCAATTAAACTTCTACATGTTCTGATGAGTAAAATTATAATTCCTTTAGGTGAAGAATAAATTATCTGGATCATTTGGAGCCTCTGGCCTTTTGAGTATTGAGGCCAGAAGAAAATTGATACTTTTATTTTGGTTTTGCAGATATTAGAGGCTAGGGCATTGTTTTCAGAGGAGTCAAAGAAAATAAACAAGGCCAGATCAACCAATGTTGGAGGAAGCTTGGGTAGTCCAGAAAGGAACATTCTCTTGATTCCACCAAGAGCAAAAGTTTGAGCATTTTTCACCAGTTACAGACAGCAACAAAAAGGTGGATTCTTTCAATCCTGTATCTCTAGAAACAGTTTGCCAATAACTCTGAAGATGATTATCATATTTCTAGGCAAAATGATTTGTATAATCACACAACATCTACTGAGGATGTGGAGCATAATGATGAGGATGCAGATGTAGATAATTGCCTGCAGGCACAACCAGGTAAAAGTGATGCATCTGTACATTCTGCAACAGGGTTGTCTAATGAGGAGGATATTTCATTTTGTGATTTGGAAGATGAGGATGATACACTAGTGCAATCGGATTCAGCGAATAATGGGTTCACCTCAATACAAGTTCCAATCAATTAGCAGATAATTATAATCAGTTGAAATGCAGACAAGCTGGAACGATAAACAATACAGCTCCTTATTAAAAAATGCAAATGATAACACTCCAAAGGTTTTAAGGTTCACTTTGCACAGTTTCTCAAAACCTGATGGACCGAAGGAAATCCTGACTCTTGGAAGCGATGATGCTTGCAAGGGTAAACGAATACCTGTGGTTTTGGCTAGAGATGTAATTATTGATAAATACTTTGTTTGCAATTGTTTTAATCATCTATTGATGGATTGGATGATAATGAATCGTGGCTGGCAGCTCATTGTATCATCTAAAACAGCATCATGGGTACTGATATTGTCTTTAATTGTGTCAATTGATGTATGATGGATTGATAGTGGTTAGTTTGGCTACTTATCATATAGTGTCAAGAGTGTTCACCAATACTATGTTATTACCTTGAATTATCAAATGTATATTTATATTGAAATATTTGCTTTTACTCTTCTTGATGTTCTTTTCTGTATTTATGAAGCGCAGGAAATGTCTTCAAATTTGTACCATTTTTGCCAAACCATACAGTGCTATCATGTCTACTCCTTGAACATGACTTTTGTTAATGTGAGAAGTTAGAACTATATAAACCGTCGTCAAATGTTTGTTTCCCAAGCTACTTTGACAACCTATGCTTGCACAATTATGAACTTTGGAACCACATGGACAGCAAGTAATTCCAGATTATGACTACACATTGGCTTCTTTTCTTCATCAGATATATTTCTCCTGTGCAATGGCATGTTCACTGTATAATGTGATGTTAAACTGTTAATTTTCTAATTTTTCAATACATTGAAGTGCTCCATTTTTTTTGGTATTACTTGCAATCTCCCACTACCTCTCTTTATTGTTACATTTTTTTTCATCGCTTACCCACTAACAACTACCTTATCCGCGTATTATTACACCTTCCTTGGGGCAATTGCTAGTGATAACATATCACAAAGATAAGGAAAAAATCAATTAAAAAATTTAGGAGAAAAAAACGGACTTTACAGCAATGTATAAAAGTCATTATAGACAGGCTTGGATAAAATCAGTTTATACATTATAGTGAGATTGAAATAACCACAACAAGCATAAGCAACGTGTTAAAACACTGCAGAAAGGTCAAACACAAGCAACGTGTTAAAACACTGCAGAAAGGTCAAACACGGTGCTTATGCAACGTGTTGAAACACTGCAGTAAAGTCAAAGGATTCGAACACTGTGCTTCCTATGTAAAGAGTACAATGCAGGGGAGACTGAAATAGCAAATAGCGTGACTATTCGAGTCAGCCCATGAGAGTATGAAATCACCAGCAGGGTTGGAATTTCAAATGACGGACACCCGTCAAAATTGTCGGTAACAAACAAAATCTCAAACGTTTTCTGTATTCTAAACCAGATTTTGACGGTCTCAACAAAATCTTCGAAATTGCCCCATAACAGGCATTTACCCGTCAAATTCCATCCCTGATCACCAGTGACGTAAAGAATAAAGGCGAATGAAACGAGGTGAACGAGAGTTTAAATGAAGCATCTAATTAATAATTAATGTTTTCCTCGGCCGTCTATCCAAGCTAAGCTTCATGTGTGTTCAGTTAAAAAGACTTATTTTTATATATATATAATTTAATTCAATTTATATATATGATATTCTGTTAGATATTTGAAGTCCTTACATTATCACTCTCCATTTCTTAAATCCCAAAACAGTTTCAAATAAAAAACTCCCTTCGTTTACAACTCATACAACATAATATATACCTTCATACACATCATAAGGATATTTACAAAGGATATATACCTTAATATACATCATAAGGATATTTAAGATATATAGCATTTAAGTGATTAGTTATTATAATCAACTAAATTGTCATGAAAAATATATTGTAAGGGTATTTATTAAGATATATAGCATTTAAGTGATTTATATATATAATCGACTAAATGTTTTTTAAAATATGATAATAGTGGTGGCTATTAATATTTAAAGAGGCTAATAACTTTATTTTTAAGATATGATAATAGTGGTGGCCCTTAATATTTAATGAGACTAATAACTTTATAAATGCTAAGAATGGCTAGAACAAATTCTTATATTACTATAATTTTGATAAATTGAAAAATTATAAAAAATAATGTTATAATAAATATTTTGACATTGTAATTTATTATTTAGATTTCATGAAAACAGATTGTCATTTCTAAAATATCTTGGTTTTTTTTTCAAAATCTACCTTTATATGTATTATGAGGATATTTATTAAGATATACATTGTAAAGTGAACTCATGTCTATATAGTGTTCACTAAATTTTCATTAAATTTGGTGTATGATGGTGGTGGTGGTTATTAACATTTTCTGAGACTAACTTTGTCTTATTGGACTTTCAAAAATGTAAGAAACATTGAATTCTTTAAAATTTTAGGAAGATTAGTATTATAGCAAATGTTTTTGAATTTGTGATTTAATATGGGTGTAAGTATATAAGAGAATTAACAATGTTGATTTTTTCTTTAAACTAATTAAACAAAGATATACTTTTGGTATTCTAAATAAAGTTGATAACTTCTTTATAATGTTTAATTTTGTTTGTAATACTATATCTTTTCCTTAAATTTACATATAATAATACTTTTAGTATTATTATTATTTTTTAAAATCATTTTTTTGTAAGCCCCTAAATCACTTAGTTAATAATTAACATTTTCATGTCAAGTGTGCAAAAAGTCTAAAATCCAGTTTAGAATAAGCTAGAATCATAATCTATGAGACCTTAAATTAGAAAATGATTTTAAACCCAATTTTAGTTTAATTTAGAGAGAAAATGGCTTTGGTTATCGGATTGGTGCAAATGGTTGGGTCGGTAGGTTATTCTTAGCTAGTAGGGCGTTGGTAAGTTACGAGGTTCACCCAAATTAAAACACCTGTACTTAACGTGTGAAAGTACATTTTGGAAAAATGATGGGATGTGGTCGGCGCAACCCGCCCATACGGAATCTTTACAGAGCCTATCGGTCAAAACATTCATCGAACAAATAAATCGAGGCAAGTGAAACTTCGTCAATGCCATGCCTTGTCTCGTGGTCACATTTGCCTTTGGGAAATAACAAGGACACTGAATATATAAAACCCTTTTCCTCTCAATTGAAGTGTCTGAATATATAAATCCCTTCATTTCATGTTGCTCCCAATATTTCCAGTGTGGCCTTTCTGTAGTTTAAGTACAAAGCTGCTTATAATTCGTTCTGTTCATAATATATAACAAAGTTGTCTTCTCAAGATATCACACTATGATTGTCAACTCTCGCCATGGCGTTTGCCACTTGATACACTATCCACCTCCTTCAGCATCTGCCCCCACAGTAGCAGTCTTCCAGAAAATGTTTAACCGCAATTCAATTTCTTGTAAGAAAAGAGCAGCTGTAACTGTTACAGTTGCAGCACTTTCCTTGGAGAGACGACGCGGAAAGAAATCGGTTTTGCAAAGCTCCACGACAGAGTTGAATCGGCATGGTTTATACTCAGATCGACCTACGACAGAATTGGAGACAATAGATCGTCACAAGAATAAGAAGAATGGTGATGATCATGTACTGCTAGCAGATATGTGGAAAGAAATGCAAGGATCCCACCATTGGAATGGATTGTTGGATCCAATGCATCCTCTTCTCCTGTCAGAAATTATCAGATACGGAGTATTCGTACGAGCCTGTTATGAAGCTTTTGATTGTGAGCATGGCTCTAAGTTTCATGGGAGCTGCAAATATGGTCGGAAGAGCCTTTTTGGTGAGCTGGGGATGGAGAATTGTGGTTATGAGGTTACAAAATACATTTACGCCACGCCGGATTTAAATGTTCCCAATATCTTAAAAGGTGTGTTGGAAGTTGGAGACGGATCTAACTGGATTGGTTACGTTGCAGTGTCAAACGATGAGGCGGAGATTAAGCGTCTTGGACGTCGGGACATTGTGGTGGCAATGAGAGGCACTGGGACATTCTTGGAATGGCTCTCTAATTTTATGCATACACTAACTCCTGCTCGTTTTAATCCACTAGATCCTCGTGAGGATGTGAAGGTGGAGATGGGTTTTTTGGGTCTCTACACTTCCCATGATTCAACTTGCAGGTTTAACCATGGAAGCGCCAGAGAGCAGCTTCTGGGTGAAATTGCGAGACTTGTAGAAAAATACAAGGGAGAGGAGCTTAGCATAACAATAACTGGACACAGCATGGGCAGTGCGTTGGCTATGCTCTGTGCTTACGATATCGCGGAGCTCGAACTAAACCGTCCCCGCTCTGAACCTTGCTCCAGAATACCAATAACGGTATATTCATTTGCAGGTCCCCGAGTGGGAAATGGCGCATTCAAAGATCGCTGTGATGAGCTTGGCATCAAAATTCTGCGAGTCGTGAACGTTCACGACGTGGTGACAAAGGTGCCGGGTGTAATATTCAATGAGAATTTCCGGTTATTGGAAAACCTCATGAACAGAAATCCTGCATGGACATATTCTCATGTGGGTGTTGAGCTAGCTATCGATCACAAATTACAGCCCCGATTATTCAAAGGAAAAACTGATAACCCATCCTGCATTCACGACCTCGCAATATATTTGCAGGTTTTGACATGCTGCAAACCACCACAATGACTAAAACCTGCATCGGCATAACCACAATTACCCCTAAGTGTAAGTCTAATTCCGGTACTTCCTTATAAATAAGGCAGTAACGTAGTTTCTTTGAGAAGCGTATAATGGTCGCTCCCTAAAACTTGATGCAGCTCTCCTAAATGGAGAATCCGAAAACTGTGGAGTGAATAACAAATATATACAGTTAGGCTGTTTTAAGCCTTGTGCACATACTGCAGTATGGAATTGTATAACTAACCCTTAGATTGCGCTGAAATCTGGCAATCTCTAAATTGTTAAAACCATCTACTGCAGTGTGGAATTGTATAACTAACCCTTAGATTGCGCTGAAATCTGGCCATCTCTAAATTGTTAAAATCATCTACTCCTAGGTGGATTCAGAGACCTAATTATGGATTCAGAGACCTAATTATGTTGATGTTGATAGGCATTTAAATATTATGTTGAAATCTGTCAATTTCTAAATGGTTAAAATCTTCTTCAGAGATTTAATTAAGTTGATAGGTATTTAAATATTATCTCAGATTTTGAATGGTTAAAATCTTCTTCAGAGATTTAATTAAGTTGATAGGTATTTAAATATTATCTCAGATTTTAGACTTGTTTGACAGGATCAACAAAATTACCCCAAAATTAAATTAGCTTGAGCTGATCAACAAGATTAACCTAAATGTTAAAAGTGTATAACAAGGATTCAATTCATAGTTTTGTTATCTTGTTATACTTAAATGTATGTTGATTAAGATTTAAATAAGCTTGAGTTAAAGAATGGTTAAGAAAGAAGTAATAATTTGTTTTTTTTATTAAACAATATTTGTTTTATGCTTGCATTAATTTTAATCATGAAATTAGAATATGGATATGAAATTATATATTTTACTTTTTATTTAATAGTTAGTTATGTTTACAAAACTTAGTTAGTTGTGTACAAAACTAAGTAATTAGTTGTGTCTATAAACATATAAACATTCACAGACCACTTTACTGATCTAGCTTTATATTCTCGGAGCAAGAAATCATAATTCTGGGAGCAAAATTATAATTTCTTTCGTGTTGGAGCAATTTTCTGAAAGAAAATTCATTCCACATTCCTACAAATGTATGCAGAAAAAGAGTAACGAAATGAATACCCTTATTCACGCCCATACAAAGCCGCTTAAATGAACGATTAAATGATCTATTGGTTGAAATTTGAAATTATAGAAGCTTTCTAGTTAGTATGCTCTGCATAATGGTTCTCCAACCGCGTGAAGATTATCAAAGCATTCAACTGCATTCTGCATAGTGATCGAAAAATGGTTTGTCCAACCACGTAAAGAAAGCGACACCACTTTGAGCTACCAATTCCTTAATACCTCGTTTCTGGCTTACCATGAATCTCATTGGTAATTCGTATAGATACCGTTTTGTCGTTGTTCTATGTTTCTCTATCCGCAGCCTTTTCAAGAACTTCCTGCGAAAATTCGGGTTCAAACGATAGCAACGGGCAAAAATGTATGAATTTTCCTTTTCCCGTTGGTTTTTTCATGGAATGGATCCGTTGAGGTACGTGATTAAAATAAACGAAGGCACTAAAAAGTAGCTAATGTGACTGCTATATAAAGTGATATCAAATAATTTTGAAATATAAAATTTAATAATTATTAGTCCCAGCTATGCACGCAATATGGTGATCTTTTGGTTATAATAAGTTTGACTCTTACATTAAAAACAAAGAAAACTATATATATTAAATTTAATATTTTGAAAATATAAATTAATTTTAAAATATTTAAAATTAAAATTTTTTATTTTATAATTGATTTAAAAGTCATAAATTAACAATTAATTAATTTAAATTTTAATAATAATAATTAAAAATTTAAATATTTCAATTTTTTTAGATTATTATCATTAATCACTCCTATCAATAATAATGAGCATCAGATCGTTGGATCTCAAATCGCTAGCATGCTACACAACTGCTGCTTGAAATCGAAGGATATGTTGCGCAACTACCGTCCTAGCATTAAATCCTAAACAACAAACTCGTTAATTTTAACCTGAAATCGTAGTTCAAGTATTTCAGTACCGCAATAAATAAATATCTTAATGTCAGGATATGATGTACACTCACTATGTACCGTCGCATACTCCAAACGACTTAAACTTTCTATTTGAATTGTTGTTGAACAAAGTTCTCAATACATATGATGTGACTCCTACTAGAAGCAGATATCAATATTCTACTCCTATATTTCAAGGTTAATGATATTTCGCTAACTTTGAAAATGAATCAATTCATGTTATTCCGTAAATATGGTCTCTACACGTATAATTATGCCAAAGCCGTTTCACAATGGAGACGCAGTCTCAAAAGATTCCTCCTCTCCCTGGCCACTAACATTTCGACACGTGTCCCATGGTGATTGGATTCACATGCATACAATCTGTAATTGAACTCTTCGCGTTTCCTCTAATCCCACGAAAGCATGCCTTGCTTGACAAGCTAGTCGAACGTCAGGCTTTCAATGCATCGCTGCACTGCCAAATCCTTCAGTTCTTGAGGATGCAGATATTTTTTCTAGCGGTACAGTTCTTCCTAGTGAAAGATTCAATATTTTTACCTTGTGGATCAACAGAATTGTAGAAGGCCTTAAGTGCTTTAAGTGTATATTTATTAAATTTTTGGTATTCACTTTAAATTTATGGAATCTCAATCTCCATGCAAGATGTAGGTCTCTTTTTGAACTCCAAACCTAGGTCAATTTTATTTTGCGTTTCCATTGTTTCCAATATGATTTCTGATTTGTTTGAAGTTTCCCCAACTTGAACCTCTATCTCATTAAATTTCAATGATTAATATTTATTAATGAATACTTTTTTTTTCCTCAACGTTAACAAGATTTGCAGTGGTTGTTTTTTTCCATAGAATTTTGCGGGTTGCTTCTGTGACCAAGTGACTACTTAAAATCTACAAATAAATGGAAATTCAATAGCAGGAATTGGCATTCGAAAGCATTCTCTTGCATTCCTCCACAATAATCATTTGAAATAAAGAACAACCAAGGCAGTATATGGAAATAAACTAAAACTGTTTTTTTCCAGAATTTTGTAGAAACACTTGCTGAAAATGTAATTATTGCAATTTTTAAACAAGATTTTAATAAAAAATACAAAAATCAGGAATACAAATCAGTTTAAATATTAAATGATATAATCATGGGGTATTCACTTAGTGAAACCATGCCATAGCACGTTTGTTTGTGGCATATGAAACAATGCCCCTAATTTAAATAAATATTGGAAAATACCTCTCAAAATCATTTTTAACCCCCTCCCAATATGCCTTCCAAAATTTTAAAAAAACCCTATTTTCACTATATATTGTATGTATCCACTTTTTCATTTACATTTTTTATACCCCTTTATATATCTACCTAGTATATTAACACGATACCCCTCTTATGATGCCACATGCATTCTACAATGCACACTGCTTCTTTCGATGTATATTGTGGATGCACATTACTTCACCCACAATGCAATTACTCAACCACATATCATTATTATTTGTGGCATCTAATGGCATAATGAAGAGATGGGAGATCACTCCATGTATGTCACAAAGCTTCTTCAAATTCTCAAGCAATCCTTTTCCTAGCTTCCTTTCATCCTTTGGAACTTCTTTAGAATTTGAAACTGGGTGAAAACTATGATTCTTCTCTAAAAGTGTTAAGCATGGAGATATGCTATCCTTTCCATCAAATCTTCCAGAAGAATATCCGTCTCCTTTTCAATCCTTAGACACATCTATTTTCTTTTGGTTCAATTGCTTGCCAATGTTATCTTTTTGCCCTTCAAACTTGTCTTCTTTGAGACAACCTACCTTGCTAGGAGTGCTTCTTAATTGAGGTCCAGATGACCCAGATTTATTTTGAATTTGAGGGCTTGTCCCACTGGCAATGCTCTTTGTCGTCATTTTTTCATTCTTTTTTCTTAAATCTTGGTTGGGATTTCAAACTATATGGAAGAAATTTAGCCTGAGAGACAACCCTTCCTTTTTTTCTCTTCTCAGAACTCCCTTCCCGAGGACCATTCCTTGTCTCTATCTTATTTGCAATTCCCATTGGTGTGTTTTTGTCACTGGATTTGTGTTGAATACCAATTACTTGGGATGGCATCTCACAAGCTATTTTCAATTTCAATTCTGCTAGTTTTTTGTGTAAGAGGTGATATTTCCTTCTCTAGCTCTCCAATTCCCAAATCAATGCAATAGTTTTTCACAAGGGTTTCATCTTTACCTCCAATTTCTTTGTGTTCAATTTTAGAATCATTGTTTGTGGCATCTACAACATTTTGGGAAGTAGATACTCCCATGCAAAACATAGCTTTATTTGAATATGCCAAGTCTTTGCCTTCAGTACACACATCAAGGGCCTCTCTCTTTGTCGTGGATGTTGGACCCTGCACTGCAAGGAGAGTGTAACAAGTGCTAGTTTAGACTCAACAGTTAATTCTCATTCTCCTGAGAGGAATTGATATCCTCTCCCTTTCCTTGGCCTTTACTGGAAAGATTACTTACAGTAGGGGAAGAAGACAGATATTTTCATTCACACAGATATTTTCCTCCTATCTCACCTACTTTTGTGGTCATTATTCACACATTAATAAAATTATTTTATCTATTATGTCCCTCAAGAATTGGACTCCTCTGCTTGATCCCATGTAATAAAGGGCTAAATCCAACCTTTGAGGTCAAACCTCATTATCTTTCGTTGGAGTTGTAAACAAAATTTGAAGGGTGAAAAAGATTTTGAAATATTCATGAAAATTATGTTCCTAATGTCAAAGATCATGTGCTTTCTACTGTTGTGACTAAAGACAATGAAGTTAGGGTAGTTACAAACACTTCTTTGCATCAGAATTCCATTTTGAAGAAGAAAAGAAAGCTCTTGAAGAAACATAATTCAGGGTTATCAACTCTACCAGAGAGATCAAATAATCAAATAAAGATAAATATTTTCACGGAAGAAGAAAATGATCTTGAATTATTATCTGGAGTAGATGATCGAAAGAAAAGGACACAGACCAAGGCAAGGAAACTTAACTTTGATGAACATTTGCATTTGGTAAAAAGGGAAAGAATTGAAGTTGAAGATGAAACCAATAAAATTGTAGAAGGATCGAATAAAGGAGGCATAGCAAGTGCCAATGACAATAATGGAGAAAATATGGCATCGGATAATGATTGTGTGTTAAATGAATGCCATTTGAGAAATAATAATATCTTAAGTTCTAACAGTCTTGAAATTGAAGGTGATTTGCCACATGGGAAGATGTCTTCAATTTTTATGGAAAGGCCTATGTGTTTGCCACCAAAGGCTGATAAATATTGTTTGTGAAGTAGCCACGCAGATAGGAAATGAAAAGTCAGAATGATGAATTTGAAATAACAAGAAACTCATGCTTATGACATGAAAGGAAAATATGGCACTGAATTTTAGAGGCAATGAGTTGAATTAGGACCTGCACTGTTGAATCTTATCACCTAAAGGTATATGGGGTAGAAATCCTATGACTCCTAGGTAATCCCTTAACTTAGACATACCTAGTCAATACAAGAGATTCTCCAAGTAAAGGATATATGACTACCCATAAGGAAGAATCCTACCAACCTATATAGGAAGGGAAGATAATACATCAAATTTTATGGGGATGTAAAAGAAATGCAGGAAACCAAAGTGTGGAAAAGTTCCTAAAAAGTCATAAAGGTCAATTCAAAACAACCTACATGGAAGGTTTTGGGGATGATGCAAACAACCAACCCAAATTCAGTGATTTAATTGTAGGGATAAAATCCTACCAATTGGTTGGATTCAAGAAATTAATGTGGAAGGAGAGTCCCAAATTATCATTATTACGATAAAATGCAAGGCTCATTCTTGGAATTGGAATCTATGAAATTAGTTGAAACTTGAAATTTATAAAACAAGTCATTTATCATTAAAGAGTATTAAAACTTTCACCCTACCTGTAAATTATAAGTTTTAATAGGATTCTTAACGGTATGAGATGAGCTACGGCTCGCTGATGTGGAAATTTTCTCACTTTATCAAGATAATGAAAGTGATAGAAAAACCTAGGAGGGTAAAAGACACAACCTTACCAGTTTAATTCATGCGTCAGATGTCCCAGTTGGTGTATAGGTTAGAGAAACTTGTAAGCAAGGTCCAATAGGGTCTGCTAATGCACTCTAATATGGTATTTTCTAATCCATCGGGATGGGCTAATCCACCAGCAGGCTCTACTTAGCTACACATAGAGATCACCCATTTGGAGAATACACACAAATGTAAATTTATAAAACAAGTCATTTATCATTAAAGAGTATTGAATTATTGAATATTGCCATGAATTATTGAGTATTTCCTCTTGAATTATAAGATCCATTTTAAAGAGTATTGAATAATTGGATGGCAGATTGAAGGATAGAGACCTGAGTGTATTTAAAACTACTAAGTCAAAGGAGGATCCATGATGGAAAGGAATTGAGGAGCAGAACTTACTTAAAAGAGAATCTAAATCAAGAAAATATTTTCAGAGATAAAATTTTCTAAAATTCAATTAATAAATCCAAGCATAAAACCAACCTTGGGGAAAAAAGACAAACAAAAAGTGTAACACCCCAGTTTCGACCCCATTTGCATTAAATGTATATGATGTATATATTGTAATTAATCATGGTGTGGAGCTAAAGGAAAAAGCCCCACCATCGATTTAGCATTTTATGTTTCGGCGATTAAAAATTGTTACCGATGGTATTTTGTGCTAGCCGACACATTATAATTTTGGACATAATGTAAATATGCAATTTAATTAAAAACCCACAACCATCTATGTCCATGCAACAATAATGAGATAGGGGCATGATTTCCTAAGAATAAGTGAGGGGGGGGATATTCAAAGCCTTTGGGGTCAATGGGGAAAAGCCAAATGTCAAAGGGAGAACCCATCAAACTGTCAACTACCCATTTTGTCTCTTATGCCCAATCATTTAATTCTACCAGAAATTTGGTTGAGTTAGTTATTGCATGGGATGGGAAAGGTATGGTAGTCCAAATTTGAATTTGGGGAAACAACCATTTTTTGGGAAAATGATTTTTGATTTATGGGGCAAGTTATTGCTCAAAAATGTTGCCCATTCCTCCATGCATCCACGTTTTTGTCTTCCCCACGTCTTTGGAGCTCTGGGGCACTCTCATTCACGTTTTTGCAGTTTCCTGTGTTTTTTTCCCCATGGCTGGGAGTTGTTTTTCTAACAATCAGTGGCTGTGATCTCTGTTGGGCATTTTTGTGGTTATTTTCCTCATTACCCAGCTGGGAAAAACGTTTTTGGGTTGCACAACGAGTGGGAGAAGAGACCCATGATTTTTGGGTGTTGTTGAGTTCGTTTTAGCCACATTAGGGCCATAAATGACTTTGGAAATTGAATTGGAGAGGATGAGCTATTTTACTCAATTGCCATTCCTGATTTTGGCCTCTGTGATGTTTTCCTTCAATCCTAGAACTATAATTGTTGTGTGTACATCTTTGTTTGGTCTCTGAACCGGTTTGGGGAGTGGAAATGGGGTCTGAACTAGCTTGATAAAACTAGCGTGAGAAGGAACCTCACAGATAGATCTAGGGGGCTGGTTTTCTTCTTTGCACACCCTGAATAGCACTGAAAGGGAAGGCATAGCCTGAGGGACTGTGTAGCAGAGAATGGGATGCTCCTTGTGTTGAGTGTGTAGATGTTTTAGAAGTTAGGCTAGATCTTGTGGAGGTGTCCATAGCTCTGTGGTTGAGATCACTAGCTTAACAGTCATCCTTTCTAGCTCCTTTGCAGCCTGATAAACCCAACTATGTTGGCTTGACTGAGTTCTTGTTATGTCCTTGGCTATGTGTGAGTCACTAGTGTTCCCTTATTCCTTGTGGGAATCATGCCCAGCCCAAGGGTGGCAGTGCTGCTAAGAGATTGATGAGCACACCGGCCTATGGTTGGGTGGAACGTTGCAACGACATAGCTAGCTACGGGACAAGCTTCTTCTAAGATAAGTATCTCTTGTCTATTTTATCTCTACAACTGTATGTGCTTATTGATTAATGTGAACATGTTAAATGTTGTTAATGAATGTAGGGTCAGTGCAAGAAGATCAGGGACCTTGTAGATGCAATCCTATTTTTCAAAAACAAGATCGCGTTACCAAAAAATACATCAAGGTTCTGCTACATAGCACTTGCTATGGTTCAACCCAAGCCTGACATGTCATGGGACATGTAGGATAGGAAGCCATATCGTGTACGCGTTATATAACTACAAAACACACTCACGATATGTAGTTATAAAATGTGTACGTGATTTTTAAAACAAAAAAAAATTAAATACATAGGCCCAAAACCCGCGGCCCATTTAAACAATTAAGAACGCA